>ML778328.1:819755-857601 GCA_009831015.1 Picea engelmannii | reverse complement strand
TATATACACTATAAATATTATATTCACCTCTCTTTATGAGTACACCATAAATGTTCTTTTCAATTTTCTTAATTTTGGTTTTTAAACATATATGAATACACTATAAATATTATATTCACCTTTCTTTATGAGTACACCATAAATGTTCTTTTCAATTTTCTTAATTTTGGTTTTTAAACATATATGAATACCCTATAAATATTATATTCACCTTTCTTTATGAGTACATCATAAATGTTCTATTCCATTTTTATTTTTATTTTTATGGATATCTATTTATGAATTAAAAATTTATACAAATATAATAAAGTTTTAATAAAAAATTTCAAGTTTGTAAGGATATAATAAAGTATTGACATATTTCTTTTGTTTGCTATGTGTTCGTTGCCTACATTAGCATGTGGTCTAACAAATCATGATTTAGGGACATTTAAGGTGTCAAAATCATCATCGCTGGATTTTTTTGGGTGTCTCCTCCACTAGCTAGAGATGAGTACACTATAAATATTATATTCACCTCTCTTTATGAGTACATCATAAATGTTATATTCAATTTTCTTTATGGACATCTATTTATGAATTGAAAAATTGTACAAATATAATAATTTTTAATAAATAATTTCAAGTTTTGTAAGAATATAATAAAGTATTGACATATTTCTTTTGTTTGCTAGTGTGTTTGTTGCCTACATTAGCATGTGGTCTAAGAAATTGTTATTTAGGGGTGAGTAGCTAGATTTGACAAAAAAAATAATTGACATATATATGCAATAAGAATTTTTGTTTTGTTTTGTTTTGTTTTGTTTTAATGTGTGTTCCATATTCTTTTGCAATAATATTATTTTTATTATTCTAAAATGCTTTTGGTTTGGTGTGTGTTAATGAGAGTTAATGCTTCTCTTCTCCCTCAAGGAATGGTAGGTGCAACTAAAATATGGAAAAATAACATTTTGTTGATTAGAATGAATTATTAGAGGTCCATCTACAATTTCTTAGAATATGGTGTAAGAAGATAAACGTTGAAAATTGAATAAGCTTTTAGAATGTATAATTTTTATTCATGAAAAATTTGTATAAATAAAATAAAAATCACGTTCTTTCAACATTGGCATGTTACTTTTTCTCTAAAATATATTGCATATGTTCATATTAATATGTCAGTTTATATTTTTAAATGTTGATTATATATATTTTAAATTAATTAAGTCTATGAATCTTTGAAATAAATAGTTCCATTGTGTTTGAGGGTCTTAACATAATTGAGATCAATTTTTATTTTTGTTTTTATTTTTTAGTGTGTAGGTCTCCCTATGTACTACCATACAATGTTTTTCCAGATGGGCTAGGAAATAAGAATAGAATTACTATATATGTAGAAATAAAAATCAAGAAAATTATTTGTTTTCCTTAAAAAACATATATTTAAAATCTGCATACAAATATCTTAAAGTGTGTATAGTTTCTTCAACAATAATTATGTGGATCATATTTAAAATTGTGGTTGAAAATGGAGACAAGAAGAGACTTTAGAAAATGGATGTGTTTTTGTTTATGCATCCCTCACCACCATGTTTGTCATTCAAAGCTAAAACCGAAGCTTCCAACTATCATAAATTCCAAAGAAAAACTTCCAAAGAACACATATCTATCACATATATTCATAACTTTGCAATATTTCTATCAACATTAGCATCACACACTATTTTAGGACCTATGTTTCATAAGAAAAGGTTTAACATTAAAAATCATTTTTCTCTCCTAGGCATAATCCTATTATGCCCATACTCTTTATGCAAAACTGCCCAATGGTGCTCGTAATACCACTTGGGGGTCAAATACCCCATAAAGAGGGCATGCATTGTGATTGGAGGCCTTGTTCACAATGCTTGAGGCCTAGAAGGTTATTTTTCCTTTGTAAGGCCCTTGCTTTCCTTTTTTATTATAATCTAGGCCCCTAGACCCATCACTAATGCCAACAACCAATCAATGGCATCCATATCCCATATCCCACTTAGACGACTCATATGTTGGTACAAAGACTCATTTCAGGCTCTGAATCCTGAGAAGATTCCAAAATATCCTGAGGCACTTGTTTTCCTTTTCCAATGATGTTCATGGCCCTACAAGACATCCTCAGTGTGAAAAAGATCCTAATAACATCCATATCAAATCTTGATTCCAAAAGCCACTTAGAGAGGGTTTGTTTTGTGGTTTCTTAGGTGTTGTTAATATAAATTGAGTCTGAGAAGTGACGTCCAACGACCTAAGGCCCAAGATTTTTCCTCCCCTAACCATGGTAGTAGAGATATAAAATACTTCCACATATGGCTTAAGCCCCTTGTTTCCCCACTAGATCATATTTAGACCTTGAAGATCATTTCTAGTGCACAAAACCTACTCATGGATTCCATATCCCACTTGGATGTTAAAGAACCTCAACCATGCCCTAGGGAATATTTATGGTGTGGGCCCAAGATAGATTCTCATTCAGGGCATGTGTTGTGGTTTAATCATGGCACCTGTTTCCTTCAAGTAGGCCAAAGATACCATACAAGGGTCTCATGTGGTCATTTGAGGATGTCCTCAACACTATAACCATTGAATACTTGTGGTTAGTTGGTGTTGTTCATGGTGATTGAGCCTGAAAAACATTATTTAGCGAAAAACACCAATTATTCTCCTCTTGTGACCTTAGATAGACCTCTAGACACATTATTGGTGCACACCAACCCTAGTGTTGGTGTCCATAGTACCCTTGGAGGTTTTTGTTAACTAAGAGGTGTCAGATGTGGAGGTTTTAGGACTTGCCCGTGGAGCTTGCGATTTAGTAGTAAGGTTTAGGGCTAGAGGCTCTTGTTTCCCTCCCTTGACTATGGTCATGGATCTGACACCCATCTATGATGCCCAAGACCTGATAATGGTGCCCATATTCAAGAAAATGTCAAGGACTCCCTAGAGAGAACTTGTGTCTTGGCTTCTAGGTGTTGTTCATAATGATCAAGCTTGAAAAGGTTCAATAAGTATTAAATCCATTGTGTCCCCCCTGACCCTATTTATTCCTTGACACTTGTTTAAGTACTTGTTCAAGTCTCTTGATCTCGAGAAGCTTAAAAAAGATCCTAAGATTATTTTTTTAGTCTTTAATAATGGTCAAGGCCCTACAAGCCATCCATGCTCTTTTTTGGTGGTTAGAGGACATGTTCATTGTTCTTGAGCCAAAGAAGTTATGTTTAGGGCATGAGGATGTTGTTTCCATACAATGACTATGATCAAGGCCTTGAGATCCATCCACTAGGCATGACACTTCTTAGTGGCTCTCATATTTGACTCCTAGGGCAAAGACCCCCTAATGAGGGATTGTGTTGCTATGTCTAGGATTTGTTCATGGAATTTGCGCTCAAGGAGGTTCATTTAGGGATTAAGGCCCTTTTTTATCCCCTTGAATATGTGGCATGGTACAAACCCATTTCTAGTGCAAAATTCCTACCCACGACACCCATATCTCACTCAAAAGCTTGTAAAGAACCCCTAAAAAGGATTCATGTTTTTGTATGAGAAATTGTTAAAGGATCTTAAGCCCTAGAAGATTAAACTATATCCCAAGGAACATTTTTTCCTTCATCAATGATGTTCAAGCCCATACAACCCATCCTTGGTGCGAAACGACTCTTAATGGCATCCCTATCCAACCTTGATGCTAAACACCCCCTAGAGAGGGTTTTTTTATGGTTTTGTAAGTGTTATTCATGGTGATTGATCTTGAGAAGTGGCATCTAGGGCCTAAGGCATAAGTTTTTTCAAACCCTGACCATAGCGATAGAACTTTAGAAGACCTTAATTTAGGGTTTAAGCCCCTTGTTTCCCCCCTTGAACATGTTTAGACCTTAAAGTCCATTTATAGTGCACAAAACCTACTCATGGATTTTGTATCCCACTTAGATGTTAAATAATCCAAACCATGGCTCAGGGAATGATTCATGGTGTGGAATCGATATGGAGTCTCATTTGTGACATGTTTTGTGGTTTAATCATGGAACCCATGTCCGTCAGACAGGCTAGAAAAACATACAAGGGCCTCGTGTGGTCATTTGGGGATGTGCTCAACAATATAGTTGTAGAAGTTTTATGGTTAGTAGGCATTGTTTATGGATATTGATACCAAAGTGCATCATTTGGGGTGAAAGAGAAATTATTCTCCTCCTGTGACATTGGATATATCTCTAGACACATTCTTAGTGCACAACTAATCTAGTTTTTCCATCCATAACACCCTTCAATGAAATTGTTAACCAAGAGAGGTCATATGTGGAGGTTCAAAGACTCATCCATGGTAATTGAGAATAAGATCATGGACTTGATACCCATTCATGATGACCAAGACCTAAAAGTGATGACCATATTAAACTTGGATGTCAAAGACTCCCTAAAGAGGGATCATGTTGTGGTTTCTTGGTGTTGTTCATAGTGCTTGAGACTGAGAAGGTTCAACATGTATTAAGGCCACTATTGTTGATGATTGCAACTTCATGAGACATTCTCCATATCGTAGTCCTATGGACTGAGTTGAGTTGATATGAGAGAACACCTATGTGATAGGTGAGTCATACTCCTTTGGATTGAGTTGAGTTAACCTGTGTTGGTCTCTTGTCGTGCTCCTCTGGACTGAGTTGAGATGACTTGAGATAGTCTCCTTTCATACTCCTATGGACTTAGTTGAGTTGATTTGAGATGGCTCTCTAATTCGTATTCCTATGGATTTAGTTGAGTTGATCTGTTTGAGAGTGACATCCCTTGTGGTTGAGCACATGTGTACTTATCCCTAGTGGCAGAGCACTAGAGGAGGTGTGTGATACCTCTTTCTATATTGTCAAAGAGTAAGACTATTGTATAACCCTAATTTGTATTGTGAAGGGTACAAGTCGGCCCTATTGTGTAAAGACAGTTAATATTATGAAAAATACTAATTGTATTATTGAGTTGTACAAGTCGGCCCTATTGTGGCAATAGACAGGTCTATTTGTTGAGTTAGGTCATGTATATATTAGAGAGATAGATCCCCATTGTGGATCATTCATCTCACTCACTCAACGCATTACTTGGAGAGCTGAAATTTGGTTTGCACTTCTCTTGCACTATCTTTCTTGGTCATAGACCACCCTATTGTGTGCGCTAGGGTTTTGTCTTGAGGGCCACCTTTGTTGGCACCGATACTTTTCGTTGGAGAGGGTTTCTTCTCTTGGAAATATAACAAAGGGTTGCTGGGTCTTTCCCTTGTTTGAGAAGGGTTTTCCGAGGATAACTTCTTATGTCTTGTGCATGGTTATTCTTCTTGTGATCTTGGTTTACTGCAGATATTGTATTGATGCATTGTTTATGGTTCAAGTTCATGCTAAATTGAAAATAAACTACATGTGCTTGAGTCACCATTAAAATTCAACATGGTATTAGAGAAACACACTTGAAGAAGACTTTTGCACAAGCGTTGACCTCCTCCACCAGGCTAGCTTTACTTTCCAGAAAATCGCCCTCCTTCTTCTGTAGATCGCTCTCTCATTTCTACACTCAACAATTAGGGTTTCTGCAAGTCGTTGGGGTATTTTTGCATCTCGTTGGGGTTATTTTGACTCTCTGGGGCTTCTTGTTGGTAGTCATAAGTCCAACGAACCTCCTAGAGACTTCCTCTTGAAAAACGTTAGGTTTTCTGCAACTAGGGTTTTAGGCCTAACCTTTAGGGTTTCTTAAGAATCTACAAACCATGAGGAATAGAACTTTGGTGGAATATAGGCTTGATGGATCAAGAAAATTCAATGCCTGGAAGTCAATATTACACATCACTCTAGAAGAGAGTGACCTATTGAATTTGTTAGAAGGAACTCTACCAGCAATAACAACCAATGAAGAGAAGGCCAAATGGAAGATAAATGATGTCAAAGCTAGGAAGACAATTATATACCTAGTAAGAGATCATCTACTACCTCACATTTATACCTTGAAGACAACTTATCTAATGTATGATGCATTGAAGAAATTTTTTGAGAGAAACAACACTAACATAGCTCTTAAATTGAAACACAAACTTCAAAATCTCAAGATGATGGAAGATGACATCAATGCTACCTTCTTCATGAATATTTCAGAGATCATAGATCAATTAGGTGCCATTGGAGAAACCATAATAGACAGAGAGTATTCTCAATGCTCTTCCAAGCCATTGGGAGCCATTCATTCAAAGTATCAGTGGAAGAGAAGATTTACCTCAGTTTGATTGTCTATGGGTTGACTAGACTCAGGAGGAAACCATACTTATAGCCAGAGGTGTGAAAGACTCCCATCATGATGACAATCAAGCCCTTGCTTCTCATGCAAAGAAAGGAAAAAGAAGAAGAAGAGGTTTCAACAAAGCATTCAGTGACAAGAAAAATTCAGCATCTCCAGGTCATGAACAAAGAAAAGAAAGATCAAATATCCAATGTTTAAGATGTGACAAGTATGGACACATTGCGAGAAATTGTCCTACCAGGAAGAAAGGAAGACAACATGCCTCCACTGTCGATGTTGATTCAGAACCACCTCAGAGGGTTGAAGGCATAAAGGATGAGGCATTCTTATTCATTTCAACACTCTCAGGTATGGTTCCTACTAATAGTGATATTTGGTTGATTGATAGTGCTGCTTCCAGACACATGACTGGATATAGAGAAAATATTAAAGATATTGTAGAGAAAGAGTCTCATCTACATGTTGTACTTGGTGATAATGACAGATATAGTATGAAGGGAGTTGGATCTTCTTCCTTCCAACTAGATTCTAACATACCACTTCAATTAAGTGAGGTAATATATGTACTTGGGATGAAAAGGAACCCATTGAGCACTCAACACACCCTAAAATCCTTATGAAATTTTGTCACTTTTTGGGTACCCCCTGTTTTCTTCATTTGTCTGACTTGATTTCATTTTGGGAAATGGTTTATCTTTGCTTCTTTTCATGACTCTTATCATCTAGTATGGTTTTCTTGAACTTGTGAAACACCATGTCTAAAGGAACTTAACACCTGAATTAAGAATCGACAGCTAAACATTGCACCTAACGCGCTCAAATTTGGCTTTGGAAAGAATTCAAGTGAGTAAAGGAACCACACAAAAAAAACAATCGTCGAGCGTCGATCCTCATCAACGTCAGTAGAAGGAGGTTTTGGTTTACATAAGTTGATAAAGGTTTGAGAGATAGCCGATCCCCTTCGGCATCGGGGAGATACGAGAAAGACAGGCGTTAACAAAGGATATAAAGATATCGCCAATAGATGATGCCCGATGCGCCTTATCGGGATTGGGGGAAATCCAGAAATATCACAACAATCATTTTGACCATGATAAATTTATCTCCAATCACCAATCCCCAATGCATTTTCAGCATCGAGACTTTTTCGAGGGAACCAATCCGAGAGCACTTGGGTAGGTTTATTGCCGATCACCGATCCTTGACACTTTCAGGCATCGACAAGTTAGGTTTGGGTTTTAGAAATGTATGGCTTAAAGAAAGTCCCGACTCCGACTGACACAAGCGAATGAAGCCACTAGTCTCGAATTCCACGTGTCTTTACCATGTAAGAGGATCGTACGATATAGTTTTATCCTAAATTATTTTTGGTCCCCTAGGTCCTAGTCATGTCTCCTAGTCATCTTTTCCATGTCAGCTCTGTACGACAAGATCGATCGACGTCAAAGATTTTGCAGGAGGATATCAACGAAAATGTTCATAGCACAATCCCGACCCCTGATCCACCAACTGAAAGAGCAACATGAAGGGACATTTGTAGCGTTAGATACGATTGAATTTTGGACATTTGAGGAACTAATTAATGCTCAATCCCACATTAGTTGCTTCCTCGTGCGTCAATTAGAAAACAACATTTTGAAATTGTCAATAGACCACATTACCACCCACGCCTCCTTTGTCAACCCACGATGAATTTAAGTTTAAAAATATTCGAAGATCTGGCGATAGATTTGATGAAATTACACTCATAACCCGAATTGAATGGCTAATGCAACAAGGTAAGTTCATACCTGTTTAAATATCTAGAACGGTTTTGAACAAATTCATTATGTGCGTAATTTGAATTCCATAGCATCTGAAGGAGCAAAGAGAGCGTCGCAAGACTGAACTGACTCTTTGATTATCTAAACCAAGTTTAACAAGCTTCATAGGTATGTATCCAAGTCTGCCAATTCGTTGGTTATAATTTATGTATGTGCACCTGATTTTATTGCACAATATCTAAACTATGGTATAGTTGCAAGTAATATGCCGCCAAGAAATCCAACCACCAGTCGCTTGCCTAGAGCACCAAAGATGAAAGAAGCTGAGATAGGCAAAGGTTCTTCTCTAGGGATTGCGAAGCAGTTTGAGTATGCTCCTAGGGAGGAGCCTTTCATCAAAACATAAATGAGGAAATATTTTTTCTAGCCTCCGACCTTTGGTGATACAAAGGAAAGAACCAGATCCAAAGAAACGCTCACACAGTGGGGGGATCTCTTCAACAGAATTAGCCGAGAAGAATACCCAGAGTATATCCCACACAATGACCCATATGTAAGGGCACTCTATGACCAAGCGTTCCCCAACATCCGACGGTCATATTTACACATGGTGGCAAGCAAAACCTTTGTTTTTCCCTGCATAGAGGTTCTGAAATGGCTCATCGACTATACAGATAGGCATAAGTGCTTGATCAATGATGAGAATGGAAGATGCATCATATTTTTCCTCTCGATAGAAGTCCAAAAATACTACAAGCCCAGGGACCCAGAGGAGCGACTCAACATGGACTTCGTGGTGAAGTTATATGAATTCCATGACACCAGCTGGTTGATGGATTCATGGTGGAGGGAAGACAAGAAGTTCACTAATCAGAGCAATGGATGGTATCGAACAATCAACCTGAGGGAGACATACATCTATTTGATGGTTCTCATCTGCTGACTATATGGAGAAAAGAATTTCTCCAATTTTTCGGAATCATGGATGCCTTTGGCGTACACAGTGATAATCGTCGGGAGTAGCTTCAACTGGGGAGTGATAATCTCAAAACATTTGAGCACCTGTATACAACAGGCTCATTTGTCGTAGGAAAGATAGGCACCAACTTTCTACATGGCCTCGTATCTGCTCAATGTCAAGTGCACAAGAAACATCTTCGCCGACATGAATCTAATATGGCATGTTGCAAAACTCCCCGTTCACATCTACTTCAACATACTATGGGAAAATAGGTACAAGAAATCTTACGTACTCATCTACGATGAATTCATCGCCCACATTTATTTTATTATTTTTAAGAAGGAATTCCCAAGACTATCGACGACAACTAAGAAAATGATAGCCAAGGTAGGCCATTGGTACTTGGACGAGTGCTCAACCTACATCAGGGTGTTTGGGGCCACCGGAGCACCACATCTCCTACTCGCTCATGACTAAGACCGACTCGTTGTGGGAGAAATCTATTATCAGACCATCCTACAGGGCTATAATTCCACATTGGTCAAAGACAAGAAACATGCTTTCATACCCTACGGTCAACATGTGGGGTTTTATCTAGTAAAGTATACTTCTCAAGCCAAAGAAGAAGGGATGAGACAACTCGAATTCAGGTTCGCGACAGGTCGATTCTGCAAGCATGACCCTAAAGGCCTGGTCCTCCAACATGCTTCATAGGTGTCATCCTGTTGGCCATACACCCATGATAAGTTTGAGGACAAAATATTCACAGAGTGCACCCAGGATTGGGATGAGGTGGTGCAGAGGATGGCCAACCCAAACATGACCAGGTTCAAGGCCATGAGCATGGATGAATATGTGGAAACAATAGAGTAGTCATCTCAAGAGGCCCTTAGAGCCAGTGAATAAATTAGAGCGGTAGAGACAACATAGGCATAGAGAAGGGGATTGTTCTTGAAACGAGAGGCACAAACAAGGGGATTGCTTTTGATGGAAGAGGCACATAGAGTCATTGATCAGTTGCAGAATGACCCATATCTCGTAGAGATGATGAGGGTTCCCACTGACAACCCAATCATAAGCAGAGGAGAGCCAAGTGGCTCAGATATGATACAACTTGAAGGAATCATCGAGCCAGAAAATCTTGAAATTCCACCACCACAGATCAGATCACCAGGGGGAATTTCAACTCAGCCCGAGATATCAAGGACACCAGGTAGAAGTAGTGTACCAAACCCCTTGCATGATTTAATAACTATCTATGATGATGAGGAGAGTTCAAAGGTTTCCCCGATGACTCTGGTGCAGATTACAGAGGAAAAGGAACCCAAGAAAGCATCTTCCCTAGCTCTCGATGCTCCAATTCAAAGCCTTCCATAGAGCGACCAGGAGGTCAAAAGTGTCTTAGACACTAAGCTACTCGATACACCAATAACCTCAATGGACAAATCGAGGGATGAGTTAGGATCGAGCAAAAAAGAAGGAGAAATTCCACAATAGGAAATCAACATCTCAACAACTGATTACCAAGTGAGTACCGAACCTGCCCCTAATTCCTCGCTTTTGACCTAGTATAGGGACGTACATAATAGGTTCAGGAACCATCGGGATGTACATAATAGGTTCAGGAACCTAGTATTGAACATATATACACCTTCGGGAGCCTGGGAAACACTCTTACTTGGGGAGAACAACAAATTCCCGAATCTGTTGAAGAGGTCCCTGATATACAAGAAATATCCTATGACCGAAAGAGGAAAGTCATCATGAAGAGAACCACCAAGAAAATGAGGCTTACTTTGGACAGTTCCATCCTCATCACCACAAAGCAGAAATTGATCAGCACAGAACATGCCAAGACGTCTGAGCTTATCGACGCAGGGATGACAATCACAGATGCCACCTTGGATAGAGAAAGAAAATATGAAGAGGAACTGACCACTTTACTAAAGGAGTTGGAGCATCTGCACCATTTGGTGAAATACTATCAGGACTCCACACAGGCCACGATAATTTTTAGAAGCGAATTCCAAGACACCTACAACAAATTCACAAGTGAACAACACCTTTTTACTACAGGGATAACCGACTTCCAAGAAGACACCCTTATGGCACTAGCGTCGTGTAAATACCTAGAAATATGGTATGAGAAGGTCCACCAAGTGGTGGAAATAATTGATTACATCAACACGTTTCAAAAGGGCCGAGACGCCAAAGAACATGACATTCGGGTGCTAAGAGACAACAATATCGATCGTATAAGGAAGTCGACTGAATACTAGGTATGAGAAGAGGAGAGCCATCCACTTAAGTGACACCATTTGATGACTCTTAGAAGACAGAGAGATGAAAGCGCCATGTGGTGATGTTTTGTTTTACTTAGCTGTACTTTTGATAGTTATTTTTAGTTAATAATAGGTTATAAATAAGAGCATCGACCTTTTAGAAAGGGTCGATGGTTTTGGCAAAGACCCTCATTTTTTGGATTTGTAAAGAACTACTTCTGAACTACCTTAATTGAGAAGTCATGTTTAGGACCGAAGATAAACTTATGTTTTTATCAAAGGCGTGTGTGATTGTATCTAAGGAGGAATTACTTTCGACTTTGTCTCATGAATGGATGCTGTAATGAGTAAGAGTTTCTGAATATGTTGATAAATTATCTGATTCAATATTTTTATAATTCTTGTCTCTAATGATGTAAAAAAAATCGTTGTGTTAATGTGAGATTAGTGATTAGAGCTAAGGAAACTATTTTTCTTGCTATCATTTTATTCCATGTATGTTCTCTTCTGATAATTGTATCTCAACCAATAATTGAAATACCATCAAGTTGATGTATTAGTACTAGGGTTATCGTAGGTGTGAGAATCGTTGTCTACATGCTTGAGAATGAGGGTTATCTCGAGCTTAGCCTTCTTTAGTAGTTAATATTCCCCCTTTTTACCCAGCTAGTTTATACCAACATCTATCTTTTTATCAGACCCATCTAATAAGAGAAAATACAAAAAGAGAATGTTCAAACTAAAGAAGGAGTTTTCAAAAGAAAATATGATGTAAATCACTACGTAAATCCCATCAATTAATTGGCTGGATCGCAATATCTGGAGAACCATTCCACTATTTAACATTGCAGAGTCTAATTGGGCCTCGGTGGCGGGTTTAGTTCCTACTGTTGAGTTAAAGGGATTTAGTACCCCTCAATAGAATTGGTGCTAGAAGAAGGGCCCGATGAATGAATGGCTAACAATATTTCTGATATAATATTTCACACAGCATGTAGATTCAAAACAGCCAACATGCATGGCTAGTCATTCTCAAGACATGCCACATACATTGAGTACTCCTGAAATGAGTAACTCACCCCAGCAACAAGAATAACATTTATTCCCTGAAATACCTTATGCTCTTCCCCACGAGAAGTTGAACCAATTCAGAAGAATCACAAGAGCTTACGCCCGACAAATTGGAGCACTACACTTAGCTCCATTACTCCCTTGTAGAAAACATGTAAGAAGACCAGTGGTCGACACCCCCGAACAGGTTTTTGTCCACACAGTAGAAAACCTAATATATTTCACCCTCACCGAGATTGAACATCCCCTCAACCTGATCCTCGAAACACCAGCTGGTAACTTCTCTGAGCCCGACGATTTTTTTGACGAGGAAGGGTTTAACTCGAAACACTCAGTTTCGGAGTTGGACAACATGGAAGATAACAATGATCATAATGATGAAAGGGGAAATCCACCTCAAAATAATCAACCTTGGTTGTCCAGATATGATTTGGCCATCCTCGGACAAGTACATAACCTCCTCCGACATCCATAAAAGTTACTCCCTAAATTTGACCCTAAAACCTCAAGATTGCCTGAAGACCATATCAAAAAATTCATACTAGCTATTAGATTGATGAATGTCCAACATGAAGACATAGTATGCAGTATTTTCCCCTATAATTTTGAGAATTCACCCTCCACGTGGTATTTTAACTTGTCCATAACTAGTTGGACGAAGTTTCAAAAGGATTTTTTAGATAAATTTACAGAAGAAATCACTACAGGAGCTTTGATGGATGAGTTGTTCGCCGCCACCATGAGTTTAAAGGAGAAGGTTAAAGACTTCAACCAACGATTCACCACTATCCTAAAAGACTTCAACCAATGATTCACCAAGACTTCAACCAATGATTCACCACTATCCTAAACGACTTCAACCAATGATTCACCAAGACTTCAACCAATGATTCACCAAGACTTCAACCAATGATTCACCAATTTCAACTTGAAGCTAAACCCACTCAGGAGTTTCAAATCGAAGTGTATGCTAATTCTCTCCCTACTTCCATTTCCATGTTTGTGAAGAGGGTTGCCAAAACAACCTTAGCTGAGAAATTTGAGGAAGCCAAAACAATATAATTCCAAATGAAGGGATGTAAAGAGGGCTAGGTCTCATTAGTTAAGAAGGTAGTTCAACCTCCAGAATTCCAAATGAAGGGATGTAAAGAGGGCCAGGTCTCATTAGTTAAGAAGGAAGTTCAACCTCCACCTAGGAGAGGACTCTTGTTGACTAGGCCCCCAAGGAAGCAAACAGAACAAGGTCCCGAAAAGGGAAGTGGAGACATAGAATACCTACAACGAATGGTAAAGAAGTTGTCAAACAAAATCATAGACATGAAAATAAGTGCAGGGGAAGGAAACCAAGTCTATAGGACCTATAAACCCTATTTTAAAAGAAATCCACCGTTCACAACCATTGAACCTCCCCCAACCAACTTAAACATTGACTTGGGAAATGTAGCATCCGACTCTTTCTGTACCTATCACTAGGAGAAACATTCTGAAAGAGACTTTCCATAATGGGTGCATGCCATGAATTTTATGGCCAATCATTTCCTAGATGAAGTTTCCCTTACCGAATAATCAAGTGGCTCAGCGATGAATATTGTTGATTAGAAAGAAGTTGAACCAACAAAAGAAACAACCTTGCTACTATGGGACCTTGACCCACCGATGCCTTTCGATGATCTATTTGAGGTTCAAGAACCCATCACAGAGGTCTTAGTTTTGCAAACGAGAAGTAGGGGTTAGCTAGTCTCAAATGAACTTACCATTGCCCATGATTTGAGAGGAAAACAAATGTCCGATCACCCAAAATAATCTGTTGTCTCCCAAAAAAATCCTATAAACATCCATACATGAGAATCGTCCAAGCTAGACTACAACATAATAGAAGATTTGAATAAATTGAAGGCAAATATATCAGTCATGGACATGTGTAGAATCCCCCAGAAAAAAAGACTTTCTATAAAAAGCTTTGAATTCAGTAGAAACTCCTATAACATGCACTGACCAAGGAGAAAATTCATCCCTCACAGATCTAAGAAATAAGCCAACTGTAAACGCTTGCTCTGAAGATAAAAAGGGAAAGCCTTTTGTCCCACCGTTTGTCTTGACATTTGAAGTCTTCAACAAAAACCTCCATAATTGTTTGGTTGACTCAGGAGCATCCTCTAATGTTATGCCATTATCTATTTGCAAGAAATTAAATGCAGTCCCTCTCAAGAGCGATACACATGTGATACAATTAGAAAAAACCCAGGTGAATGTGATGGGAGAACTCAAGGATGTCATGATTAGAATGGTAACACACCCAAAATTTGTTCAAGTAATTGACATCATTCTAGTAGATATCCTAGAAGCTTATGGATTTCTACTTAGTCGAGACTGATCCAAGAATTTGAATGAATACTTTATTACATATTGGGATCACCTTTGGTTTCCATTAAAGGGACACGTAAACATGATTAGGATCGATAAGGAAAGGTATCTAAAACATACTGTCACCGACCTAGAAGCTCTCAACGAGCCCTCTTTGACAGATTTCCCCGTGCTAGGAAACTATTCCTGTGACTCCGTTTTCATTAATTTCTCACCTCTCTCATCTGATGTCCCTCTTACTCAAAACTATGAAATGAATTTTCAAGAACATTTGTTGACGGTGGCAGAAGAAATCCTCTTCTATCAAGAACCTCTGTTAAAAACCACGGAGCAGACAGGAGGAAAGGAGGAAAGTGGTAGGCAAAAAGAAACTGATAGTTTTCGCTCGCAAGTTTGGACCTTGTACTTTGATGGGTCTAAGTCGCAAGAGGGATTAGGGGTGGGGTGTATCCTCATTGATCCTAAAGGTAAAAAAAAATTCATGTCCTGCAAATTAGAATTTGAATGCACAAACAACACCACCGAGTATGAAGCTCTAGTACAAGGGCTAAAGGAAGCCATAGAATTAAATGTTAAAAAAATAAAGGTTTTCAAAGACTCTGAAATCATCGTTAGACAAGTAAGGAACACTATACACTACAACTCTCCCCACCTAAGGAATTATCAACAGGAAGTGCATAGACTGATAGAACATTTTGAAGCCTTCAACATTACAATGATCCCTAGAACAAAGAACACTCTTGTTGATTCCCTGGCCACTGCTACCTCAAGGCTATCCCCTTTAGAAGACTATGAAGCCTCCCGGTTCACAGTGGAACTACTCTAAAAACCGTCAGTACCCAACAATATTTCTAATTGGAAGGTCTTTGAAGGAGATGAACATATCATAAAATTTTTAACCAATCAGAATAATTTTAAGGATCTAGCTATTGACGATGAAATATTTTGGGAGAAACTAATAGAAACCGATCCCCATATACAAAGAGTTGAAACAAATCAATTGACTAACAAACCAAGGTTTTACACGATACCGAAAGGGGTATCCAATTTAGAGAACCTTTTTTACTTAAGGGAAAGATTTAAGGGATCAACGAACACAAAGACAAGGAGTTATTGTCCCATGTATGAGACTATAAACCTGGGAACCCTGGAAAACCCTAAGAACATAAATATCGGCGAGACAATATCTAAAGAAGAAAGGAAGGCCTATCTCAAAATTTTCAGAGAATATCAAGATGTTTTCGCATGGTCCTACCAAGATTTGAAAACGTATGATACTTGTATCATTCAACACACAATATCGTTAAAGACCGGAGTAAAACCCTTCAAATAGAAGCTCCGAAAGTACCACCCATCTCTGAAACCCCTCATGTGTCAGGAGTTAAAAAAATTACTAGATGCTAAAATTATCTTTCAAGTTAGACACTCTGTCTGGGTAACAAATTTGGTTCCGGTCAGAAAAATTTTTGGGGAGATTTTCCTGTGTGTGGATTTTTGAAACCTCAACAGAGCATCCAAAAAATACAACTACCCAGTTCCACCGATGGAACAAATATTGTAGACCGTGTCTGGTTCGGGGATTTTCTCCTTGTTAGAGGATTTTTGAGGATACAACCAAGTTCTAGTTTCAGAAGAAGACCGATTGAAAACTACCGTCTGGACTAAGTGGGGAACCTTTGCTTATAAATAAATGCCCTTTGGGTTAATAAATGTAGGGGAAACCTTCCAAAGGGCCATGGATGTAGCGTTTCAGAGACTAATAAAAAAATGTGTAGTAGTTTATTTTGACGACGTGACTGTGTATTCAAAGAATAGAGAAGATCACATCCAACACTTAACCCATATTTTCGAAATGTGTAGGAAATACGGTATATCCTTAAACCCTAAGAAAACTATATTTGGTGTTGAGGAATGGAAATTACTAGGTCATATTATATCTCAAGCAGGAATTCGCATAGACCCAGAACAAATTAGGGCTATATCTCATCTTCCATTACCCCACAAAAAAGGCTATGCAATCCTTCTTTGGGAAAATCAATTTTGTGAGAAAATTCACCCTTGATTTCGCTGAAACTATCAAACCCTTACAAAATATGATCCGCAAAGATGCTAAATTTAAGTGGGATGATGAACGAAAAAGTGCTTTCAACAATATTAAGACTGCAATATCTCAAGCTCCAGTGTTGCGAAGTCCCGAATTTAGCAAAGATTTCTTCCTCTACACTCTTTCCTCCGACCAATCATTAGCTGCAGTATTGACTCAGAAGGATGATGACAACAATGAGGCCCTGGTCTCAGTTATGAGCACTAATCTCCAAGGGGTCAAACTAAATTACCCTGCTATAGACAAGCAAGCGTATGCAATGTACAAGGCAGTGAAACACTTTAGATCTTACATCCTAAAGAACCACACCAAATTCATTGTGCCTCATCCCACAGTCTGATCCTTATTCACTTAGGAAGATATGGGGGAAAGAAGAGGGAACTGGACGAAAGTGGTCCAAGAATTCGATCTCGATATAAAACCTACCAAACTGTATAAGGGACAAGAATTATGTAAACTGGCAGTTGAAGCCCAGGACCAAGTAAATGAAGATCTTGGGTGGGAGAATGAATTGGCATTATGGTATAGTGAAGATTCATATGTATCCCCAGGGCAGGAGTCTTGGTATGGGAAATTATCTTATCTCCTGCACCATGGGACTTTCCGAGAAAACCTAAACCCTGAGGAAAGGAGAGCTCTCAGACTAAAATCGGTACAATATCGTCTCATAAATTTGGTGCTCTTCTGCATTAATTATGGAGTACTTTTAAGATGTCTCGAATGATAAGACAGAATAAATTTTTTTAAGGAGCTCCATGATGGTCCTGTAGGAGGACACTTTGTAGGGAATACCACCGCTCACAATATACTGAGAGCTTAATACTATTGGCCTACTCTATTTAAAGACACCCGCACACACGCTAGAAACTGTAAAACTTGTCAAATGAGCACGAGGAGGGAAAAGAGAGCAACTGTCCCACTCCAACCTGTAGCCGTCTCCAGACCATTTGAGCAATGGGGGTTAGACGTCATAGGAGAAATTACACCAAGTTATTCAAAGCAACATAGATACATATTGACTTCCACAAACTATTTCATGAAATGGGCAGAGGTCATCCCTCTGACTCATATAAACAAAAGGATGGTAATCCAATTCATAGAAAAACAACTGATCACAAGGTTCAATATGTCTTCCGTTCTTGTTTTTTTATAATGCCTCTTATTTTTCTTCCACCCTATTAATAGAGTTTTCTCTAGACAAAGGAATTAAAATTAGATACTTTACAAACTACTATCCACAGGGGAGTGAAGTGGCAGAATCAACCAATAAGAACCTAGTGAGGATATTAAAGAAAACATTTGCAGACAATCAGAGGAACTGGCATAATTCACTGCATAACGCCTTATGGGCCGATAGGGTAACACCCAAGGAAGATATAGGGAATTCCCCATACTTTATGGTATACAAACAAGAATCTATTCTCTCAAACGGGCTATATCTTCCATCTCTTCAGCTTGCTCAGGGTTCTAGAGGAGAGCCCTCATCACGATTCAATAGAGAATTGATACCCTCCTCATGCTTGAAGAAGAAAGAGAGAAATAAAAATCTAAATTCGTTGCTCATCAACAGATAGTCAAAATATGGTTTGACAAACACAAGGCTAAAGGGAATAATTTTGAAGTAGGAGACTTAGTTTTGAAATGGGAAAGGGAAAATGAAACAAAGGGAAAACATTCGAAGTTTCAGAATCTATGGCTCAGACCTTTTTAGATAGCTGAGAAACTTGGGATAGGCACATATCGGTTGAAAAATATGAGGGGGGAACTTGACTCCCTCCGAGTGAATGGCCAAGCCCTAAAACAATATTTTTGTTAAGAAAAACAAAATGTGTGTGTTTTCATGATATTTTGTTTTTAAGTAGGTTGATTGCAGAGTCCTTCATTTTTATTTTCTTGTTATATTATTTTTACGCTTTGCAGTTTGTGTTCCACAAGGCATTGGTTGAACTTAGTTCATGCGGTATGAGGAACTATGTCCGTAACTCATTCTTACATACAACACAAGAAGCATTGGTAGAATTGCAGTTGTTTTGAAGGAGTTCTATATCTAAATTGTGCAAATAAATAACCGTGGAAAAGTGATGAAGTGTCCACCTGGTGGTCTAGTAAAACCTAAAGGGAAAGATGGTAAGATGGAAAGGACCACATGTACCTCAAGACAAAGGTAGAAAAAATTCACCTTAGCCATCTCATTTTGCAAATAACAGACGTCCTCCTCTCCCACTCACTTAGGGCATTCTGCCGAAATAAAATCAATTATATCAAATGAGTGAAAAGTAGGAGAGGGTATGTAGATAAATCCACTGGGGTTATAGAGGCTTGCTGGTAGTAGAGTAAGGTCTGTGACATCGGGGTGACTCCGTCGGGGCTATGGACACTCGTTGGCAGTAGAGAAATACTGTAGCAAGTGAATGATGATAACTAAAAGGCATGGTGCCAATGAATGCTTTACTCGACTCTTGTCAAAAGAGGGCATGGGTCATGGTCAAAGGTAACAAAGGTGGAATAAAGGTTGAAACCCCACAGGAAGGCCCAGATTCACCAACCGGGGAATTTCAAACACAATGACAAAAGAGGCTCTGATAAAAAAATAGTTAAGTTCCTAACCAACTTCTACATCAGCTAAGCCTGGGAAAGGAACAAAGATTATGTTTTTTCCTAGTAAGTCGCCATTTATTGAGCACTCAACACATCCTAAAACCCTTATCAAATTTTGTCACTTTTTGGGTACCACTTGTTTTCTTCATTTGTCTGACTCGATTTAATTTTGGGAAATGGTTTATCTTTTCTTGTTTTCATGTCTCTTATCAGCTAGTTTTTTTTTTTTGAACTTGTGAAACCTCATGTCTAAAGGACCTTAACACCCAAATTAAGAATTGACAGCTAAACACTGCACCTAACATGCTCAAATTCAGCGTCGTAAAGAATTCAAGTGAGTAAAGGAACCCCACAAAAACAACAGTCACCAAGCGTCGATCCTCATTGGTGTCGGCAGAAGGCAATTTTGGTTTACATAAGTTGTTCGCATAAAGGTTTGAGAGATAGCCGATCCCCTTCAACATCGGGGAGATACGAGAAATATATATGTTAATAAAGGATGTAAAGATATCGTCGATAGACGATGCACCTTATCGGGATCGAGGGAAATCTAGAAAGATCACAACAATCATTTCGACCTCGATAAAGTTATCTCCAATTGCCGATCATCGATGCATTTTCGGCATCAGAACTTTTTCAAGGGAACCAATCCGAGAGCACTTGGGTAGGTTTCTCGCCGATTGTCGATCCTTGACACTTTCGATCATCGAAAAGTTAGGTTTGGGTTTTAGAAATGTATGGTTTAAAGAAAGTCCCAAATTCGACTAACATGAGCCAATGAAGCCACTAGTCTCGAATGCCACATGTCTTTACCATGTAGGAGGATCGTACAGTCTAGTTTTATCTCGAGTAATTTTTGGTCCCCTAGGTCCTAGTCATGCCTCCTAGTTAGATTTTCCACGTTGGCTTTGTATGACAAGATTGATCGATGTCAGAGATTTTGTAGGAGGATATCAACGAATTTTTTTTATAGCACAATCCCGACCCTCGATCCACCAACTGAAAGAGCGGCATGATGGGACGTTTGCAGTGTTAGATACAATCAGATTTTGGACATTTAAGGAACTAATTAATGCCTGATCCCGCATTAGTTTCTTCCTCTATAAAACAACATTTTGAAATCGCCTATAGACCACATTACCACCTACTCCTCTGTCGTCAACCCACGATGAATTTAAGTTTAAACATATTTGAAGATCTGGTGGCAAATTTGATGAAATTACACTCATAACCCGAATTGGATGGTTGATGTGACAAGGTAAGTTCATCCATGTTTAAATCTCTAGAATGGTTTTGAACAAATTCATTTTTCGTGTAAATTGAATTCCAGAGAATCCGAAGGAGAAAATAGAGCATCACAAGATTGCACCGACTCTTTGATTATCTAAACTAAGTTTAACAAGCTTCATAGGTATGTATCCAAGTCTATCAATTCTTTGGTTATAATTTATGTATGTGCACCTGATTTTCTTGCACAATCTCTAAACTATGGTATAGCTGAAGGTAAGATGATGCTGAGAAATCCAACCACTAGACTCTCGCCTAGAGCACCAAAGCTAAAAGAAGTTGAGATAGGCAAAGGTTCTTCTCCAGGGATTGCGAAGAAGTTGGAGTATGCTCGTAGGGCGGAGCCTGTCATCAAAAAAACAACAAAGAAATATTTTTTCTAGCCTCCAGCCTTTGGTGATACAGAGGTAAGCACCGGATCCAAGGCAACGCTCCCACAATGGGGGGATCTCTTCAATAGAATTAGCCGAGAAGAATACCTGGAATATATCCCACACAACGACCTGGATGTAAGGGGGCTTGATGACCAGGTGTTCCCCAATATTCGACGGTAATATTTACACATGGTGGCAAGTAAAACCCCCGTTTTCCATGCATAGAGGTTCTGAAATGGCTCATCGACCATACAGATAGGCATAAGTTCTTGATCAACGATGAGAATGGCAGTTGTGTCAGATTTTTCCTCCCGATAGAAGTCCAGAAATACTACAAGCTTAGGGACCCAGAGGAGCAACTCAACATGGACTTCGTGGTGAAGTTCTATGAATTCCATGACACCATCTGGTTGATGGATTCATGGTGGAGGGAAGACAAGAAGTTCCTAATCGGAGCAATGGATGGTACAAAACAATCAACCTAAGGGAACCATACATATATTTGATGGTTGTCATCTGTTGGCTCTATGGAGAAAAGGATTGCTCCAAGTTTTCAGAAGCATGGATGCCTTTAGCGTACACAGTGGCGATCACCAGGAGCAAATTCAACTGGGGAGCGATAATATCAAAAAAATTGAGCAGCTGTATACAATAGGCTCAGTCATCGAAGGAAGGAAAGGCACCTACTTTCTCCATGTCCTCGTACCTTCTCAATGTCATGTGCACAAGGAACGTATTTGTCGACATGAATCTATGATGGCATGTTGTAGAACTCCCGGTTCACGTCATACTTTGACCACTTGATGATCTCTGACCATTGATACTCTGACCACTTGACGTATCAATGTCACTAAGTATTGCATGCATCGATGGCATCATTATGGTGTCATGGTAGTGTTAGATTTAAATATCATTATGGTGTCATGGTAGTGTCATATTTAAATATGCATGCATTGATGATATGGGAGTGTTTCCAAACTCAAAGATGACTCACAAACCCACTCTATATATCCGATCCCAACCTCGTTTCATTCAAACTTTCTCAGATTACTGTCATGCATGGAACTCCCAACAATATACCCATCGTCATGATCATGCTCTTTATTTTCATTTCTTATGTTGTACAAAAATATCAACATGCCAATTAGGCACATGTGTTTGGTCATAAGAAGAAGGTGCTAGAGGCAATTTCATATTTAAATAATGATTTCATACTAATAATCTTTAATTTATGGAGCAAAGAAGTACTTAGATGAGAGAAAAAAACAAAGACAAGAAATAACTGATGAAGCTTGTGCAATTTATATCATCTAGTGCTTGTTTATAGAAGTTATTACATGTCCTTGCAGTACTATATGCGTGAACATGTGTGTTGAACGAATTTTAAAAGGAACAACGAAAATACATTGTACTAGGACTAGACATGGGCAACAATGACCTGTGAATGGGGCCAACGCTGAAATTTTTTCAAACTATTTCTGTATGCACTGAAATTTGACATGGATAGACTATTCACATGCCTTAACGATATGGGAGTGTTTTTGGACTCAAATATGACTCACCCACCCACTTTTTTCCATCATCAATTCATCATGTAAACCATAAACCCTATTTTTCTTTCAAAGTACACAAATTGGTTGACACAAGTTTCGAGTTTGCATAAGCCTTTTTTCATTTTTCTTTTAGGTTCTACATTGTATAAACAATGTATGTGTGTCATAGTTGTGATGAAAAATCCCCTTTTTCATTAATTTTTTAATAAACACCATAAAATAATGCATGTCAAGATGGTGTTGTATCAATGTCGCTAAGTATTGCATGCGTCGATGACATCATTATGGTGTCATGGTAGTGTCAGATTTAAATATATTTATGGTGTCATGGTAGTGCCATATTTAAATATGCGTGTATTGGCGATATGGGAGGGTTTCCAAACTCAAATATGACTCACACGCCCACTCTATATATCCTATGCTGGCCTTGTTTCATTCGAACTTTCTCAGATTAATGTCATGCATGGAACTCCCAACAATATACCCATCGTGATGGTCATGATATTTATCTTCATCGCCTATGTTGTACAAAACCAACATCATGCCAATTAGGCCCATGTGTTTGGTGGCAAGAAGAAGGCCCTAGAGGGAATTTCATATTTAAATAATGATTTCGTACTAATAATCTTTAATTTATGGAGCAAAGAAGTACTTAGATGAGAGTAAAAAACAAAGACAAGAAATAACTCATGAAGCTTGTGCAATTTATATCAACTAGTACTTTTTTATTGACTTTATAACATGTCCTTGTAGTACTATATGCAAAAACATGTGTGTCGAATGAATTTTAAAAGGAACAACAAAAAGACATTGTACTAGGACTAGACATGGGTAACAGTGACCTGTGAATGGGGCCAATGTTGAAATTTTTTCAAACTGTTTCTTTATACACTGAAATTTGACATGGATAGACTATTCACATGTCTTAATGATATGGGAGGGTTTCTGGACTCAAATATGACTCACACACCCACTTTTTTCCATCATCAATTCATCATGTAAACCATAAACCCTATTTTTCTTTCAAAGTACACAAATTGGCTGACATAATTTTTAAGTTTGCATCATCCTTTGTTAATTTTTCTTTCAAGTTCTACATTTTATATACAATATATGTGTGTCATATTTTTGATGAAAAATTCCTCTTTTCATTCATTGTTTAATCAACACCATAAAAATATGCATGTCGAGATGGTGTTGTATCAATGTCGCTAAGTATTACATGCGCTGATGGAATCATTATAGTGTCATGGTACTGTCATATTTAAATATCATTATGGTGTCATGGTAGTGCCATATTTAAATATGCATGCATTGACGATATGGGAGGGTTTCCAAACTCAAAGATGACTCACACACCCACTCTATATATCCGATCCCGGCCTCGTTTCGTTCGAACTTTCTCAGATTAATGTCATTCCTAGAACTCCCAACAATATACGCATTGTCATGGTCCTGCTCTTTATTTTCATCGCCTATGTTGTACAAAACCAACATCATGCCAATTAGGCCCATGCGTTTGGTGGCAAGAAGAAGGCGCTAGAGGGCATTTCGTATTTAAATAATGATTTCGCACTAATAGTCTTTAATTTATGGAGAAAAAAGGTTCTTATATGAGAGCACAAAATAGACTTCTATAACACTCCAAAATGTATTCAAGATGCAGTGAAGCATAGGTGCACATCTATAACAATTTGCAGTGAAGAATAGGTGCACATTCCAAATGAGAAAAGGAAAGTTTTACAACATAAAAGTGAGAATTTCATTTTTATTGGTTATTCAAAGGATGTAAAAGGTTGTTGAATTACTGTTCCTAGTACCTTTTCAGTCATTGTTGAAATATATGTTAAGTTTTATGTAGGTTTCCAAACTCAAAGATGACTCACACACCCACTCTATATATTTGATCCCGACCTCGTTTTGTTCGAACTTTCTCGGATTAATGTCGTGCATGGAACTCCCAATAATATACCCATCATCATGGTCGTTCTCTTTATTTTAATTGCCTATGTTGTACAAAACCAACATCATTCCAATTAGGCCCATGCGTTTGGTGACAAGAAGAAGGAGATAGAGAGAATTTCGTATTTAAATAATGATTTCATACTAATAGTCTTTAATTTATGGAGCAAAGAAGTATTTAGATGAGGTCACAAAATATACTTCTCTAACACTCCATAATGTATACAAGATGCAGTGAAGCATAGGAGCATCATGAAAAGTTCCCTTTTGTAACCCTCACCATAAATTAGAAGAGCCACCTTGAGCCAAACTAGGGAAAGGATGGGTGGGAGCACATTCTTACAAATGTTGGAACGATTGTTAAAGGATGGGAGCCCACCTCAAGGACGACTTTCCACTTGGATCGAGCATGCTCCTTACTATTGCAGGACTCCTTGTTATCTTGATCATGCCAACTATCATTATGTTCTATTTATTTTAGCATGGCATATCCTTTTGGCATTTTAGTTTTCCATCTTTATTGACAATTTTGTAATAAGTTTGATAAATTCACAAACTTCTAAGTTGGACTCTCTGCTTGTGTCAGTTTCATAAAGAAACCTACTTTTTTTTTTTTAGAAAACTCGGTATATATATTTTCTTATATTAATATGTAAATGAAACATAAAGAAAACATTTTATAAAAAAATAAAAATAAAGAATATGAAGTAAATATACTTTTTCTTCTTAAATCCATATAAAATACTCATTGGAAAAATAATCAATTAGATCAAATTGTTCTCCCTTTGAATTTGTCGTACAATGGTTTTACATTATGTAAGTGAATTATGCTATTCTATTAGAGATACGAGGATAGGAATGGTGAAGGATGAAAGGAGTTGAAGGATTGTGAGGTTGCACAACACATATTGAAGCTTGGAAGATTGGCATGCGTTAACAAATTTTCAACAAGAGATCAATTGTGTAGCAAAGGCGTACAAGTGTACGTGCAAATATAATTTTACATTTGTTCAATTAACTATATTTAGAAATAGATAATTTCAAGTTATTGAGACAAAATTTGAAGGGACAACACATAGGTTTTGAGTTGTAGTGCAGAAAATTCAAGAAGCAATGCTAAGAATTCGAGGCACATATAGGCGTGAATACCAAAATTTGATTGAAATGAATGTTGAAGTCTTGAATAAGCGTAGTTTTTTTTCCAACAAATAATAAATCTCAATACATAGGCATGATGACATGTAGGCAAACTAAGGTGAAATAGAGCACAATTCCATGGTAGTGTCATATTGACATGGAAAGCATGAATATCGAGGTAGAGAGTGCACAATTTTTTTGATTATGTAGAAATCTTGTCCGATCTGTGCAATAATAACATGTTGATGTGTACAACAATGAGCATGACATTCAATATGGGTTATAAGTTTCAAATTTAAATTATCCACATGTTGTTTCCAAAATTTAATAAAAAAAATTGAATGTATATCTACTTTCTATATAGTGTTGTGCTCGCAAAAAAAAGACTACTATTGACTAGGAACATAATGATGGTTTCGTGTTGATGTTAGCATGGTGTTGGTTGGTACAATAAACAATCATGATCATGTAATGCTTAGGAAAGGAAGAGAGAGACCTTGACTCTAAGGATGACTATGAAGTTTTTTTCATGATAGAGAAGTCATGATGTTGATAGAGTTACATGTAATAGATGATATGTTTCCACAAGAACAATATGAAAAGGACCATTTTATATTATGAACAAGGCCGAGTGAGATGTATGAGATTCATAATGAATGTAGGGATTTTTACCTTAAGAGTCTATTGTTTTTATGAAGATGGAAAAGAACGATTTAATTTTAGAACTTGATCAACTATTAATAATTGGTAGAGAAATAGACGAGAAAGATTTGGTAGTAATTACGTTGAAGATTCTATCTCTATATTTTGAAATTTATGTTCAAACTTTAAATATCACTTGTTACAAAAGGACATAAAAACATGTGAAAAATTAATTTGGAAGCAACCGTAGAGCATTCAAAAGTGTCTTTGTAGACAATATTAAAGGAAAAGAAAGTAGAAGTAAGGGGGGAATAAAAGAAACAATTTCAAGTCTATAGGATTAGGTAAATCTATTAATAATATGAAGAGTTTTATGTTGGAAAATATGTTAACATGAATGATGTTCAAAAAAGAGGGTATATCCACACAGGTCGAACACCTCAACACAAGTTATCACACAAATATCATAAATTACTATACTAGTGTTTACATGGTTAAAACCATCAAAGAGGAAAATAGCCCATGACGCTAGTCAACCCAACCACTTGAGGTAATTGATTAATGTAAAAAGAATAATTTACACAAACATTTCTCACAATTGATCATTGACAAATGACTCTCCGTACCCTTTAAATATAGATCATGGACCAATTTGATTCTAAGCCATGAATAAAGTGTCATTAATATCAAGGAGATATTTGAATTGTTGGATCACTCATGTGTAGGACATGACTGTGATCATCATATTAGTAAATTACAAAAACACACTTTAATCTCAGATTATGTTAGACCAAGTTGACCTTAAGTTACTCCTAATATTAAATATCCTAACATCCAACCTTAATAATAACTTGGGATAGGATTGAAGGATTTACAAAGTGACAAAAGCAAAAGGAAAGAGGAAAAGAGCCTATCCCCCCTTAATCAAAACTTCTTGAAATACTAACAAAGATTGAAGCTTTAACAACTTTGATTTTGTGAGGGGCTTTGTGAAAATGTCAACAACTTGATCATATGTATGACATTAGAGAACTTCAAGGGTGCTTTCCTAAATAAGATTCTGAATGAAGTGCATGTGTAACTCAATGTGTTTAATGCACTAATGTTTAATAGGTGCCTTTGTGAGTTGGATGGTATTATGAATATTGCACCAAAGAATGATTAAATGTTGCTAATGTATTCCAAACTCAAATAAGATCTATCTAAGCCAAAGAACTTCTTGACTTCCATAAATTATGGCTCACTACTCTACATTTGCTAAAGAAATAGAAAGGGATTTATTTTTCTTGCGAGCCCAAGAGATGAGTTTGAAATAAAAGATAAAAACATAATCAATTGTTTACTTTGGATCATCAGGGTCATTGGCCTAGTGGGAATCTATAAAACCAACCAACATAAAGGATCCCCTTGAATAGTAGTATATGCCAATCTAAATTACACCCTAGCTATATCGAAGGATCCCCTTACTACTTTTGAATGGATTTCATGGGGTTCTTCCTGTATCAAGAAATAATACTAAGAACAAAAGAGATCCATGGTGAGTATCAATTAAATACAAAATGCTACCAACTAACTATTGGTACAAAGTGGCATCCACTTTGGGTGAGGTGTAGATGGAAAAAGTTTAAGTCTAGATTGAAAGGGAGGTGGGATCAATTTATGATCATCCATGTAAAATTGATGAAGAGGGTCACATGCATATTTAGCTTGGGAAAGAGAAATACCTTCTCAGATTTGCAAAACATGGAGGCCATGAAAATATTGCAAGTGTCCTAAGTCTTTAATTTCAAAGTTAAGGTAAGTTTTTACATGTGTTAGAAGATTAGGCTCACTATTAGTGAGTATAAGGTCATTAACATAAAGTACACATATGAGAAGATGGTTTCCTCTCACTTGATATAGAAATTAAGGTCAAAGGGGCATCTAGAAAATCTAGAGTCAAGAAGGAACCAATCCATTTTTTCATACCAACCCTAAGGAGCTTACTTGAGGTCATAGAGGGATTTCTTGAGGTGGTAGACAAGGCTGGAGTCACTTTGAACACATCCAAGAGGTTGTTCCATATAAATTTATTCTTGGAAATACTCATGCAAGAAGGTATATTTGACATCCATTTCATGGACCTCCCATCAATATGAGGTGGCAAGGGAAAGGACAAGGAATATGGAATTCATATTGGCAATGAGGGTAAAGGTTTCGTAGTCAATTCCTTCTACATGTCAAATTTTTTTAGCAACTGAATAAGCTTTGTGTTGGTCAACACTTTGTATTATAAACCCATTTGCATTTGACAAGTTTTCTTCCTTTTAGAAGAGAGATTGCATCCTAAGTATTGTTTGTCATCAAAGAGTTAAATTCTTCCTTCATTGTTGCATCCCAATTTGGATTGCCAAGAGATTCTTTAAATGTTTTTGGATTTGGAGTCTCTGAAACTTGAACCAAAGGATAAGAGGATTTCTAGAACTATGAACATGTTAAGTGTTGATAAGAAAGATACCAACTAGATCATCGATGGCTTCCCTTGTTGTACAAACCCATAAAGAAAGCTATGGAGTTGGTGCAAGTTCATGTTCAATAAAATCATTTATAGGATGAGGTTGAGTAGGAAAAGTAACGTTTTCATGCTCACTATCAATATCTAAAGAAGAATAATGATTAAGAATAAAAGAAAAAAGATTAGAAGAAGAAAAATTCAGTATAAAAGGAGCAAAAAGAGATGGCACATGCATCAAGGATGGCTTGGAGGCCAAAGATAGACACCAAGTTAGACACACATGTAGAGAGACCTACATAAAACTTAACATCTCTTTCAACAATGACCGAAAAGATATTAGAGACAATAATTCAACAGCCTTTTACATCCTTTGAATAACCAATAAAAATGAAATTCTCACTTTTATGCTGTAAAAATTTCCTTTTCTCATTTGGAATGTGCACCTATGCTTCACTGAAAATGTATACAAGATGCACAAAATAGACTTCTCTAACACTCCAGCCAACCACCCCGAGTTCATGATTTTTTCAAAATATATACAAATGCTTGTTCATATGCTCCAGGAATCGAACCCAACTAATTTACTAAAGAAAGACTTAGTTACGAAAATGCAGCAACAGATTTAAAACTTCCTTGTAGAAAATAGAAATGAGCCTCCTCTTCATTCATAATACGTATATGTAGAATACGTTTTTCTGCATTATCATCACTAAAAATGCATATCAAATCATCATCAAACTCAAGGTTGATATTTTCTGTAATGTCTGCCATACTAAGTTTTTTATCAACCACCACATGGTTTTTTGTTAGTATCCCTGTCTTGATGCTGAAAATGTTGCACTAGTGATTTATCATTCATCATCTTCTTCATTTCAAAAGCAAGGCTTAATATCACAACCAATGGAAAATAAGAAGATCCCACTAGAATCCATTGGCATAAGCGATAATGGATAAGCTAGACTGATTAGCTTGTAGTGTAGAGCAGTGATACACATTTCTTGTGTTCTGAATGCGCTGGGGACTTGTGTGCAGGAATCAAATAAACTAGATCACTGAACTAATGGCATAAATTTGCAGAGTTTTTTTCCCATGAATTCGTTGAAAATGAAGCATGAATTAGCATTAAAGGCCCACTAATTTTTCTAGTTAAAATTCCAGCAAAATACACAATAATGAGCACCAAAATGCAACATAATAGCTATGAATTTGCTGAGGAAAAAGGGACCACGAATTTGCTGCACTGAAGCCCCCATCTCCAACGTTTCATTGATCGGTTTTCATTCCATGTTTTATGATAGCTATGCAAAGGATGCACCATCGGTTCCTTATGATCATTGAAGTAAAGCATTTTGCCAGGCGAGTGGTCATAGCTGCATCCTGGAAGCTATCAACCCACACACTAGCAGATGCCTGTGGTGCTGGTTAACTATCAAATTATCCCACATACAAAATTACAATAATATATTGAGACTTAATAGAGGCATAGGTTTCAACCCCTTGCCAACGCATTGTGTATACAAATGCTTTCGTGGGGTCCTCCCTCGTGGCTTGGCACTTTGTCTTCGTGCTTAACACTTGGTCTCGAGCCTATTGTTTTGGTGCTTATGCAGGCAAATTGATGTGGTGGCCCTTGTGCCTATGTTTGGAAGTTAGGGCTCTATGATTCATAAACCCCATATTTTATAAATGGACATAATATGTTTTTTGGTGTTTGATGCATGCAAATTGATGTGGTGGCCCTTGCGCTTATGTTTGAAAGTTAGGGCTCTATGATTCATAAACTCCATATTTTATAAATGGACATAATATGTTTGGAAGTTAGGGTTTTGGTGCTTGATGCATGCAAATTGATGTGGTGGCCCTTGTGCCTATGTTTGGAAGTTAGGGCTCTATGATTCATAAACCCCATATTTTATAAATGGAGATAATATGTTTGGAAGTTAGGGCTCTATGATTCATAAACCCCATATTTTATAAATGGAGATAATAAGACGGTATGCATGCAAATTGATGTGGTGGCCCTTGTGCCTATGTTTGGAAGTTAGGGCTCTATGATTCATAAACCCCATATTTTATAAATGGAGATAATATGTTTGGAAGTTAGGGCTCTATGATTCATAAACCCCATATTTTATAAATGGAGATAATAAGACGGTATGCACAAACCTTGGTTTGGAAATCAAATATATCAAATCACCTGTTTTTTTAAAGTCTAAAACAAAATAAAATTTTTAAAGGAATAAAGTGGTCTAAAATAAAACAAAATAAAATTTTTAAAGTAATAAAGTGGTTTGGAAACCAAATATATCAAACCAAATAATCTAAAGTAAAACAAAATAAAAATTTTAAAGTAATAAAGTGGTTTGGAAACCAAATATATCAAACTACCTGTTCTTTAAAGTCTAACTTAAAACAAAATATTTTTTTTAAAATAATAAAGTGGTTTGGAAACCAAATATATCAAACCACTTGTTTTTTAAAGTCTAAAGTAAAACAAAATAATTTTTTAAAAGTAATAAAGTGGTTTAGAAACCAAATATATCAAACCACTTATTTTTTAAAATCTAAAGTAAAACAAAATAAAAATTTTAAAGCAATAAAGTCTAAAGTTTTTTTAAAGTCTAAAGTAAAAGAAAATAAAATTTTTAAAGTAATAAAGTGGTTTGGAAACCAAATATATCAAACCAAACAGTCTAAAGTAAAACAAAATAAAACTTTTAAAATAATAAAGTGGGTTGGAAATCAAATATATAAAATCACCTGTTTTTTAAAGTCTAAAGTAAAACAAAATAAACTTTTTAAAGTAATAAAGTGGTTTGGAAACCAAATATATCAAACCATCTGTTTTTTTAAAGTTTAAAGTAAAACAAAATAAAAATTTTAAACTAATAAAGTGGTTTGGAAACCAAAAATATCAAACCACATGTTTTTTAAAGTCTAAAGTAAAACAAAATAAAAATTTTGAAGTAATAAAGTGGTTTGGAAACCAAATATATCAAACCACCTGTTTTTTAAAGTCTAAAGTAAAACAAAATAATTTTTTTAAAGTTCAAAATAAAATAAAATTATATAAAAATAATATATTTTAAAAAAAATTCAAAATAAAATAAAATAATAAATTTTTAAAATTTTTAAAATCTAAAGTAAAACAAAATAATATATTTTCAATTATTTTATTTTTTTAAATCTAAAGTAAAACAAAATAAAATTTTAAAGTCTAAAATAAAACAAAATAATATAAAAATAATATATTTTCAATTATTTTGTTTTTTAAAAGTTTAAAATAAAACAAAATATTTTTGAAAGTGAGTCAAACTTGGCATTTACTAAAGGAAACCAAGAACCTCTACTTGAAGAAGGAAAACATTTTTTTTTAAGTCTAAACAAAATAATATTTTTTAAAGTCTAAAGTAAAACAAAATAATATAAAAATAATATATTTTCATGATTATTTTGTTTTTGAAACTCAATAAGAATGGAGTTTTATTTTTCAAGGATATTTTTGAAAGTGAGGCAAACCTGGCATTTACGAAAGGAAACCAAGAACTTCGACTTGAAGAAGGAAAAAATACGTGTAGAGCAGGTAATTTGAAGATTTTGAAAAAGAGGAAAATATAGACCAGTTAACACAAGGGAGGGTTGCAAGGACCCAAAATTTACATGTGATAACACTTCCTACCAAGTAAATATTGGGTTGTGCTATGTGTTAGTGAAAATATATTCATTTTTAGATTTATGTAGATATATATGTCAAACTATTCTAGAGCATAGAAGTGTGAAAATAAAAGACACAAGGAAGATACTATCCTAACATAGTGACCTTTCAAATAATATGGGCCAAGAGAAATGAATGGCATGATAGTTTATATGCCCACTTCCAAGTTAATTGAGCATATTTAGAAAACTATAATATGTACCTAGGTGTTTTATTATTTTCACACAAAGGACATTCAGGATGAAAAGATCCTAAATAATGCAATGTTCCCTTAGTATATGAGTAAACATCCATGTAGTAAGGACCATCCTAAAGCATTTTTAGGCTGAAGGTGCCATTTACACATGGATGTACTATAACCATGTCTTGTCCATAAAATTGGTTCTCTAAACTTTTTAGTTTGGCCACAAGGATAGGTTTCTTTGACAACTACTTATATCCATATCAAGGCTTGAACTTCATAAATCCTTTCATTTGGTTTCTTTTGTAGTTTATTTATTGGGTTCAAGGCCTTATGAGTCCAAGCTTAAGAAATATGTTATTGGGGATCGATTCCCAAACCTTTTGAAGGTTAATCTTCTCTAGATTGGAAACCTCTAACCATGTTTTTAGGGTTTCCTAGTTCTTCCAATATTTATATTAGGAATCATAGATGTCTCCAAGAACTTTGATGCCTTTTTTCAACAATGTATTGGTTGAAAACAAATGGTCTTTGGCTAACGATTTCCCTTCTTGGAGAATAACTTAGGACCATTATAGAAAGTGGTTATTAAAGGATACCTCATATGTAAGTGAGCCACTTTTCCACACAAGCTTGTTCTTGGTGGCCTCCAAGGACTTTCAAATGCTCCTTGGAAAAAAAGGTTTATGTTATATGGATGGGAGAGAGGGTGTTCAATTACATTTGGAGATAAGGTTTCTCTAGATATTCCAACTATTGGGGGCTCCCACTGTAATGGAGTTACTTGGTGGGAATTTCTAGACTTCCTTACCTTTGACTACTCTAATGATCCACATGGAACATGACACTTAGGCTTGTGTTTAGGTGGCTAGAATACCCATACCTAATTTCTCCTTAGAGGTGCAACAAATGCTCCAACTAGCCCTATAGAAGACTTTGTCCCCACTAGAGTTAGACCACAACAAATTTTTGAGTAGTTTTTATAATTTACCATAGGCATGGGCATAGTGACTTGGCATGAAGAGTAATACACATGCATGGTTCCAAGCACCTTATTATGTATTTGAAATTTTCCTACAAGGAACAAAGTTTTCAAAATCCATTTGTCAGTTTTTTTTATTCTCTTAATGCCACTACCTCCCATCACTCTTTCGGGGAGGCTTCAAAGGAAAAATGAATTACAAGGAATTTGAACATTTTTCTGGGTTGTATCTATGTCCATCCATGGCCTACTAGTCAACTTAGGGTTTCCTACTAACTATGATGGTAACATTAAGTCTTGGCCTAAGGAAATTTTGATCCAAAGGATTTGTAAAAAATTTTCAAGCAAACCATGTTATTGTCTAGTGACTGCTTCTCTTCTAGGATAGTAAGGAAAGAGTCATATACAAAGTTTCCATTTGCAATCCTCATATAATCCATTGAGACATATTTTTTTGGATGAGGTAGTTAATGGTTTCAATAACCATTACATAAAGGGTTAGTGCAAAAGGGTATCCTTGGTGACTAGAGTGGAAAGGGCCTATTTCCTCATATTTGACTTGGTTAATAAAAAGACAAGTTGTTGCTTCAAAACATAGGGTTTTGACTTATTTGATAAACCGATGGCCAAATTTGAGCTCCTTCAACATGGTGAGGATGAAGGGACACTTTACCCTATCATATGATATTTCAAAATCAATCTTGATGAAAAATCCCTAGCTTCGAGCCCATTCCATACCTTCTCAAAATAAAAGAACACTATCCAAAATATATTGGCCTCTAATAATCCTTGCTTACCTTGGTTTAATGATTTTTGGTATTTGTGCTTCATCTAGAAGGCCAATTCTTTAGCTGTAATTTTGTATGAGACATTTAGGGAATCTCTATATTATGATAAGATCCGAGTCTCTTGAAAATGGAATGAGATTGATTGACCCTTTAGTGATATGAATACCAAGTGTATAATTCATTCTAAAACTTGGATAAAGTTAGAACCCACAAATTATTATCTGGCCTTATAAAATTCATATGAAAAGTAGTCTCATGTGAGAAATTGATCATCAACCATCTCTTTGAGGGTAGTCATCAATTCATCCAAAATTATAAGCCTTTGATCACATACCCATTATTCCTTTTGCATCGGCTTTCTTGGGAGTAGATCAACACAATTTTGCACAGACACCTTTCTTTCCTTTGTTATAATTCCTTGAGATTGAAAAACCAATTTGTAATGATTAACAAACTCCTTTTCAATGTTCCCCTGGTCAATGATTCTATTATTTTTTATTTTGAGGGCCTTAATATGCTTAAAAAAATCCTTGGAATTCGGAGCTTTGAAAAATCTCATAGTAGGCTTCTCACATGTTTTAAGCCAATGGAACCCAACTTTGATTTGGTCCCCCCTTACTTTATATGTTTCATCAACCTTTAGTGTTTGTCAATATTTGGTCAGTTGTTATTCACTGAAGGGATAAGATGAGGCTTTCTTGAAACTTCGTCAAGCTCTTCCAATAGTTCCTTATGTTTTATTCTTCTAAATGTCACCAACTATCTACCATAACATTTGAGAAAGGCAATGATTTTTCTAATGGAATATTCCCACCAAAGAATTCAACTTTGGTCCCCTCGGGGCCTTGGAATTAGGTTCCATATTATTTTGATAGCTTTAACATGTGATTTATTATCAAACTAAGATATGTTCAACTTGAATTAAGAATTCAACACCTTGGTCTTTCAAATCCCTAGGAAATGGAGAAAAATATCAACTAGTGATCTGATAAGGTAATATATCTCACTACCTAAACTAACCATATTCTCTCATGGTGAAAGAAGAAGAAGAAGTTATGATCTATCTAATTTTTTCAAAACATACTTGTTTCATTTTTTGGAATAGACCAACTGAACCAAAGCCCCAATGAATTTTTTTGACATAATTTGGCCAAATTACTCAAAGTGTTGAATAAAGTTGAAACCTAGTCACTCTAACTCTTATAGACACAAAAAACAATTCCATAAAAAACATCTCTTATTCTCTAAACCATGGATTAGGGGTTAGTAATCCCCCAAACATTCCATGATACTATCTTCATTGGAAACCTTTAAAAAAAGCCCGCCTCCTTGCTTTTCCACTCAAAAAGTGTCAAATGGGTTTTGAGGATTCACAATATGCATATGGGGTGAGAAATAATCAATCAAATTCATGTTTATTGGCTTCTTACTAGAGTCACTACACATGGATGTTTGAAAATAAACTAAATTTGGGGGTGGATAGCTTCCCCCACTCGCCTATTGAACAACGGGTTAGACAGTGCTAGGTTGGTCCCCATACACACCAAGGATAACAAGCTTCTCTTGGATCAAACCTAGGATGGCTATGTAACTAAGCTATTCTTCTAGCATTAAGAAATAGATTGAAAGTTTTTGGCCTAGTGGATATCTCCCTTTTTAACCACTTTCATCCATCCATTAATGTCTATACACAATCAATCAAGCAATCCCTCTTTTCATTCATTGTTTAATCAACACAATAAAAAAATTCGCTTCCATAAAGGTAATTGTTGGGGTAACTAAAGCTAGTAGAAATTGAAAGAGGATCATCCAAACATAGCAATAGATATTTCCAAAGATCTCTCTTGCAAAGATAACTTCCTTTCACCAAGCTTATGTCCTACTAGTGATTGGTCTCCATAAAACCTTTGTCCCCACTTTACACTTCATAGGAGACATTGAATATGAGTTTGAATCACCACTTGGGAGGCCATTGGAGGATTCTTAAAATTATATTTCAATTTATCACTGATGGCTTTTGAAACAAGTTTGAAACCCAAATCATACGAGTTTACAACTTTTTCCAATGCACACTTTTATTATCATCATCGTAGACAAGTTTCTATGTTTGATTATTACTATATTGTTGCTTTCAAATATTTTATATAAGTATAAGTAGATAAATTGAGTTTTGGGGAATTGAGAGTGATGTGATGATGAAGGCACAAACTACTATCCTTACGAAATTCCAATCATAAAATGCTCAAGAAAGAATGAAAAGGGAGATCAAATGATGGAGGAAACCTATCTATACTAGGGGGGGTGATACTACCAAAGCCTCTTTCTATTGAGGAATATTGAATGGGGGATTTTTTTTTAGACAACCAATTTCATACTTCAAACAAACCTTTAAAAAGAAGGGAAGTTTCATTCTAGCATTCAAGGATTTAGAGGATAGTTCTACATAATATTAAGGAGTGAGATGGGGTGAGTCTATTCTAACCATATCTCATTGGAATTATCAATTAAAATATGGTTTTCATAGGGAAAAAACAAAGGAGAATGATACTTTAGGGGAGGGAGGAATGGACCTAGATCAAAACGTGAGGCAGGTGAAGTCTAGTCAAGGGATAAAGTCTATTTACATATAGTAAAAAAGTAATCATATGAAGGAGTTCCCATAATGCATCAAGGAGGACGTTAAATTCGGGATGACCTCTCAAAAGAGGAATAAATTATATATCTCTTCATAAATATTAGGGGCATGAGTGCACCTGAAAGAAGAACTCCCTTAAGAGTTTAGTCTAGAAGTATAGACTGATTAAAATTTTTATTCAAGAAAATATGTTATGATAGGGAGATGCGATAGGTCATGGGAAGGAAATCATCATACCAACTTAAACATCACCTCTTCCTATTCCCGACCATCATTTTCTCATTATAGATTTGGGATCTCAATAAGGAGGTAAATTTTGTTAATTGTTGCAGGCTTAGTCATAGTACGAAAGATCATTGATTAAAGAATATAATTGGTAGTTCCTTCCCGTCTTAGGATGTGGTATGTGGTGGGGGGTCTTGAATTTAGTGATGAATATAGGTGAGATATGGGTTGAAGGTAGAAGGTAAGAGGATTTAGTAGGATTGTTTTCTTATATTATTGAAGAAAAAGGTTTGGAGAATGTGGAACCTTTGGAGCTTAGTCAAACACGGAGCATAAATTTTGATTATGATGGAACACTAGAGGTGAGAGAGGGAACCCTTTCCTAAGACCTCTTGTGGGCTTGAATTTTTTTGTAGATGCCCCCATTATAGATTTTTATTAAGGTTATA
>ML778328.1:800814-819145 GCA_009831015.1 Picea engelmannii | reverse complement strand
TGATGATGATGATGATGATTAACATCTGCTAAGATCGAATTGGTCTATCATACCTTAAGAGGGTAAGTGATTACTTACGATTCTTTAGAATTTTGTTTCTGTGCTTGAAAAGCATTAAGAGAAGCTTTCCAAGATCACCATATTTTTGTTGAGTTAAGAGGTTAGAAAGGCTGGTAGTGTGACAAATATTTTGAAAATGAGATCTAATATGGGTATAGGCTGGACAATCTAAGAGAAAGTGTTTTTCATCTTCAACCTTCTTAGTGTCACAAAGTTGACACACTCTTTCAACCCATGGAGTTTTAGGAATTGACCAACACCCAATTTCACTATGGAGCTCGTGAGAATTTTTTCTTATCTTAGCAATGCTTATTTTTTTCTTTACACTTGGAAAAACAGATAGAAAATTTTGATTTTCTAGATTAGGGTTGATTACATCCTTATAATACCTTAATTTTTTTTTTCCTCTAACTCTTTATCGCACCACATTTTCTCCTTAAATTTTGATTTGACATTTTTTTTAATATTATCTTTATTTTGCAAAATGGTGTCTTCCATGATTCCCCAATAGTTTAGCCAAGACCGAGCATCATTATGCCATCCTCGCTTGAGTCGATGGTGGTTATGAATCGATTTTGAAGAAATATTAGGAATCCTCTTGTCTTCCATGTTGTTTAACTTGTTCTTATACATTAGGTACCTAGTCATAACCATGCTCTCAATGGGGGAGAGGCGTGTTTCTAAGAGGAGGATGGGATAGGGTGTATTTCCTTTAATTTTGATATTATATGTTATAAAATTATTTTGTATTTTCTCTATCTTTATCCAGGATTCATGAGAGATACTACAACTCCAAAATTCACATCCATAAAGAATAACAGGTGTAACAAGAGTCTCAAAGATTATTTTCTTTTTATCACAACTCCAAAGATCAACTGATTTACAATTGTTTTCAAGCCCATAATAAACTTTCCATCCCCAAATAATCTTTTTTCTTAATGCTATAATTCCAATTGAGCTTGTGGTGAATATCAATTCCAAGATATTTGCACGAGTTCAATTCCTCCAAGTTGTTGTTGTCATATACTAAGGTATCATAAGGGATCTTATTGGATTTAATAATCATGACCTTAGTCTTATCAGTATTAACAGTCACATCCATATTGGAGAAACAATCCTTGAGGATTCTTAGTTGGTTTTCAAGATCATGGGGACTCCTTGCCATAAGAACAATATCATTGGCATAAAGAAGAAGATTCATGACTATACCAGTGAGAGTAGGGCCGACATAACCTGCTTTTTCCAAGCAATCTTCAAACCTATCAATGTATATGCCAAAGAGGGTAGGGGACAAGGGAAAACCTTGTTTGACTCCGATATTGTAGTTAATATTTTTTGACCATCCATAAGTGTTTTTAAACTTATCAATAACGTTCTCATAAATCCTTATTGCAGCATCCCTCAACTCAAGAGGCACTTTTATCTCTTCCAACCTATTCCAAAGGTTTTTCCTAGGAACCATGTCAAAAGATTTTCTAAAGTAAAAAAAACAACAAAAAAGATTGGTTTTAGTATTGCATAAATCCTTTGCAATGATCCTAAAGGTAACAAGATGGTCCATAGTTGAATGATATCTCCTAAACCCGACCTGGCCTTTAGCTCTTTTAATGTGACTTTCTAGCCAAATATTATATATATATATATATATATATATATAATAAAACAAAAAAATAAACAAAACAAAAAAACTAAAACAAAAAAAACTAAAACTAAATGTCAATGAAATCTCGCTCATTCATGACTAGCAGAGCAGAAGCCACTGGCGCCCATTCCGTCCAAGTCTAGCAAAGCTACTAGAAAACCCCACCCATTCCAAGACTAGTAGAGAAAAAACAATTTCTCCCATTCCAGCCAAGACTAGTAGAGAAGAAGAACCTTAGGACGAGCATAGAAAATCCCCTCAACAACGATAGAGAGATTCGAAGGAGGCCCTATCCAGAAAATTTGGACAATGAAAAAGGTAGAGGAACCCTATCCGGCCAAACCTGACAATGATTGTGGAGTGGAGATACTCAGGGGTTAACATCATGCTGCCAAAATTGGTAATTTCATAGTGACAAGCTCTCCAATCGCTGAGTTTTTTAATAATTAGTTACAAGATAATAGTTATTTGCTTTGTTGCTTACCAGGGGTTCCTTTAAAATTAGAGGCTAGAAACCTTATGCTTCTTCTCACACTGCAATATTTTTCATGGAAGCCCCTCCACCAAGCCATTTCCTCTCCTCAACATCCCTGGCTTCTCCCTCAACCTCCCCCATAATTCCTTCGTAGCTCCGAGGCTGCAAAAATTTAGGAATGCATATCTGCACTGAGAAGATAAGTTCAATAAGTTCTCTGACATAAGCTCGTATAAGAGATATTGATGTCATTGCTTAATTGCGTGAATGAATAATTTTTTTTATTTTTCATACATTGGATGAGATATAGTATTTCCTTGTATATTCTAATTTCAAAATCCAACAAACAAACTCCCCATATAAGAACTACTCCAATGCCCTAGCTATAGGCATTACATTCCACTATGAATGTCTTATTAAAGTTTGGGGTGCCTAAAATTGGAGTAGAGTTGAAATCCTCGGATTGTTGGAATGTCTACATTGCCACATATAACCATGAAAATTAGTTCTTATTTAATAGGTATGTTAGAGGTGCAACAATCTGAGCATAATTGATGAAAAAATGATGATAATATCCTATCAAGCCAAGGAAACCTCAAAGGAACTTGATGTTCTTTGGTATTGGACTATCCACTATTGCTTTTATCTTTTGTGGATCTACCTCAACTTCTTCATTTGATACGACATGGCCTAGGTACTCCATTTATTGTAACCTAAAAGTACACTTGGACTTCTTGGCATAAATTTTGTTATCCTAAAGCATATGCAATACCTTATCCACATGTCCCATATGATCTCCAACCGTTTTTTTGTATGTCAAAATGTTTCCAAAGAAAACAAAAAATAAATCTAAGGAAAGGCATCAAAATATAATCCATAAGTCACTAAAAAGTAGAGGGAGAATTAATGGGACCAAACAACATTGCTAAGAATTCATAGTGTCCTTCATGAGTTCTAAAGTTGTTTTTGGCATATCTTTTTTTTAAAGGCGAATCTGATTATATCCTGAGTGGAGATCAAGCTTTGTAAAATAAACTACACCATGTAATTCATATAATAATTCAATAATGGAAGGAATGTGAAACTTATCTTTAAGTGTGATTATGTTGAATTTCATGTAGTATGGGCACAACCTCCTAAGTTTATCCTTCTTTCTATCTAAGATCACTAGAGTAGAGAAACCTCTCTTGTTGGGGTGTATGAGTCCTACCTCTAATATGTCTCAAACGACTTTATCCATATTTCCCTTTTTAGCACTTGGATAACGACAAGGTATAATATTGGGTGGAGGACTACTTGGAATTACACCAATAGCATATTCTCTCTCTAATTGTAGGAAATTTGTGAGGGACCTCCTTAAATACTTGATCATTTTTATGAAGGACATCCTGTAATTTTTCCAGAATAACTTTAGGCTCCTTGTGAACTTATAAGGAATACTTTTAAGACACTAAAATGGTTGTCCCCTTCTTGAATTTTTTTTCCATTCAATGGATCTAATGACTTGGTTTTGACATTAGGCATTAGAGGTGATAGGTCTTACATTCATAAGTAAATGTAAGAAGCATTTCCTAAATATTCATCCAAAAAGTTTCTAATTTCTTAAGCCATTGTGCACCTAAGACACATTCTTTTCCTCTTATAATGATAAAAGACATCAGAGAATCCAAAAAAGTTACCGATGGATAATTTAATGGTATGATACTTACCTCCACATGATACAACATTCCCATCTGTTCTCATGATTTTAAATCTATATATGGGGCAAGTAAATTGATTCATGGGTGCCACCAACTTCCTATCAATGAAGTTTTGAGTACTCATTGTGTCAATCAACAAAACCACATTGTCTTCTTGATGTATCTTTAAATTTTGAGTATTTGAGGGGTGTTGATACCTGCTAGGGCATGTAGTGATATGGTGCTTGTGTATTTTTCTATGGAATGGTTGTGAAGGTTCTCTCCTCTTCAAAATATTCATTTGTGTTATCTTCAATGACCATGAGATGACTTTCCTTACATTTGTGATCCCAGGACTACTTTCTAACATAATATTAGGAAAATCCCTTGGTTCAAAGTTTTGGAATTGATTTTTATGGGGAAAAATGAGTCATGTGTGATGATGCAATAGTAATGGATATGCCTCTTTCTCATGACCCTAATGAACATACTTAGAATTTGTAGGTATCCAAGAGTTTTACCTCAATTCATTTAGACAATCAGATGGATTGATTCATGGTTTTAGGTGGTGAACTTTGACCTTCTAATAAATCACATCCTTCAAGCCTCTAATATGCAATTTATAAGTTCATCCTCATCCGACTTATTGACTCATGTAGATAGCCAATGATGTTGCATATTATATTCCATAACTGAACACACATGGTGTAGCTTATTTACTTGGCTAAAACAATCCTTGGTCCATATATTTTATTAATGAGCCATCATGTCACCAACAAATTAATCCTATGAGTATGCCCTTCCTCACGATCTTATTTTGAGCACCCATTGGTACCATTGATAGGCTTCTTGTTTAAGATAAAATAAAGTAGGAGTCACACATCCATATTAAGGAAATTGGTGGACCTCAAAATATTGCTCCATTTGGTTGATCCATGATTGTACATCATTTCCATCAAACCTCCTAAGTTGAATTTTTGGTAATGTAAATTGTGGACTGTAGTTGGTGTTGTTGGAGCCTAAATTAGAACTAAATTATGCCCATCATTAATGGATGGACTGGATTTACTAGAAATATTTTTCTCTATTGCTTTCAATATATCTAGAATATTATTTTCACTTTCAACAATCTCTATGGAAACATGAGCATTAGATTCTATGATTTGGTTATTCAAATCTTGCATTTGTTTTGAGAATTTATCTTCAAGTCCTTGGACTCACTTGATAAACAACTACGTACATTGATTTTGTAAACTATTGATTGTTTATTGCACCTCTTTGGAAGATAGGCTTGAACTATCCTTAGTGTTTGTATTCTTTCCTGGCATTTTTTGGCCCCTACTATTACCCCACATCATAGCTATTTTATTTCGGGTGGAAATGATTGCGACTTGGAGGATTCCAAAATATCACAATTTATAATGGTGAAATATTTGGTAGATATCCTTTTTTCATTATGGTTTTGACTAGGCCACAACTTAAAATGGTCACAACTTCATTGATATTGCTCATAATCACTAATATAACCATAGTTCGAAAACATCATCAAAACTCCACTTTTAATGGTACAAGTTTGACTATAATTTATTTCTTTATATGCAAACATTGTACAAAAACATGGCTCTAAATCTACAAAAAAATATTCTCCCACTTTCCCAAATCACTACTCTCATACCACTTGTAATGGTATTTATATGTTCCTTAAATCCAATAACAAAAATATCAATAAAAATGAATACAATAAGAGCATGAATGAAGTAGATCCAAAAACAAATGAAGCAAATCCATGTTTGGAGGAAATTGTCCCCAATCTCCATTTTAGTTGGGGTAAAAACACTTCCAGCATAGCACAAAATAATCCTCAGGATTTGTGTCGTTGTGGACTTGGTATAGACCCATGTTCCTACTAAAAATGGAGTGGTTGATCCAATTGTAGAATGATCTGTTGAAGGAAAGAGGTTGATGGAAGAAAATAATTTGACTTCCTCCCTATTTAAGAACAATATTAGTAGAAATATGTTGAAATATAGGATATAGAGCAAACTTTGATGCAAAAGACACTATGTTTCTTGTAGAAGAGACATGACCAATAGGAGTTTCACAAGTTGCATTGTAAGGCGTAACTCTTTTTTATTCACAGTGAATGTGTATTGGGTGAGTTCTTAGGTGAAATAGAATACGAGTTTGGAAGATCAGTTGGTACAAGGATTATTCCCCCCTTATTAAGTGTGCAAGTTACTTGTGAGATGGTCCCATGAGTTGTTTATAGGTTTTTGAAAGAGTGGAATATTGTGAAAGTACCACTGAATAGAAAAAATAAGAGAGATCCATTGAAGGAAAAAAATACTTGAGAGGATGGAGAGGAGACGAATGTTGGATGATCTCAAACCTTACATGCTTTTAATGTAGTTTACATGTAAAATTCTAACTTGTCTCGCTAGTTTTGGAAACTACAATATTCGCAAAGAGTTTCATTCTAAAAAAATAATGGGCACATAGATGAACTACAATTGGGGTTGCATTAGCTCATGAAAATTGATGCAGGGGCATCGCTCCACGTTAGCAACAGACCAGCTAACCAACACATTCAACGCACCTTCAATGGAGGAGAGAGGCGTCAGACCTCATTTAAAAATTTGAATTTTGATTTAAATGTTTGAAAGTCTAAAGATCTAGATCCGATCTGGACTAGACAACCATTGAATGCAATTCAATGTAAATTAATGAGAGTAGGTAGCTTGGAGGGAAGGCTCGAGGAGGCCCTCTTTTTTAAAAGATATTTGTATCTTATCATGGGATGAGAAGAAGAAAAAAGGTTAGAAAGGAAGATTGGAGAAAAAGGATTGAGTCGAGACTTTGTTGTAGTCCAGTATTTGCAACCATTGTATTGACATTCAGATTAATATACAAAAGAGCAGTTTTTCCTGCATGAGATTCTGTGTGTGTTTATGTGTTTGTGAATGAATGTATTTTATGATTTTATGTGTTATGTTGTAGATGTATGTTACGTTCCATCTGCAGGGATAGAAAAAATTTACTGTCTGTGAGTTTCTTTGATTTCATTTTGGGTTCTTTGTGGCTTCAAGCAAGAGGTTACATGACAGAGTACTGAGGACTCTGTGAGCCTATGCAAGAGTTCACATCTGAGTTCTTTGGAATTCAGATGAAGACGTGCCAAGAGGGTGCACCAGAGGAATCATAAACTCAAAGGAGAGCCTCAAGGTTAATGAATACCTTGGAGGAAGGACTGTGCAGAGGAGGGCACAGAGAGAAGACATAATCGTTGAGTATTCTATAAATCTCTTCCAGGCGGGCATTGAGCGAGTGCAAGGAGTGCACAATAGGACCTTGTTTCGAGTTCTGAGAAAAGAGAAGTGTTGAGGAGAAGACACTTACAGAGTTATTGAATACTTTGTAGGCTCAACCATGCGTACTTGAGCATAAGTTTCCAGGAGGGCACTTACATCCTTTCAAGGAGAGAAAGGGACAGAGTTGTTGAATACTCTGGAGGAAGAGTTGTGCAAGGAGTGCACTAGGCCAACACTCAGATGAAGTGTTGAAAGACGTAGAAGGTCTTAGTCCGTTAGAAATTGAGCCAGTTGAAAGCTTAGAAGAGGTATCACAAAGAGTGTGCGTAGAGGCGAACTGGTTCCAAGTTCGTAAGCTCAGGAGAGACAGTGCAAGTTTTCATGCAGAGCGCAAGTACACGCCAGAGCCAAGGTAAAATTCCATTACCGAAGTTCAGGAGGGATAGCATTTCCAGAATTCATACAAGACCCAAAGTTATAGGGATCGTAGAAGAACCAAAGTTTGTAGTCTTCGAACCATTGGAAATATTCCAAGTCAGGAAGAAAGTAAAAGAAGTTCAGGAGAAGGAGCGACAGTGACCGTTGGGTCGACATTGGAATATATGGGTCGTCTGATCAGAGTCTAGACAGGAGGAACGCGCACAGGAGGAGATCATATCTGGGCTGTCAGATCTGAGCGCAGAGGACCAACAACCGTTGGATCTAGAGGAAGACACATGAGGCTTAACCCTTGTGTATGCAGAAGAGTGGAATCGTCAAAGTCCCGAAGTTACGAAATGATTAGAACCATCCATTGTCATAGGCGACAGGTGGTAGTAGATCTGGGTTGTTCGTGGAATCGAACATTGGGAGATTTGCAAGGAGCAGAGGAAAAAACTAGCGAAAGGGAAAATCAAAAAATCATTCTGGACCGTTGGATTCGGGGAGAAGGTGGCAGAGGTCCACACACATTGGAGAATCGAGAATCGGGAGAGAAGGGAGGAAGATGCCTCCAAAAGTCCCAAAATTCGAAGTCCCGATTCATGTGAGAAGATCTAAATCGTTGGATCTTGGAGCGTCAGGAGCCGTTCATTTGACGCGGGAGAATTTCAAGAGTTCAAGGATCGATCTTTTGAGGAGAAAGCGTTGGACTAAGTTTCGATTTTGCAAGTCGCGAAGTCCCAACGCGCTCGGAGTATTGGCCCTAGGTCATGGAGAATGGTCACATGGGTGGAAGTTAAGGGAGGAGCTAGTGTAGGCTAGGTGTTTAAAACCAGAGATCGGGATTTTAGGGAACGGAGAGTTGGAGTTGACTCACGTTCATTTCCCTGACACAAGAAATCGTGAAACGATCACAACTGTCAATCGAGGAAAGTGCAGGACCGTTATATTTGTTCTTAGGGAGGATCCATAAATTGGGAGATCGAGACTCAAGAGAGTTGGGTGACTTAGAAACAGAACACCCGAGGTCTCGAAGCACAAAGCACCTTTTGTTAGGAGTGTGGTCACAGACTGTGGTCGCGTGAAGGAATCTCACTCCTTGTGCTTGTTTGCATAGGTGGGGTTTCATTAGGGCATGTGGATCAGATAACAGGATTCCACCAGGGAATTGAAGAGTTACTTCAACTTTATAGAGAGAAGAACAATCCTTGACTGGGAGGTTAGCGGACCCTGCCGAGGCAGAGGCAGAGGTAGGGGGTCTGCACCATGTGGTATCAGAGCTTAGATTTTTAATTTCTGTAGCAGAGAGGAGATAAAGAGAGATAATTTGATACCATCAAGTGGTATAAGAGGTTCATTTGTATGCAACAGGTGAAGGAAGACAAAGTACTGATGCTATGTGCATGGAGATCTGTTTGCAAGAAAGAAACAAAGATTTGATAGCTAGGTGAGAGTAGGAGAAGCTGGAGATGATCTCGGTTGCAGAGTGAACATCAGACTTGCCAGGAGGGTAGGTAGAAGTTAGAAGGTAGAAGGAATAATATGGCTACTGAAGGCTATGAACGTGGTCCAAGAGAAGACCACCATCAAAAAAAAAAGGCTGATATAGATAAATAGCTCAGCGATATAAGGGCACAAATGGAGAGGCTTACATTTAAAATGCAACAGGATGCGAAAGTACATTGGGTGTATGAATGGCCCATGAAGAAGAAGGTAAAATGGTCGATTAATAAATTGTTGGAAAAAGGACAACAAAGGATGGCTAAGGTATGATGAAAGCCTCAGAGATGAAGAGGAAGTGGTTCACATCTGTGAGCCAGAAGCTGGGAAGAGTCTCAGTGATGACGAGGAGAAGAGATCAGAGAAGGGTCTCAAGAGCTACCAGGTGGGAAGTAATGAAAGTTCAGATTGCCAGGTAGGCAATGAGATGAGATCATTAGGGGATCTCATAGACTGCCAGATGGGCAGGACAAAAATACCATATTTCCAGGTGGGCAAGGGAGAAGAGAAGAGGCCGTCTGATAGTCCCATGAACTCAGAGGTGAGTTCATATCAGCAAGAGGAGCTGATAGAGGAGGGTCAAAAATACATTCTGATCATTGGAGGAATTGAAGTATTCCTGCCACATAGCCAAATTAAGGCCATAGCTTGTGTTGCAGAGAAAACAACAGAAGAAGGACATCCAACAGTATCTGTCATAGAGGAAGAAGAGAAGAAAGAAGCAATGATGTTTTCCCCAGCAGAAGGAGAAGATAATTCAACAGAATTGCTCGAAATTTTCAGCCAAGAAGCTGAACAAGGGATAATTGTCATACTGGAAGCTGCAAAAGAAGAAACAGAAGAGGAAGACGCAGACAACATAGATTTTGCTAATCTGTGTGAAGAATTGGAATCCCTAGAGAGAAGGGTAATGGTGCAAAGTCAACTCATCCAACAGATCAGGTTGGAGACAGATGGAGCATACCAGCCATTTGAGCAGCTGGAGAAGGTAATTGAGGAAATCAGAAAGTTGATGTTGAGGTTAGTGCAAGAATAAATTAGCAGGGAGAAGCTAAATAGAGGGAAGCCTACCAGAGTAGCAAGGAAGTAGCAGCAACAACAACAAATCAGTGGAGTAGATGGATAGCTCCAACAAACAGTTTGGGATCCAAGTGGATTTCAACATAACTGGGGAGATCATGAGCAAGAGCTCATGAATTTTTTGCGGTAGTGGAGTATGATGGAGGAGCATCGCTCCACGTCAGCAACGCACCAGCTAGCCAACACATTCAACGTGCATTGAATGGAGGAGAGATGCGTCATAACTCATTTAAAAATTTGAATTTTGATTTAAATGTTTGTAAGGATGAAGATCTAGATCCTATCCGGACTAGACAACCATTTAATGTAATTCAATGTAAATTAATGAGAGTAGGTAGCTTGTAGGGAAGGCTCGAGGAGCCCCTCTTTTGTAAAAGATATTTGTATCTTATTATGGGGTGAGAAGAAAAAAAAGGTTAGAAAGACAGATGAGATAAAAAGGAGAGAGCCAAGACTCTGTTGCAGTCCAGTATTTGCAACCATTGTATAGACATTCAGATTAATATACAAAAGAACAGTTTTTCCTGCATGAGATTATCTGTGTGTTTATGTGTTTGTGAATGAATGTCTTTTATGCTTTTATGTGTTATGATGTAGATGTATGTTAGGTTCCATCTGTAGGGATAAACATAATTTACTGTCTGTGATTTTCTTTGATTTTAGTCTGGGTTCTTTGTGGCTTCAAGCAAGAGGTTGCATGACAGAGTACTGAGGAATCTGTGAGCTTGTGCAAGAGTGCACATCTAAGTTCTGTGGAATTAAGACGAAGATGTGCCAGGAGGGCACACCAGAGGAATCATAAACTCAAAGGAGAGCCTCAAGGTTATTGAATACCTTGGAGGAAATATTGTGCAGAGGAGGGCACAAAGAGAAGATAAAATCGTTGAATATTCTATAAAGCTATGCCAGGTGGGCATCGAGCAAGTGAAAGGAGTGCACAGTAGGACCCTGTTTCGAGTTCTGAGAAAAAAGAAGTGTTGAGGAGAAGACACTTACAGAGTTACTGAATACTCTATAGGCTTAGCCAAACATGCTTGAGCATAAGTTGCTAGGAGGGAACTTACATCATTTCAAGGAGAGAAAGGGACAGAGTTGTTGAATACTTTGGAGGAAGACCTGTGCAAGGAGTGCACCAGGCCAACACTCAGATGAAGTGTTGAAAGACGCAGAAGGTTTGAGTCCCTTAGAAATTGAGCCAGTTGAAAGCTCAGAAGAGGTAGCATAAAGAGTGTTCATAGAGGCGAACCGGTTCCAAGTTCATAAGATCAGGAGAGACAGTGCAAGTTTACACGCAGAGCGCAAGTACACACTAGAGCCGAGGTAAAATTCCATTACCAAATATTAGGAGGGATAGCATTTCCAGAACGAAGATGAGACCCAAAGTTACAGGGCTCACAGAAGAACCGAAGGTCGTAGTCTTCGAACCATTAGAAATATTCCAAGTAAGGAAGAAAGTAAAAGAAGTTCAGGAGAAGGAGTGACAGTGACCGTTGGGTCAGCATTGGAATATTTGGACCATCTGATCAGAGTCTAGACAAGAGGAATGTGCACAGGAGGAGATCAAATCTGGGCCATCATATCTGAGCGCAGAGGACCAACAGCCGTTGGATACGGAGGAAGATGCACGAGGCTTAACCCATGTGTATGCAGGAGAGTGGAATTGTCAAATTCCTGAAGTTCCAAAATGATCGGAACTGTCCATCGTCAGAGGCGACAAGTGGAAGTAGATCTAAGTTGTTCATGGAATCGAACATAAAGAGATTTGTAAGGAGAAAAGGAGAAAAATCGCGAAATCATTCTGGACCGTTGGATCCGAGGAGACATGTGGCAGAGGTCCACACACATCGTAGAATCAAAAATCAAGAGAGAAGGGAGGAAGTTGCCTCCAAAATTCCCAAAATGCGAAGTCTCGATTCAGGTGATAAGATATGAACCGTCGAATCTTAGAGCGTCAAGAGCTGTTGATATGAAGTGGGAGAATTTCGGGAGTTCGGGGATTGGGCTTTCGAGGAGCAAGCATTGGACTAAGTTTCAATTTCACAAGTCGTGAAGTCCCAATGTGCTCAGAGGATTGGCCCTAGGTCATGGAGAATGGTCACATGGGTGGAATTTAAGGGAGGAGCTAGAGTAGGCTAGGCATTTAAAACCAGAGATCAAGATTTAGGGGAATGAAGAGTTGAAGTTGACTCATGTTCATTTCCCCAACACGTGAAATTGTGAAACAATCACAGTCGTCGATCGAGGAAAGCACAGGACCGTTAGATTTGATCTTAGGGAGGATTCAGAAATCGAGAGATCGAGACTCAAGAGAGTTGGGTGACTTGGAAATAGAACACCCAAGGTCCTGAAGCACGAATCTCCTTTTGTTAGGAGTGCGGTCACAACCTGTGGTCGCGTGAAGGAATCTTGCGCCTTGTGCTTGTTCACACAGGTGGGGTTTCATTAGGGCATGTGGATCAGATAACATGATTCCACCAGGGAATCGAAGAGCTGCTTCATCTCGATAGAGAGAAGAACGATCCTTGATCGAGAGGTCAACGAACCCTGCCGAGGTAGAGGTAGAGGTAGGGGGTCTGCACCAAAATTCTTTATGTGTGTGCATTTGTAAGAGGATAGTTAGACTTGACAAAAGATGTTGGAGCATGATGGTGAACATGGACATGTGTAAGAGGTGTGGATATCATCATCAAAGGGGTAAAAAACCTCTTGAGTGTGAAAATGTGATTGTTGGAGACCCCATCATAGGGATTGGAACATGGCCATCATGTCTTCCATAATTTTGGAATAAAAATCCTATTATTGATGCACAAAGTTGTCCATAAAAAACTAGTTCTATCATTTTCATGTTGCAAAGAGTTGAGCAATGCTAGGGTTTTGGGAGTCCTTGTATCCCCTAGAAGGGTGGTGGGTATCGATAACATGAGGAAGAATGAAACTATAAATTGATTTGAAGGAATAAACAATGGTCTAGGCATAATAATAGGAAAATGGGTGTAATTTTTAAAAATGGGTGTATAAGATTTGAAAGGGATCTCAAATCTTTCCCACTAATGGAATTCATGGTCTCTTTTCTCTTTCATGATAGACATTTTGAGCTTACTTGTACTTATGGGTTCATACTCAGTACCTTAGTACCAATCATAATAATTAGTGGGTGAGCTCACATTTGGCAGATTATATTGATTTATAACCTAATGGTTTCTCCCATGCTTGACCACATCTCATTACCACATTGTGGAGAATTTGTACATCATGATGACCATATCTAGATCTATTTGAATACTAATAAACATGTAATATGACTATTTTTCATTATTTTTAAGCCATCAACATAGGATTATCAATGGTTATCTATCAACATGTTCAAAGCACTTTTCTAGTGGGATTTTTTTATTATAATAGTTTTGGTCCCTCATCAAGGCAACACCCATTCGTCACATATTTCAACCACAAGTAACATTTATTTCATAGAGGTATTATGGTGGTCTCTATAATCATAAAAGTTTACTATGTTAGAAATGATGACATTTGATTCAATGTTGTATAGGTGTACTAACTGAACTATGACATTTGTATGGTATTTTTAAAATTTGGGTAATTTTACTTCCATTTATTTGGATAATTAGCTCATACTCTTTGTCATTAGTAGTGCACACATAGTAATCAGTCAAGAAATCATTTCTTTGCTTGAAACCTCTTGCTCCTTCCCATAGCTAGTTTTCATCGAAGTTGAAATTCTTGCATTTCATTTTCCTCTTGCATGGTTTAAAGAGTTGAGTCGAAATGCCATCAGTTTCACGACCACTCCTTTGAGTAACAACAACCTAAAATCAAGTGTTGATTAAAATTTATATAGCAACTTTAATTTCTAGGGCTCTTCAAACCCATCTTAGCTTAGGTGTAGAGCTTTGGAATAGGATTGTCAGAATAAATTTCCAAAGCTTCTAAAAATATATATAGATTTGAGTTAGGGAGTGAAATCCAGTTGCTATATCACTAACTTTGGGAAGCCCTTCTAACACAAGGGTCAAGCATGAGGTTTCATTGGGGCCGACAAAGTAATAAACCCTATTTTTTTGGTCTTGGTGTAGTGGTTGCACGTATTACGAGGATCACTTGGGAGAAACCCCTCTCTATGAGGAATCTCTCAAAGTGGTTTCGAGCTTAGTTACCCTACCCTTTTGTGTAAAATGGATTGTCGACTGTCCCCTCTCTGCTTTGGTATAGTAGGTGCTACCATAGAGGCCATAATATTTTAGACTTCATACCCAAGGTGACATCACATGGAAGGTGGTGTTGTACCTGGGATCGATGTTGGCTAGACTCACTCGAACTCCTTGGAGGGTTTCCCACTACTCGGTGAGGTAGCTTGCACCATTGTGTAAGTTCATTAAGCATGTTGTCAACATAACTTTCCCACCCACTGATGCTCGGCCCCTTCGTGCATCGATCCTATGATGTTGGATTCCATCACCAACTAGCGCTTCTTTGTGAGAAGTTTTGTTTGCATGCTTGACTCCTAGTTTAATTAGTGTGCATTTTTTTTTCTCCTTAGTAGGCCTTAGGATTGAGTCTGTGTCTAATGGAATCAGTTCCGGGTCTTCCAACCAGAATCGTGTTCCATTACTGCCACTTGTTGGCATGTGTCATTTGACTCCAAACATGACCCTATAATGCCTAGATAGTATACCAATAGTAATAGAGAATAATACAAGTGTGAAAGACTAACACTATGTCCATAATCATTATGAGCTTACTGTGATACTAACATGATACTAGTAATGAAGTATAACTGTTGTACTAAGTAGTGTTACAACTTGATAGAACAAAGCTGGTAATTTAAACATTGATATAATTCGAGTAGTGTTACAACTTGATAGAATCTGAGTCATGGTTCTGTACATTGAGAAATACCATTGATTATGATAGGGTTAACCATAGGTTTCCATACTAGTAAAACCATTGATTACGATAGGGTTAATTAGGGTAATTTCACATGTTTAAAGCAAGGTAATCCTATGGGTTAATTTGGGTAATCCATGCAGAAACAAGTGGATGACTATATTTTTAAATTATTGAGCTTGATTTAAACTGCATATTATTTCTTTAATTTCTGAAATACTTCAATTTCATCTTAATACATTTCAATAGTGCAGAATAAAAAATGAATAGCAATAACCACATGGAACCACAAGAATGTACATTAACAACACGTATACCCTGGGGAAACCCTATATAGGAAGAAAAACCCCAACAAACAATCTTCCTTTATTGGAAATAGAATGTAAGATCATGTACAGAGAACCACCATGAATTATGATCTTGAATGAGATTTCCAAGTAATACTTACACTTGACTGTATGACCTGCAAACACAAAAACTTTGTTGTCCTTTTTTGTTGTTATAAACCAACACTACTAGAAAACATATTTCATTGTATTTAGGCTCCTTGACTTCCTTTTCCATTTCTCTCTTACGCTGCATAACAACTTGTTACGAGGAAAATCTCTCTATGGCTAGGGTAAACCACAATAGATGAAAATTACTGCAGAAATCAACTCTCTTCTCAAGTATGCTATGAAAACAAATATGCTAGCAAGACAAGATAAAAGGCCTACCTCGTCCAGACGTTCGATGAAGTCCATCGTTGAGCACTTGACCCAAAGGATTATACTTGCAACCAGTCCTCAACAACCAAGAAAAGCAAGAATATGGTGATATTATATAATGTTATCACATTAAATATCATAATCCATTAATAAACATGACAAATACGCCCATGGAATAGTAATTCAATATATTTGCAAGATATCAATTGGACGGGAAAAGTGTATTTCTATTAATATATGATCAGTGGAAGTGAAAATGTTACAGACTTCTATGTTGGCACGGTTTGAAACAGAGAAACTAAGTTCCTTCCAGTTGGGCCTCCACCACTTCAATCCTCCACCAAAGGCAAGCTCATAAGAGAGAAACAATGAGGTTCTCAATCAATAAGGGAAGCGCTTGGGGGCTGAAAAATGTGTTCAAACTTAAAGGAAAAAGGGATGCAGACTCAATATGAAGTAAATAATTCCTCCAGATTAACTTTTCTCTCAAAGTTGAATTCTTTCTCCTTTTCCATAGCTCGGAATTGGCCCATTTATAGCCTTCAAAATGAAACTGAAGGGCCGAGTTGGAATGTTTCTAGTATATGGAAGGCCAAGGATCATAGATATCCTGTCATGACATGGAAACCCAACATTAATTTTTCATTTTCTGGCACAAATACTGATGTACGCGGGCTGTAGTGGATCAGTCTGTGTATATGCATGTTGTATAGTGTGCAAGATGCATATATGCGGAAAATATTTATTTTTAGATTTGGATATTATAAAAAGGGATGATAACTTTGCATGGGGGAATGGAAAAAGGCCTTCTCAGCAAGATTGCATAGGGTGAGGAAAATCTTGCTATAACACAACTGTGTGAAGAATGAGGGTCGAATTATGTATATACTAGGCATAGGAAGGAGTGAGGAGATAACTCGAATTAGGGAGAGAATGCATGCCATTACAACTCACCTTTTGGACTTTACTTCCCAACTCACCTGGACTTGTAACTAAACTTTGCATGTCATGGAAACTCATCCTTGAGACTTGATGTTGCATGGCATTCCAACTCGACATGCAACTAGACATGCATGTAATGCAACTTGACATGCATGCATGCAACTTGACATGCATGCAACTCGACATGCAACATGAAACATGACTTGTCAACTTGGATTTGACGACTCAAAGTAGACAAGAATTCGACTTTTAAAACTTGATTTTGACAACTCAAACTAGACATGCAGCTCTACCTGTTACAACTTGAGTTTGCTACTCAAGCTAGACATTGAACTCAATTTTTATACATGGAAATTCAAATTTATTTTCATGGTGGATAATGTTACACGTGCCAACGCACTAGATCAATATATTTACATTATTTTCATAAGGAATATTGTTTGTTTCTAGATCATAGGAATTTTATATTCAACCAAACTTTTGCTAGATGCCCTGAATTTTTCTCATGGCTCACAAGGCTTGACTAGGCTCACAAAGGTTGTATGTTCCCCATGATTTTTGCACTAGTCTTTCTATGCTCAAAGAGGTTGTACGTTCCCCTTGGATTTTTCATTAGACTTACATCTCGAATTTTGTCTTAGACTTACAAGGTTTCTTCCTTTGTCTTGGCTAGACTCACAAGATCATATATAATCTCATTCTTCTTGACTCTTGGTTTGACTCACAGAGGTTGTACGTTCCCCCTGGATTTTTTCAATACCTCACAGGACTGGTTGATTCTCCAAATCTCTCTGGCTAGCCTCAGGGTGGCCCACATGGCCTCTCATTGGAGAATGACTGTCGATGCTGCCAAATTTAACATATATTAGGACATGTTCACATTGTAGTAAAAGGAAACTTACAAACACAGATCTTAGATTGTAACAACCATTACTAATTCCCTTCATGGATTTTGTTAGTGGTTATCCTACCGCCCAATGAAAACATGATTGAATCTTTGAAGTACTATACAAGAAGCTAGTATTCGTAACTTTCCACAACACTATTGGTGCCTCTAAAGTTTTCAAACTCTTATTTTCAACTGTATGGAGTAATTTTGTCTTACCTTTGGCCATCACTTATGATCACAACTCTCAATTTCTCAATCTCTTTTGGAAATCATTATGGAAACTTTTAGGTTGTCAATTACTCTTTTCTACATTTTTTCAACGCCATACAAATGGTCAAATTGAAGTAGTTAGTTGCAACTTCGTTCATTCTTACTACATTTATCATCAACACTACTAAATTCTAGGTAGTGTGCAACGCATTGGGTCTAGAATTTTCTTAATCCCTCTACTATATGAAGCAAGAGAAGTGATGATAGAGGAAGACCCTCTCTTAGCACTCTTGTTGGTTGGAAAAAAGGGGCACAAGAATCTCTGGTAAGAAAAACTGAAAGATACAAACATAGGAATCTCTAGTAAGACAGATCAATCTTCTGCATTGCTAATTTTATTAAATTCAAAAAAGAGTTACATGCATAAAAGTGTCACTTCCCTCACACTCGAACCCCTTTTTCCTCTTTTTCATTACAATATGTAGAGCTACATATCATAACAACTTAAAGGAGTCGA
>ML778328.1:696498-793345 GCA_009831015.1 Picea engelmannii | reverse complement strand
AGGAGCTTCCACCTTCACGTGGTTGGCCCTGTTCAATAGAGAATTTTTTTTTGGATCCGTTTATTCTTGGAGAAAAAACGGAGCAACAACATAGTCAATGTTGACTTCGTTGTTGCTCCTTCAAATCGAGGGAGGTTTTATCCAAGATCAGACGACTCCAATAAATTATTCTCGGAGCCAAGAGGAGCTTATTCAGGCCGTCACATCTGAGATGCACATTTATTCAATATATAGTGTTTTTGATACGTGATTCATCATTTTTGAATGCTTACATGTTTAGAATACTAATTGCAATGAATATTTCTACATTTGATCAAGTTGATTAGTTAGTTATCAGTATAACTAGTTTTTCTTCTAGTCTTGTGAGCACAAGTTTTTGTAGGTTTCAGAAGAAGCAATAAAGAATAAGTGAAATGACTTCAAGCTGTGGATCTACTTAGAACATGGGACCTTAGGTAAGTTCATCATGTTTTCTTTCTCAAAAGTTAGTTACTTTGATTAGATTAGTTACAGATTCTTCAATTATCATTATTATTATTTGTTACATATAAATCAAGTCATATTTCAATGTCTATACTTTTGAATATAAAGATGAAAGGTGTTAAGATACAAAGTGATAAGAGGTTTTGTATATCTATCTTAACCTTTTTTTAATTCAATATATGATTTTGTTTTTGTCTTTTTACTTATTTATTTTGGTTATCTCTCATATTTTCCTTATCTTTTTTTGTTTTAATGGTTATTCATAAATCCATATATGTTGTTAGTTTAATGGTAGATTGTGATTCTTATGGAGTAAATTGTGTTGTTTCTTTAATGGTTATTCATAATTCCATATATCGCATTATATTTTTTTATTGAGTTTTAGTAAATGGTGTTGTTGCTTGATATATTCAATGTAAAATAAAGGTAAGAACAGTGAAATGTTTTCATATAAAATCAATCTTTATAATGTATTCAAGACAATCAAGAAGATACTAAGATTTTTTTTTTCCGACATATATAAACTTGGGGCAATAAGAACATCGAGACTAATAAAACTCCCTATTAAAATGCATGCAACAAACAAAACAATCGTGAGCCCTAAGTACTATTTTGTGGAAGCATATTGTTTTATGTAGAAGAAAGAAACAAAATGATTTGGATGAATGTCACTCAATGGTAAAGAGCTAAGATCATTTCAACTTGAAGAAAAAAAAGTGCAAGGAACCTCAAAGACAGAATTCTAATCCAAAGTAAGTCTCCATGAAATTAAACCAAATCTAGTTCAACCCACATGAGTGTAGGACCTTTTTGCATGGCTCCTAGATTTAAAAAAAAAACTTCATGAATGACGTCTAGACTAACCAAGTGATACCATATGAGCCAATTGCTTAGGGGAAGAATTGCATAAATATCTTGGAGATATCATAAGATCCAAGTGCTTAGGGGAAGAGTTGCATATAGCTCTTGGTGAGTATAACGATGTGAGAAAAAAATCATTTGTACATGAGTGTAGTTCTACCCTATGTCACTACCTTATTATTTCTAATCACACTCGATGATTCAATGAATGCCAAATGGGCCCCTTCCTTATCTCACTATGTGTGCCAATCCTAAGTGCTCTGCAAAACCATGTATGATATACAACAAAATACAACAATATAGTAAATATATAGTGTATAAAAGTGGAAAAGAAATAGTCATGAATATCATTGATAGAGAGGGAATCACAAAACTTGTCCACTCATTCTCATCAATAAAGCATATTTACATATAAAATGACTTTTCACCTTAGCACCTTACTTGAAATTTTATCCTCTACAACTATCACAGATATCAATCCATGTAACTTAACCTTCAACCTTCTTCTTTGGACCAATATTCCTCTTCTTCTTTTAATCTCTCTTCTTACTCATGTCCTTTCATCTTGTATGAGTCTCCTCATTAATTATTCCATCCAAACTAATATCCTCAATATATGCACCTTTATAGATGTCTCCACCACTAACATATAACTAAAACCATCATATGTAGGTTGTAAATGCTTCCTTCTTGATGGTTTTATAAATTACTATTGGTTTTCCTTGCACCTACATTGCACACCTTCATGTGCCAAACATTTTTCTATGAATCCTACCCTTGAACCTATTTATTTTGCAACATCCTTAGTTATGCCTTGCCCAACATTCATTTGTGTTGACTTACCCCTACATATCTTGTTTGGATCCTGCTCATTTCTACCTTGCACACATACGTCAAATCTCACACATGTTCACACATCCTCTCCTTTTGTGCCTATATGCGCAAATGCCTTTTCTCCTATCAAAAATGATCTTGCATCAAATTCCCCTTACCAATAAAAACTAGTGTGTCCTTGTTAAAATCGTGTGCATTTCTCTACATCTATCTCTATCTTCCCCTTGTGAAGGTTTTGATACTTATCTTCAAAAATACAAGTTCTTTCCTCTATAATTTTGTCCTTCCATTTTATTAAATACGGTTTATATGGCGTACCATGTGTCTTGGAAACCTTCTCACCTATCACTTCCTTAAACTATTTTTTCTTCTTCTTGGGCATATGGTTGCATTAATCATCTTTCACGTCTTCCCTAGTGCATAATCTTATGTCACTTTGTAATCTTAGATATCCTTCATATTGAATATCAATAATTGTCAAATTCTTTAGGAAATTCCACCTTGTATGCATTAGATATTTTGTTAATATTAATCTCATTTTGTTTTGAAATACTCAAATTGCATCGTGCTCGTGACGACTTTTCTTGTTGATGGTGTTGATAGTTCGTCGACGGTATTGAAACTTCGTCGCCCAGATTCGTTGGATAGTTTGTCTCTTGGGAGACGACCTAAGGTTGTCTTTCATGCGACGACCTCTTTAGGTTGTCTTTTGTGTGAGGAAATCTTTAGGTTGTCTCACGTGCGATAACCTAAAGCGGTCATCTATCATGTTATGCAAAATTTAAGTCATCTCCTAGGGGAAAAACTAAAAAGGTCGTCTCCCTTGCAATGAAAAAAATACGACATCCTTAGGTCATCTCTCAGGTAACGATATCCTTAGGTCATCGCAAGTTCCATGACACATGATACAACATTTGGGGGGTCCAATATTGGTCGCCATCTCCACGAGAGAACGTCGAAATTACCATCATAAAATGACCCAAATTTACTAGTGATACCGACTGACATATGCATATATACTAACATATATATTGGTCGATGAATATGTTGACATTTATATTTGTCAGTATATATACTAGTATGTACTTAGTCTATATATTGGTATATATACTGAAATACTAGTATATATATTAGTATATATATCGGCACTTAAACCTAGTATACCTATATGTCAATATATATACCGGTATATATTGTTAATATATATATATATATATATTGGTATATATACTTAGTCTATATTTTGGTATATATACCGACACATGAACCTAGTATATACCTATATGTCGGTATAGATACTAGTATAGAACTATGACTAACAAATGAAGGTCATAGTTTCTTTGCTGGTCAAAGTTCTGTCATCATAGTTCATGTTAGTTAGAGTCCCTGACTAACAAAGGAACTATTACCTCATGAACTTTGATTGTCAGGAACTATTCCTTGGAACTATGAAAAAAAAACAAAGGTCATAGTTCCTTTCCAACTGCCATTTAAATCAAGCTGCAATTTGATGGGCCAATGATACGATCCCAAGCCATGAAGAGTGGAAGTTCCAAAATAAAGGTGTGTAATCAAGAGGGATTCTAAGACAAGGAATCGATCTATCTTAAAGGCTACCTAGTTTCTCAAAGGCTCTGGACATGTCTAGTTTAATGATCATTTCCAGGGATTCAAAATATTTTAGGGAGTGGATCATTTTATGAGAAATAATGATACCATCCAAAATCTGTCAGCCCTCCACATGACCTATTTGTTCTGGAGATATTAGGAAGGGGAGGAGGGGTTTGAGGAGATATTCCTCGAGTGTTGCTATGCGGGGATGATTTATAGCCATTAGGATCATACCATCGACCCACAAGAATCCTAATGTAGGAGGGAGTTATTATTTCAGGAATATTATTTTGAGGTTGTAATGAAACCATGGAAGCTTAATGTAGGACCAGATCATATATCGTGCATATTGTCAGGTGAAGATGCAACCAATTTAAATGATAACTTCCCATATGCACAACTATTTATAGTAAATATGATGGATGATTACTTCTCATACATTGTGTAGTTTTTAAGTACAAGGATGGATCCATCAGACATGATGGTGGCACAATATAAGCAATTAGTAGTGAAATAAACAAATTATCAGTTGATTGCAGGGAATTTATACAAGTTTGGTGTAGATGGAATATTGAAATGTTGTGTGTTGGAACATGAAAGACCAATGATACTGGAAGAAGAACATGATGGGATTCCAGGAGGACATTATGTTGGGAGAGAAACTGCACAAAAGATTTTGTGCACGGGGATTTGATGGCCTACATTCCATAAATATGTGAAGGAATACTGTCAATCATGTGATGTATGTCAAAGAGTGGGAAAACCATCTAGGAGAGATGAAATTCCTTTGAATCCATAGATTACACTACAAGCATTTGAGAAATGGGCCATAGAATTTGTGGGGCCAATCAACCCACAAGCAAGAATATCAGGAGCGAGATATATAATCACTGCCACATATTACTTGACAAGATGGGTGGAAGCAACACTAGATACAAATTGAACTATAGAGAATGATGCAAGGTTTTTGTTTGAGAATGTAGTCACAAGGTTTGGATTTCTGCGCATATTACTCAGTGATCAAAGCACACACTTTCTAAATAAGAAAATTGCAACATTGACTAGGGAGTTTCAAATTAATCATCAAAAGAGTACCCTGTATCATCCCTAGGCCAATGGAACAGTGGAAGCTTTCAATAAGATATTGGAGAATTGTTTGAAAATTTTTTGCAATGTAGGGAGAGACGAATGGGACTTAAGAGTTCCTACAATGTTATGGGCTTAAAGTACTACAAGTAAAAATATGATAGGGAAGACACCTTTTAGGTTGGTCTATGGACAAGAAGCAGTAATTCCTATAGAGTTTATTCTACCTAGCATGCGCATTGCAACAATCATTGATATTTCAAAATGTGGCGCAGTAGGGGAGATACTATCACAGTTGGTACAACTTGAAGAAGACCAGTTTGTCGCAGGGTTCCATCAACAAGTTCAAAAAGAAAGAGAGAAGGATTGGCATGATCAACACATTAAACAAAAAAACTTTCAAGTGGGAGATTTGGTACTACTTTATGACAACAAGTTTATGTAGCATCCATGAAATTTTAGAATGCACTGGTTAAGAACCTATGTAATTCAACATGTCACATCTAGAAGAGGAAATTTGGCTGGGAGGTTTGCCAACTTATGGCATATGACGAACAAGAGAATACAATAGGAAAACAACGTCGTATTCTTTGTATATTTCGATACTATCAGGTATTAAGTTGCACACACACCACACATATCAACATAGATAGTAGCAACATATAAGGATATCACACGGTTTAAAGTAGGCATGCACCACATGTATGTGCAGGCCAAGAAGGACCTAGTGCACCAATGGTTTCCAACTAGTTATAGGTTGACAATAGAGGACGTGTGTTTGATAGTGAATGACTAGGAAGAAGGCTAGAAAATATCGTGATCCAGATTTATGAGAGGAACAAAATGAAACCACAGATTCATAATATTAACGCAGAGAAACAATGAACAATAACAGAGATACATTAAAACTTGGTTTCTATTAAATAAGAAATATGCTGAAAACTGTAAAATGCAGATTGAAAACAAGCTTGCTATAATGGTGGTAGATTATCTCTGAGAAGAGATGTGACAATTACGCTCATTCATAAGAAGATGAGTACAATGAGGCTTTGAAGGAATTTTTATAATAAACATGAATTCCAAAACCCTAGAAATCTAAAAACCTAACCCTAGGAGATGAAGCACCAAAAGTCATGTGGGCCCCATTGGGGTAAGTTAGTACATCAACTTCCCAGGGTCGTAACTTTTGCATACGATCTCCATTTAGGGTGCACGATATCTCGTTGGAAAGGTATTGACGATGACCTTCATTCATGGGGTTAAATGAGAGTTGTTGGTTGTTGTTGAGATGTTTGATCATGAAAAAACATCGTTTAGGCCCTCAAAATGGCCCCAGAAGTTCAAGAACCAAAAAAATGCTAAAAAGAGTAAGTTTCCAAAAAACTGTTTTGATCCAGTTGGATAAGATGGGTGGCCACCGAGATCCTTTTGGATCAATCCTCACCCAATAGGAAGAAATGGTCTCCATTGTGTTTATTTTCCCCATTATATGAGGAAATTTCTGCTGAATTTGTCCCCGGGTGAGCCACTTGCCTTGGTGCAGGAGTTGCCATGCTTTGACAACCCGATAAAGCTAGATCCTATGTTAGCAAGTTCCCTTGACTTTTGTGTCCATGATCTGATTAGAGGATTCCTTTTCCATGCAGTCAAGGTTGAGCTATGTTGGTGTCAATTGTTCTGCTATCTCTGAGGTGTCCAATAATGGTGAAAAATAAGGCCGAAGGAGGTCCACATTGAATACTGGGTGCAAGACAAGAAATGGGGGAAGGTTTAGCTCAAAATAATTTTCACTCACATCCTTGGTTGTGGGGTAGGGTCCATAGCGGAGTGGATGAATCTTCCAATGAGACCCTGTAAGGCGTTCTTTCTGCAAGTGCAGCCAAACTTTGTCTCCCACCTGAAACTGGTGTGGCACCCGATGTTATCATGGCACTACTTTTACTTGCATTGGACTGTTGTAAAATATACTAAACCTATTGGTGGATGTGTTGGATCTTCTCAATGAACCGTGTGTCTTTTTCAGCTCCAATTGGAGCATGCAACGAGTCTTCTTGGGTGGCTGCAAGGGGTAGTGCAACATCCACGAGACCTAATGGTTGAAATCACAACCCCACCTGAAAGGGGATGTGGTCGGTTGAGCTATGCATGGATCTACTATATATATGGTGAACATAAGGAAGAACCTCAACCCAGGTTTTGGCGTGCTTGGAATTGTACATGCGCAATATATGCACGATCATCCGATTGACAACCTCATTTTGGCCATCTGTCTGGGGGTGGAAGGTAGTGGACTTCGTGAGCTTGGTGTCTAGAAATGACTAGAGGCTCAACCAAAATGTGTTGAGAAACCAAATATCTGTTGATGGGCATTTATGACTCACCCTCAACCGGAAGGTAAGATCTGGTCCAGGGTTGTCTATTTAACCCAAGCCATTTGGTATAATCTACCCTGACAGGTTTTATGTCTTCGTTAGCCAAATAAGATCCTAAAACAACTAAAAGATGTGGAATAACTTAAGATACAACTCTAACAATCAACACTTTAATTACAAATTCTTAGCTAACAATGTTTATGTACAATAACTATATACAATTTACAAGGTTCAAGCAAAGCCTTGTGAAAATAATTGTTTTAAGATAATGGATCTAAATAAAGATGAAAAATATAAACAAAATTATTCTAATACTCTCAATACCAAACTAATAAACAATGGATGAATACGATTGTTAATGATATAATGAAAATAAACAAAGTATTTAACGTTTAGATGATGAAATCACTATTCATTCACAAATTAACAAATTAAATAAATAATACACTAACTAACCTCTCGTTGATCAACAATGCTAAGATAAATTCATCTCTCTATATTTGTATGAGCTCCTCTTAACCCATGTCAAGTGTAAACCTATGACAAAGGAAATCATAATACTTTATGAAGAAACTCAAAGAAGTCTTTTATATTCTAGAGCTAGTTTATGATGATAGAAAGACAAACGATTATATATCATGTGACTTTAGAATGTCCAAATAAATGAAAATTAAAGAAATTTCAATCCTCAATAAATGGTGTTACCAGCTATCTAGTATCAGATGTAAATTCAAAATACTTGAATAGATTATCAACCACAAATATTAAAGGAACCAAAATATAATGAACCATATAAATGAAAACATAACATGAAAAATTATATGCAGAACAATCTAAAGCTAGTTCGATACAAATAAAGTTTCATATTCAGAAATTATATGGGAAACAATATTAACATTGCACAATCTACAAAAGGACAAAAGACAAAAAGTAAATTGTATCCCATATAGTTTTAGTATAATAAGTTCATCATAAGGTCCAAAAGGAATTTTTGGGATAATAGACTCTTAAAGATTGAAAAAATTAATACATAAATGATAGCAATTAACCATGTATTGGTAAAACAGTCTAAAGCTAATTTAAATCAATGCATAATCAATTACTCAAAGAATATGAAGATATTATAATGAAAACAAAACCATTTTACTCACAGGACAAAAGCCATTAAGCAACCTGGAATTACATATTCTTCTTCGAAAATATTGGCCCATTCTCCCAAAGATTCCAACCATCCGTTACTCCATTTGAAAAGAAAAAGTTTACAAAAGAAACAATATATAAAAAAGAAAGGATAAAAATCCTCCTCTCAATTTCCTTGATCCCTTTGGCTTCGAACTTTCTCATATATTTATACAATGAATGAATAGTCTGGGTGTCACTAATAATTCCCGCCACCTAAAATTTGCCTCATAAAGAAACACAAATATCTCTCAAATCGTGCATTTTTTGGGGAAAAAGCTCGCGAATAAGCTAAATGGGTCTATTTTGCAGATGGCTTTTCAATCATTTCTTCAGATTCCTTACGGTTTGGCTGAAACAGGTCCCACAAAATAGTCTTTCTGTTCTTGAACACATTTCCAAATCTTATCTATTGTTGCTCATAAATTATTTGTAGCAATCCAATACTATTTTTGGATCAATTATCTTGAATGTATTTAGATAATAAAATCAAGCCATGATCAGATCCATACCAAATAAATGATAATAGAAACCTGTGAAACAAAAGGAAACCAAATTAATAACCTAAAAATTGTGAATAAAACAAAATCTAGAAAAATAAAATTAAAATGAATCTAAACTAACTATAATTTCTAAACAAACATTGTTTATATTTTCCTTTCAAATATGATCTTAAAATTCTAGAATATTCAATTTGATGGAGAGGAGAAAAATATTAATTTTGAGTTTTCACAAAATCAAACAAATGATAGATAATTCTTTTTTTATTTTTATTTTTTTGAAATGAGATGCAAACTGACAAAATAATTTAATTAATTAAACCTACCAAATGATTTTTTGAAAATGATTGCTAATGAGAAAAATATGAAAACACAATCATAGTTTAAACGAAAGTAAACAGTTGATAAAAATTAATGTTTTCGTTTAAATTAATATTTCTATGTTCATCTCTCCCTCATTCAAAATTGATCAAATGTAAACAAATGTCATAGAAACGATGTGTCACAATAAACATTCGTCATGTAAAATCATTTTTATTAATTCAATTCTTCAACCAAGCCATTCTCATAGTAGAAAAATTAAATCAGGAAGAGTTAATAACAAACTCCCAAATTATGAAGCTTGTCCATCAACATCAAAACTTTGTAGAAAGAAAAAAAGAATGGCATTTGAATTTCATGAAACTCAAACCAAACAAAAGAAAATAATATAAACTCAAACCAACCTCTAAACAAAGCAAACCGATACCAATCCAATCAAGTCAAAGGGAAAAAAACCGAAGAATCCAAGTAAAATTTCGAGGGACCCTAGATTTTGATTAAAAATAAAGAAGGGGGTTGTTGGGGCCCAAAAAATTGTGACTTACTGGGATATAATTTTAAGTTGTTTTGAAACAAGTCCACTTTAATATTACAGAATATTAAGATTATCTCAAATTTATAGAAAAATATCAGAAAAGAAGAAAATAATGCTTTTATAGAGGATTATAACCCGAAGTTGTGTTTTAATCAAAGAGTCACGATGTTTATAAAAGGACTTCAATATCATTGACATATCCACTGCTGCCAGCAGACGTCCATAGCCTCGACAGGGATGTCATTTAACCCACTCAAATTCTTTAATCCCATCCAATAGTTGTATCCACATGATTTATACTTCCATAAAAATTAATTTAAAAAAATATACCTACTACCTCTCGACCCGACATTGCTTCGTTGCCAACAGGCCTATTTAGTACCCCAACGAAGTTGTCTTGGTATCATGTGTGCATTTACCCGCTGCCAGCGAGCCTGTTCAGTACCCTGATGGGTTTACACACACTTCCCACACATAAGTGCTTCAAACCCTCTTATGCCACTTTTAAATAATAACACAATTATAGATTTATTGATGACAAAGAGAGTGGGGTGATACTGGAGGTTAATTGCAATACATGTGAACAATTGATCATTTTTTTTATTTTCTTTCAAAACCAGAAGTTTTATCATGGTTTAGAGATTTTAGATTTCGGTTAACAAATCATCTAGAGAATGGGGAAGCACTTAAAAGTGATATTTTAAGAACAGGGATGGCATAAAAAGTCTAAGGATAATTGTAATTCCCAAATATCTCGACACATTTCAGGGGTAATACTTTGACAAAGATTGTTTAGGATTTCAAAGTACTCAACTAACTTACAAATCAATTATCTGAGTTGAACCTTAACATCAGAAACGGTTTGAACTGTTTCAAATTTCTTTTAAAAACATAAGTCTTGAAATGAATGCTTCCTTCGACAATCGCTCTTTGATCAGAAAATATTCATTCAAAAAGACAAACAAGAAGAAAGTTCAATCAAAGAAAGAAAAAAAAAACAAACACACAGCAAACCGAATCAGATTCTATTAATGAGATTCAAAATCAGAAGTATATCAAAACAAACAAAATCGAAATAGAAAAATCTCACTTTTAAAAAGAATATGACTAAAAACAAAACCAGGCCAACCTCTCATAGAGAAAGAGGATCAAAAGGAAGAACATCATAGTTTAGAGTTTTGCATATAGGAAGGTTCTTTTCTTAAGATAGGGATGCATGATACATCATTTTGACCAAGCTTATTATTAAAAGTCACAAAAAAATTCTTAACCAGGATGAGTGCAATTATGTGTAGTGATAAGCTATGTTTGTTTGGGTAAAACTAAGATCAAATCCCTAATCTCTTTATTAATTCTTCACAATATCTGAAATCATTGCATGATGTTGCCAAATTTTGAAAAAGAGACATTTAATCTAGACAACTACGAAAAGGATAAAGAAACGAATTGAAAGAAGACTTTCGTCACAACATTCAAATGATGGTTCTCTTTTCATACCCACGTGCCTCCATAACTACATTATACAAAGGAAAATGTGAAAAGGCAAGAAAAACCCAAAAATACTATATTCCTACACCTATTCTAACTTCTGCATAGATAAAAATGCTAAGTAAAATCGTATTTCCAGTGCAGCCACAAGAGCATCTTCAATCCTGCAAGGCATAGAAATTTGAAAATCAGAATAAAAGAATGTAGTATTTGCAGATACAAAAGAAATATGTCATTCTTACCTCCTATATATTCATTTAAAAACAAATCAAGCACGACCTTACCATTCTTTTGAAACTTTTTGATGTATGAATTCTCCAGCCATTCTGCAATCTTGTCATGATATGGGTCATAATGGCATGGAAGAATGTAAGTAAGTTTGGAAAAATTGTCAATATTATGGGGACTTGACATAACCATCAACCAAGGCCGAAGTGCCCCATCCTCCTGAAAATTCTCCGAGTGTTCATCAATTTCTTCACATGGAGGATCTAAAAAAATCATGTCATGCTTACTTCCTAGATATTTAGGTAGAAACAAAGAAAGCACAACTTTATCTTTATTATGAAGATTTTTTAGATACGAATCTTCAAGCCATTCTAAGATCATGTCATAAAAATTAGGATGCAAACTATGACTATGATGAAATGGATATATCAATGGGGAACATATCATAAGCGGATTCATGACATCAATTAGATTATTGGTTTGAACACTTTGATGAGATGGATTTTTTCAAAATGCGAAGCATAATCATTAGAATTCAAACTAACCAAAGAATGAATATGCAATGTAGAATATTTGATCTCCATAAAAATGAGTGCATTGTCTTTTTCAAATATAAATTGTGTAAAATCATCTTGCAACGTGCCTTTTTTCCATGCGAGTGATGAAAGTGAAAGAGCGTAAAATATGACTTCATAAATGTTATGTTCAGAATTAATTTCACCAAATTTTGGCATATTGAAAGGATATGATTGTAATGGAAAAGAGTAAGATACTGTGGGTAAAGTATCATGTCCACCAGAATCTAAGAAGAGATCGAGATATAAAGAGTAAAAGGAATCAGAAATGAGCACATGAAAAGAATCTCTTGAGCTATGATATTTAACAATGGTATTCTCAAGACATTCCTCTTCACTTTTCTTAAAATTTCACTCTGTTTTGGTGATAAATCCTTCAACATAATATGATCATCTAATTTTTCCTCATGTATGATAGACAATTCAAAACTTTCATGACAAACATCTAATATTTCCTGTGGATAGGGTATGATTTGTGGATGAAGGTTTAAGGTTTCTTCTTCAAATTGCAAATTTACATCTCTAATTAGTTTCATAGGAATGTTAGAATACCTAAGATCATTTTCATCACCTAAGTTTTCTTCAATAACTGAATTTAAGTACTGATTAGAGAAAGATTTAGAAGAATATGGACATTCACCTTGACCCAACATCAAATGATCTTACACGATGGTCGAGGACAGAATATACAATGATTCAGAGGAAAAACCAGTTTGATTATCAGTAAGAACCTTTTCAATAGATTCTACCTCCCTTGATTGTTAAAAATTTTCGGAAGGATTCCTCTCATCCTGCAAACAAAATTCTTCTCGCAACTGAGTGATAGGATTTGTAATTGATTTATCATTTGCGATTGAAAATAGTTGGATGAAAAGGGAACAAACATCAGAGAGGAGATTTAGTACAAATGACATGTCATCAAGTTGAAACTTACAAAGAACATGATGGATGCTTGTTAAAAATACTTCTGGAGATGAATTGTCATTGATTAGTAAAGCATGAAATTCGTCACATAATTGATTGCAATCATAGATTTCAAAAGCGTCTAAAAATTCCTCTACAAATTGAAACTAATCAATAATGTGATATGTCAGAAAATACTCAAACCAATGTTTAATCCAACCCCTAAAAGTAAAAACGAACAATCTGCATAAAACCTTTAAATCAGAAATATCATGCTTGATGCATTTACACCAAAACTTGTTCATATGATCTTTTGCATATATATCCCCCCCACCATCAAAGGTGAGTTTGGACAAGAGAGAGATTGTCTCATTGGGAATATCAGGTAATGAGAAGTGGAAATAATTTTCCAACACAGTTATTTGGGGAGCCATCGGGAATTAAATGCATTCAAAACAAAGACTCCTACAAGGCCATCTTGTCAGTCTGGCCTGCCTTCTAGTGCATTTCAAGATGACACAAAAGAAGAATTTATAAATATGGAATTATGACAGGCTGAGGGGTAAAACATTTAATCATTAAATTTACCTCGGCCCTCCTTCTAGCACCATTTGTTGACAGACATTTATGACACACCGTCAACGGGAAGGGAAGATCAGGTCCGAGGTTGTCTATTTAACCCAAACTGTTTGGTATAATCTACCCCGACGGGTTTTATGGCTCTGTTAGACAACTAAGATCCTAAAACAACTAAAATATGTGGACTAACTTAAGATACAAATCTAACAATCAACACTTTAATTAAAAATGCTCAGCTAACAATGTTTATGTACAATAACTATATACAATTTACAAGGTTTAAGAAAAGCCTTGTGAAAATAATTGTTTTAAGAAAATGGATCTAAACAAAGATGAAGAATATAAACAAAATTATTCTAATACTCTAAATACCAAACTAATAAACAATGGATGAATAAGATTGTTAATGATATAACGAAAATAAACAAAGTATTTAACGTTTAGATGATGCAATCACTATTCATTCACAAATTAACAAATTAAATAAATAATACACTAACTAACCTCTTGTTGATCAACAGTGCTAAGCTAAATTCATCTCTCTGTATTTGTATGAGCTCCTCTTAACCTGTGTCAAGTGTAAACCTATGACAAAGGCAAGCATAATACTTCTTGAAGAAACTCAAAGAAGTCTTTTATATTCCGAAACGAGTTTATGATGACAAAAAGACAAACGATTATATATCATGCGACTTTAGAATGTCCAAATAACTGAAAATGAAAGAAATTCCAATCCTCAATAAATGGTGCTACCAGCTATCTAGTATCAGATGTAAACTCAAAATACTTTAATAGATGATCAACCACAAATATTAAAGGAACAAAAATATAATGAACCATATAAATGAAAACATAACATGAAAATGTATATGCAGAACAATCTAAAGCTAGTTCAATACAAATAAAGTTTCATATTCAAAAATTATATGATAAACAATATTAACATTACACAATCTAGAAAAGGACAAAAGCCAAAAAGTAAATTGTATCCCATATAGTTTCAGTATAATAAGTTCATCATAAGGTCCAAAATGAATTTTTGGGATAATAGACTCTTAAAGATTGAAAAAATTAATACATAAATGATAGCAATTAACCATGTATTGATAAAACAATCTAAAGTTAATTTAAATCAATGCATAATCAATTACTCAAAGAATATGAAGATATTATAATGAAAACAAAACTATTTTACTCACAAGACAAATGCCATTAAGCAACCTGGAATTCCATATTCTTCTTCGAAAATACTGGTCCATTCTCCCAAAGATTCCAAGCATCCGTTACTCCATTTGAAAAAAAAAAGTTTACAAAAGAAATAATATACAAAAAAGAAAGGACAAAAATCCTCCTCTCAATTTCCTTGATCCCTTTGGCTCTGAACTTTCTCATATATTTATACAATGAATGAACTGTCTAAGCGTCACTAATAATTTCCGCCACCTGAAATTTACCTCGTAAAGAGACAAAAAACATCTCTCAAATCGTGCATTTGTTTGGGAAAAAGTTCGCGAATAATCTAAATGGGTCCATTCTGCAGATGGGTTTTCAACCATTTCTTCAGATTTCTTACAGTTTGGCTGAAACAGGTCCCGCAAAATCGTCTATCTGTTCTTGAACACATTTCCAAATCTTACCTGTTGTTGCTCATAAATTATTTTCAACAATCCAATATTATTTTTGGATCAATTATCTTGAACGTATTTAGATAACAAAATCAAGACATGATCAGATCCGTACCAAATAAATGATAATAGAAACCCGTGAAACAAAAAGAAACCAAATTAATAACCTAAAAATTGTGAATAAAACAAAATCTAGAACAATGAAATTAAAATGAATCTAAACTAACTATAAGTTCTAAACAAGCATTGTTTATATTTTCCTTTCAAATATGATCTTAAAATTCTAGAAGCTTCAAGTTGATGGAGAGGAGAAAAATATTAATTTTGGGTTTTCACAAAATCAAACAAACGATAAATAATTCTTTTTATTTTTTATTTTGAAATGAGATGCAAACTGACAAAAGAATTTAATTAATTAAACCTACCAAATGTTTTTTTGTGAAAATTATTACTAATGAGAAAAATATGAAAACATAATCATAATTTAAATGAAAGTAAACAGTTGATAAAAATTAATGTTTTAGTTTAAATTAAGATTTCTATGTTCGTCTCTCCCTCATTCAAAATTGATCAAATGTGAACAAATGTCATAGAAACAATGTGTCACAAATTCTCACAATGAAAGTTCTTCCTGTAAAATCATTATTATTAATCCAAGTCTTCAACCAATCCATTCTCATAGGAGATAAATTAAATAAGGAAGAGGTAATAAAAAACTCCCAAATTATGAAGCTCGTCCATCAACATCAAAACTCTGTAGAAAGAAAAACAGAATGGAATTTGAATTTCATGAAACTCAAACCAAAGAAAAGAAAAGAGTATAAACTCAAACCAACCTCGAAAAAAAACAAACCAATACCAATCTAATCATGTCAAAGGAAAAAAAAACCGAAGAATCCAAGTAAAATTTTGAGGGACCCTAGATTTTGATTAAAAATAAGGAAGGGGGTTGTTGGGGCCCAACACTATCCTAATATGAGATAATGGTTTGTGAGATCCCAAACTGTACCCACACTCATTCAAAGAAGAGCTTGACAATGTCCTCTGTTGTGATGCTCTTCTTGTAGGTGGCCATAATCACCATCTTGGAAAAGCGTTCAACAACCACAAAAACATAGTCATTTCCCCTCTTGGTGGATGGAATGCCTGAAATGTAGTCCATCGATATGGATTCCCAGAGTTTGTCAGGAGTAGGCAGAGGCATGTACATGCCTTATTTCTTAATGGTCGGTTTGGAAATAATGCAAGTAATGCAGGACCAAATATACTTGTTGACATCCTGTAGAAGTTTCGGTCATTAGAAATGTCGTTGTAATACTGCCATTATCTTTTCCACTCTGAAGTGTCCTGCCACCCAACTGTAGTGGGATTCCCAAATCATCTTCTCTCTCTCACTTGATGGAACACATACATGGCCCAGATGGCACAAAAACTCATCTTGAAGATGGAAATTGGTGACAATTATGTTTTCACCCAACATCTGGTATGTGTTGGAGAAGTCATGATCTGTCTCATAGAGGTGGGGGAATCCAGAGGTCTCGTGGCCACAAGAATCGAGAACTATAGTAAGTGCTACGACTGGAGTTTGGTTGAGGAAATCAACGATTCAGTTGGTACTTCTTGTTTTATTCTTGATGTTGAGGTGGAACTGTTGCAAATATGTGGACCACTTTTGATGTTGTTCATTGTGAAATTTTCCTTGTGTTTGCATGAACTGCAACGAATTATGATCAGTTTGGATGATTGTCTCCTTCTCGATAATGTAATTCCTCCACTGGCAGAAGACTTTCAAAATGGAGTACATTTCTTTTTCATAGGTATGGTACTTACAAATGACATATGATAGTGTCTCACTATGATAGGCCACAGGGTGGCCATGCTGAGTGATGACTACGCCCACAACATATTCTGAAGCATCTGTCTTGATCTCAAAGGGATATTGTAGGTATGGTAATGAAAGCACTGGGGCGAAGCATAAGCGTTGCTTCAGATCCTCGAACGCTTTCTATTGGGATAGGCCCCCAAAATTTTTTTCCTTACCACCACCTTTGGTTATTTGGCTGAGGGCCCATGCAATATGGGAGAATCCCAACATGAACCTTCGATAGAAATTGGCAAGTCCTAAGAAGATCCAAAGCTCAGTGAGTGTGGTTGGGGATGGCCAGTCATGAATGACTTGGATCTTGGCTGGATCAACATGCACACCATGTGCATCAATAATGTAGCCGAGGTATTGAACCCTGTCCATGCGAAAGGATAATTTTTCCAAGTTGGCATATATCTTTTGCTACCGCAGAGTGTGAAGAACCTTTGAATATGCTACAAGTGTTTCACCCAAGTCTTTTTGTAGACAAGGATGTCATCCATATATACCACCACAAAAGAATTAGTGAAACACCGCAAGATATCGTCTATCATCCCCATGAAAGTTTCTAGGGCATTTGTCAAACCAAAGGGCATTACCATCCATTCAAAAAGATCTTATTTTGACTTGAAGGTAGTTTTCCATACACTTGTCAGTTCTATTGGGACCTGATGGTATCCAGACTTCAGATCAATCTTACTGAAGTATTTTCCCCCCTTAAGCTGATCAAGGAGATCGTCTATTTAGGGAATCGGGTACTGGTTCTTGACTATGATTTTATTTAGGGCCTGGTAATCAATGTAGAGTCGCCAATTCTCATATTTATTCTCCACCAGCACGATTGGGCTTCCACATGGTGATGATTTGGGTTGGATGTGCCCCTTGTGGAGCATTTCTTGGATCTAACGCTTGATCTTCTCATTTTCTAGAAGAGAGTGGTGATAGACTGGCCCATTGGGTAGTGGTGCACCGAGGGTCAGATCGATGGGATGCTTGACCTAACAGTGTAGAGGTACCCCAATAGGTGATGAGAAGATTTCTTAGTATTCTTTGATGATCTTATCCACTTGCTTCTACTACATGGAGAGGTCAGTCCCAGAGGCCATGGATGTGGCTGTAGCCTTTCGATCGCTCTAAGAGAAAATCATGAAGAAGAAAAAATTCTTGGTCTGAGAAATGACCTTCCTTCATTGCTTGGTAGAGATCAAGGAGATATCACTAGGTGGGACTGCATCAGGTATCCTCTACAATTTCCTATTCAAAATAATAATAACACTGTGAGGCATAGAATAATATACAACATGACGTTTCCATAAATAAGGTTGGCCCAAAATAACATCACAAACTTCAAGGGGAGAAACATCATACAATACCTCATATTTGAATGGCTTAATTCCATATGACAAGCGACATTGTTGGTTGACACGAACATCGCTTCCTTTATAGATCCATCTGATGGTGTAGGGTTGCGGGTGTAGCATTGTCGATAGGGCTAGCCTCTTGATGACCTATGATGATATGAGGTTCTTATGGCTACCGCTATCAACGATGAAGTTAAACAAAGTGCCTTTTACCCACATTTGTTAATGAAAGAGGTGCTTGACTTCTTCTGGCTCATCAGGTTCACTAAGATGGATCATGGTGGTAGAAAAGGTGGCACTGGGTTCCACATCAATGATCCATCTCCCTTTTTCTGGTTCTGACTCAGATTCATAACCCAAATATGATTTTGAGGCTTTTAACTCAGCCACCAATGATTTCTTTGAGCGACAATAAACAGTGTTATGCCAGGGGCTCTTATGGAAGTCACACCACTTCCCTGTATCTTTCACTGTCTTTTGATTTTCCTTATTTGCTTACGTCTTGGATTGTTTGTCCCTAGGTTGCCCATATTTTCTCTGTCCATTTTTCTAGGGGTTGGGGCTTCCCTTTCCCTGCTTTTGCTGTGATGGGTTCCCAGATCCAAACTGCCACAAATTTTGTTTCATCTTCTACTCAATTTTGACGACATATCAATATTCCATGACCAAGGATGAGATGTACAAAAAATCCATTTCTATATAGATGTATCTATGCAGACCACCGTGGTACTTGAGCACCATATGTTGCTCATAATATTTGATACCCATCTTGGTGCATAAGGTATGGAAGACATTAGTGAACTCTGACACTGTTTGGTCTCTTTCCTGTCGTAGTGTGGTCCATCTTGTATACAAGTTGTCATAAATTCCAATAGGGTAGCATTATTCCTTAATAACATCCCTGAAGGAACTCCAAGTGGGTGCAAGTACAAATAATGTGGATCCCTCTATTTTCATTTTCTCATAGAAAGTATCCCACCAATCTTTGACATGGGGGACGACCTTGAGGAGAAAAAACATAATATTTTCTCTATCGTAAAAGTTGTGGACAAAAAAATTCCCTTCTAGAAGATTTAACCATTTATCTATGACATCAACATCTATTTGACCTTCAAATATAGGAATATCAAAGTTGATTTTTACCTTGAAGGGGGTGGTGCTTCCGCCTGAGGTGGATGCGTCGCTTGTTTTCATCCGTCGAAGAATTTGTGAAATTTTTTCCATCATCTCATTCCTCTGTCGCTCAAGGGATTCCTCGAGGAAAATATTGAAAGGATCTCATATCCCATCATCTTTCTTTTCCCCTACCATGGATGGTTTATTGGGCGTGCGAGAGAAGTTTTCCTCAAGAGAAACAAGCTCGAGAACCAACTCTCTATACCCTGACCACATTAGGGACATGCATTAAAAAAATGATAAGGAGAAGACCTCTATGATACCACTGATGCATATTTATGAGTGGAATGAAATGAAACCACAAATTTATAATATTAACACAGATCGTAACTTTTGCATACGATCTCCATTTAGGGCACATGATAGCTTGTTGGAAATGTATTGATGAGGAGATTCATTTAGGGGGATCAATGAGAGACTTTTCCTATCATTGATGTCCATGATCGTGAAAACACATCGTTTAGTCCGTCAAAATGGCCCCAGAAGTTCAGGAATTGAAAAACTGCTAAAAATAGTAAGTTGCCAAAAAACTGTTTTGAGCCAGTTGGACAAGGTGGGTGGCCATCGAGATACTCCTGGATCATACTGACAGATAAAACAAGACAACCATGAGAGGAATAAGAGAAATATAAAAGTGATGAGGAACCAAATGACGAGTAGGGAAATTATCAGACTAAAGGCGCCAATTAACTGAATTAGCCATGCAATGTAATGGGTTTTGGGGATGAACCAAGTAGGGTTTTAAGCCCTATATTGTATGTATAAATATGTAACGGGTTGGGAGAATAGGATCTCTCTATGTTGTTGCTTCATCTTATCATATGGTTGGTTCCTTCTTGTTGTGGGTTCCTGTCCATCATTTTCCATTTTTAGTCTGTAAAAGAGAGGAATCATTGTCTGGATGTAAGGATGATGCAGAGAGAGAGAGAGAGGCTTGCACTGCAGAGCAACTAGGCTAGTAGAAGAGAAATATAATCATGATACATCTTTGTAAGTGCAATGCGTAAGCCTGGAGCACTTAACAAAATAATAATAAATAAGGCAATTGTTATGGACATAGCTTAGAGTTGGGTGAACCACGTTAAATATTGTGTTGTATGTGTTTTATGTGATTTCTTAGGAATTCTATTTGGATGCATAGTATATTATATTTCTATTATGTTTAATCATGGCACATTAATCATGACTGTGGAAGCAAGGAGTTTATGCAGTAGTATGGAATATATTGATAATATGAATCTTGTCCTGATGATGGATCTTGATATGGATCCAAAAAGTCAACATTCAATTGATACTACTATGGTTTTTCCGAATTCACCTGAAAACACTCTTCACCACAAAAATCTCAGCAATATGAATCTGAATCACTAATTAAGGTAATACAGAACAAGGACATAATTATGCACACATAACTAATAAGGAAGAATGAACATAATTATTGCCTCCCATTCCCTCACTACTGCAAAAACCTGGTTCTTGCAGTCACAATAAATACCTCGTGTGAGACTTCATCTGCGCAAGTGGGTGATGTCGAAAAGGCTAGTGTCTGGTGGGTTTTTTGAGTCGTAGATAAATCGAACCTAGGGTATTACAAATCACACACAGTGCCAATAGGGAGTTAGGGGAGCTTTAACGAAGGTGGACACAAAGACCGTTCCTATAGGGAGGAAGTCCTTAATCTCAAAAGAGAATACAAAGACCATGAAAGAGGTTAGGGAATAAAAAAAACTCACTTTCAAAGGGATCCTTATAGTAGACAATCACCAAAAGTTCATTCCATCATGATCATAATTTATTTCAACATTAGAGAAATTGGGGCTACCCTCAAAAGGCTAGCCCTCAAAAGAATATTCTCTATTTATAAACTTGATGTGATTTTTGTCCATGAAACAATGCGCCTTAAGGAAAATTCTATTGAAATAATTTTGTAGAGGTGGCTTCCATAAATGTGCATATATAGAAACACTTACGTATATGTGCATATACAAAAACTAGGCCACTTCTGTATATATTTATGGAAGTCGACCACTTCAGTGTATTCACATATATGAAAGGTGGCTTCCATAAATGTGCATATATGGAAGTGCTTCTATATATGCATATTTAGGAAAGGTGGCTTCCCTAAATGTGAATATATGGGAGGTGGCTTCCATAAATGTGCCTATATGGAAGGTGGCTTCCATAAATGCGCATATATGGAATCCCTTATGTAAATGTGCATATACAAAAGTGGTCGGCTTTCGTAAATATGCATATATAGAAGCACTTTCATATATGCATATCCTTATATGCACATATACATAAGCCACATATACAAAAGGTGGCTTACGTAAATGTACATATAGGGAAGGTGGATTCCGTAAATGTGCATATAAAAATAATTAAGAATAAAATTAAAAAAATATAACCTTAAAACCTTTTAGATAATTTTCCTAGCTCCTGTAAGAGTACATTTGTTACACCCTCTTCCTCATTTGTTTTCCTCTTTTGATATTTTGAAATTATCCTTTGAAGTATTGGTTTTAACCCCTAAGGAGGAGGATGCTAGGGGAGGGACTTCAACTCCCTCCTACAGTAGGATTCTTTTGGGTCTACAGTATGATCCCAATAGCCATAACTTATCCATGCATAGAAAAACTTTAGGAATATCTCCTCAAACCCATCCTCCCCTCCTTGGTCTCACCATAACAAACAAGTTATGTGGAGGGGTGAGAGAAAGAACTTGGTGGACGAAAAAGTGGCAAGGGCATGATTAAGAAATCACACTCGCAGGAACATGTGTGTATTCTTAGGAATGTGCACGCATTCCTATACCTATAGGTTCGGATATGGCTGAATCCCCATGTATATTTACATGTAGGTTGAGTGGAAAAACCACATGCATGGTCTCACTGATAAAAATATATTAAGGGCTCGAGCACGATTTGTTCCCATTGTGCATAAATCGTGGCCACACTTCTCTAATTGGGAAAACATAGTGGAGCTAGAGAAGAGGAAGAAAGGCAAGAGGGGGCCACTGTGTCCATGTATGAAACAATTTTTCTTAATTTTAATCCAATTTAGTATTTTTTCTTAATTTTAATCCAATTTACATGCCATGGATTTTAAATTGCAGCATATATAATACAATGGAACCCCAAGACAATTTAAATCACTCACAAGAAAGCTAAGAATATCAAAACCCCAACCCACCACCACCACACAATGTAAACTGTGCAATTGATGAGGGTTTGGTTATATTATGAACCCTTGAGGAACAATTAACGGAGACTAGAGAGCCTAGCAAAGTCTCCTTGGCCACTTCTTTGGACATCATCGTGTATTCCATTGCAAGTGCCCAAGGGAAATTGACCTCTATTTCTAATTATAGGGCACGAATGTATGAGTACTATAGCCCTGGTTTGGACAGAAACCAAGTCAAAGAAATGGGCATTTCAAAACAACAAATATTCTCTATTTTTAGGGATCCTAGAAATGGACAAGAACTACCATTGGATAGGAAACACGTCTCCATTTATTGGTTCATACATCTATAGATTAATAAAAACTGGATGGATAGGTGGTACATGGTTTTTGATAAACTTCCCTGCAATAACAATGATATTTCCTTATATTTTCTGAGAAAATTATGGGCTGAGTTTATTATGGGTAAGCATGTCAACTACTTTGACATTGGTGACTTCCATGGGATGGGTCGAGGGTCCACACAGGACCAAGAGAATGCCTGGATCAACCTCGAGTTAGGTCCCCATCCCCCATGGAAAAGGCCTAACTCCCCTACCCAACATCCTCCTATTGCAAAGAACTTGCAACAAGTACAACTAGCCATCTCCTCATTGAATCATAACCTAGTGCAACACATTAGCTTTTTTGCACTATCTCAGCAGGAGGTGCCTGCCAGTGACATCGATAGAGGAGTTGGAGCGTCAACATTCACATGAGAGTATAGTGAGGAGAGGGCACATGGACATAACAACCGTCCATGTGAACCTCACAGATGATCGGTTTGTGTGCAGACATGCTATGGGCCTATAGAGACCAGTGGACAACATAGATTCATGGAGAAGGTTATTATCTTAACCGTCTCTATGTTCTTCATTGTTATATGTTTATTTTTCATTTTGTGTATTTATATAGATATTTGATTGTGTGTTGTTTTTTAATTGTTGCGTCCCAATAACAGACCCTCTACGCATATGGATGCATCAATGCCTATCCCCACCACCGAAGCAAAAATAGAGGTAGCATGTTCATTGGGTGCACCGTACACACATGTATGTATCACATTTGATGGATTCAACATAGTCATTTCTTTATTTTATGAAATCCTCAAATTTTTATATGTTTTCTTATTTCTACAGGATTTGGAACCAGGCGATGTCGGGGATTGTCCATCTGGGATGGACAAGTAACCAACGTCACAAGTATCATGTGTAAAGTTAAGTATCATATATAAATCACAAATTGTTTGTGTTTATGTTTTTTAATTTTACTATTTGGTACTAATAGTTCAATTTTATTCATATGTATATAGGTTGTCGATATATTTTCTAGGTATAGTAGTATTTCATCCCATGGGAACCTGGGCATTGCTTCTGGGTTTCCTTTCTCCAGGCTTAGGGTGTTGGAATCACTTGTACATCCTGTTAGGGTCCATCACATCCCACTTGTCTACCACCCACCCCCATCACCACTTTCGTCCCCATCGACAGAGACTGCCATAATTGAGGTTGTCTTGAAGCAGGTTGTACAACCTAGTACTCCATCTGTTAGTGAATCTACATCGATGCTTGAGATATTCATGGTGAGATAATGCATTGATGATAACTTTTTATGTTTCATGAATTTGTTTTTACGCATATTTGTTTAATTTTCTTGACTTGATCCTTGTAACTGATGCAGGGTGGAATTGCAAAGAGATTGGGGTCACAGAGGAGGTTAACACCCTCACAATTGATAGTTTCATATGCAATGAGTTGTCTTAGGTTAAATTAAAAAGTATCAATTTGTATGTTTATTAATTCATTGATGAAAAACACTTATAACATTGTTTATTCTTTGTGTAGTCTCCAGAGCGTCAAAGCACACTCGAGCCTAGAACCTCCCCAGGTGGATCCTCGAGCAAGAGAAGAAAGATATATTTCTAGGATTCTCCTGAGGGTGGCGAGGGTGGAAATGGTCAATGATTGACCAACTGCTGCCATTTTGTAGCTAGGCCACGATATAGATGTTTTTTTTTTATGTTAGGGAACTTGTTGTCGCTTTGTATACTGGGCACGAGTTGTCATTTTGTAAAAAATGTACAATTTAGACGATGTTGAGTACACACACACACACACACAAATTTCATGGCACATTTTTTATGATTCTCATTGTGTCTACATTTGATGTTGATGAATATATCAATTTCAAAGTGTTTGAATTCCAAAGTGTATGGATTTTATGTGTATTAATCCTTTGATTTGTTTCTAAAGTGATTCTAAATACTTTCATTAAGAATTGAGGAATAGCTTATGGTGGAAAATATTGATAAGCGCTAAATCCATAAGCAATTAATGGTTCTCAAGTAGAATTGCTTGCTAATCAACCATGTATCTCTACATAATCGATAGATCATTCCTTCTGAATTATTTGCATGAATGTTGTGGATATCCATATTCTAACTCACAACCAAGAATATGGACTACCTATTGAATTATATCCATATAAATCCAATGACAATCCACACTCAATTAGTGGTCAATTGAAAACATTGTGACCTTAAAAATGGGATATTACAATAATTTATTATAGAAATAAATTTTCTCATTTATCTTCTACATAATTGTAAATAACTTAACAATTTCAGCTCAATGTTATTTTCTAGGGCACACACATTATTCCCCTCTTTCTATGCATGACATATATAAAATCATTTGATTTACGTGTAACCCTTCATAAATGCCAAACATACTAGTCAAGGACTCATTAATGCACATGTTTGTTTAGATTGTGTACTGGGTATATGTAAATTTTGTTAAACCCGTCAATTATTAATAACATTTATTCAGTCTTCCATGATGTCCACTAAACTTATTGATTTTGATCAATAGAATGAGAGAGTTCACATGGAAATTAGATCTTAGAATGGGTATCATTCATTTTCCACCCACAAATAAAGGTTTTGAGGTTACATTTCATGACACACTATAGAAAGTAATGCTATGCTACCAAAATTCCTCCAGGGAGACTTGAAACCATCACTCTTTTCCCTTCACCATATATGAGAGTTTATTGCAAATTCCTACCCAAATTTTGGGTTAGATCACACAAGGAGACAAAGGACCCTCCCAAATCCAATCCTAGAAACATGTTGATGCCATGTCATTTCCATTCCATGCCATTGTCATTCCTTGCCAAGTAATTCCATGTCATGTCATTTTCATTCCTTGCCAAGTAATTCCATGTCATGTCATTGGCATTTCCATGCCATTGTCAAACCTTTCCATGCCATTCCATTTCCATTTATTTCCAAGCCATTTCCATTGCCATGCGATGTCATTTCCATTCCTTTCCATATCATAGAATTGCCATGACAATGCTATTCCTTTCCAAGACATACCATGACATGCCATTGCCATTCCATTCCATTTCCATGCCTTTCCAATCCATGCCATTATCGTGTAGCTTCCCATGCCTTGTCATGTAGTTTCCCATTTTAACCTATATAACAATAAATATAACTTTCCAATGTCATGCCATAACATTGGCATGCCTCGACAATCCAATAAATGATATTAACTAAGTTACAACATGATAAATATAACAACCCTTAACACAAGTAATCATTAAATGAAAAGGGGCTGAAAATGAAAGCATAAACTAGGGTTTAGATAACAAATTCTTGTTGAAATGCAATATGACACATAAAAACCCTAGAATATTCAAGACATCAAGAAATGGTATGGTATGGTATGCATTGGAAATGGCATGATATGGTATGGTATGCATTGCCTTGCCATTTCCTCGTATCGTATGCATTGGAAATGGTATGGTATGGTATGGTATGGTATGCATTTCCAATGTTATGCATTGTAATGGAAATGGTATGCATTGCCTTTCCATTGTATGGTATGCATTGGCAATGGTATGGTATGGTATGGTATGGTATGCATTGGAATTGGAAATGGCAATGACAATGGTATGCATTGGTATGGTATGAATTTCCTTTCCATTTCCTTGTATGGTATGTTATGATATGGTATGGTATGCATTGGCAATGGAAATGGCATACATTGGTAATGGAAATGGTATGAATTGCCTTTCCATTGTATGGTATGCATTGGAAATGGTATGGTATGGTATGCATTGGCATTGGAAATGGAAATGGAAATGGTATGGTATGCATTAGAAATGGTATGCTATGCATTGGAAATGGTATGTTATGGTATGGTATGAATTAGAAATGGAAATGGAAATGGTATGCATTGGTATGGTATGCATTGCCTTGCCATTTCCTTGTATGGTATGGATTGGAAATGGTATGGTATGGTATGGTATGCATTGGCAATGACAATGAAAATGGAAATGGTATGCATTGGTATGGTATGCATTTCCTTTCCATTTCCTTGTATGGTATGCATTGGCAATGGTATGGTATGCATTGGCAATGGAAATGGTATGCATTTCCTTGCCATTGTATGGTATGCATTGGAAATGGTAGTATGGTACCACATGCATTGGAATTGGAAATGGCAATAGTATGGTATGCATTGGCAATGGTATGGTATGGTTTGGAATTGGAAATGGTATGGTATGGTTTTGAATTGGAAATGGTTGGCATTGGCAATGGTATGCATTGGAAATGGTATGAAATGGAAATGGTATGCATTGGTATGGTATGCATTTCCTTGCCATTTCCTTGTATGGTATGCATTGTAAATGGTATGGTATGGTATTGTATGCATTGGCATCGGAAATGGAAATGGTATAGTATGGTATGGTATGCATTTCCATTGACAATTCCAATGCATACCATACCATACCATTTCCATTTCCAATGCCAATGCATACCATACCATACCATACCATTTCCAACGCATACCATACAAGGCAATGGAAAGGAAATGCATACCATTTCCATTGCCATTGCCATTGCCATTGTTGATGCATACCATACCATACCATATCATTGCCAATGCATACCATACAATGCATATTTTGTGCACATGCCTATTTTGAGGAAAGACCTATTTTTGGAAAGGAAGACCTAATTTTAGAGCACGCGCAACAAGTGGCAAGAAACAACATGCATAAAAAGAAGGAAAAGCAACATGCAAGAGGAAAAGCCACATGGCGAGGAGGAAGGAAATCCTAACCATGATAGGGTTAGGGTTTTTTATAAGGATTGTAACAGCTATAATATTGTAAAATAATATAAATAAGAACCTAGGAGGTCTAGGTTAGGGGTTGGATGATGGTTTTAGGGTCTGGTTATTTTTGGTTGTTGAAATTTGTTGAGGTGTAGAAGAGTTGTATAAGATAGATTTTGAGGGTTAGGTCATAGGATGAGGAGCCTGGTGTGATCTAGTATGCCTCACAGAGGCTCATTAACCTCATCATGATTGTATGATTGAAGATGTAATGCGTGCAACGCTATATTTTTCAACAGATTAAATAAAAGAGAAAAGACGCCAAATATTTGTGGATGTAGCGCTAGGAGGGGGTGAACCATGATAAAACTTGTGTTATGTGTGATGTTTATGAATTTTTACCTTATGTGAATAATTAGCTTATGAATGAATGGTTAACTAGATGTATTAGCATACATGCATAAGGCTAAAGATGAATGAATCTTAGAAATGATTGAACCAATAACAAGTTTGATGCACAAAGAAAGATATAATACACTCCTAGATCCCCATTGATTCCTAGACTGCAAAAACCTAGGTATTACATTCACCCATAGAGATATAGAGTTATCTCATGTGAGACTGTGTTGTGCACCTTGTGCGCAATGTTTTCTTTTGGTTTACTAGGAGGGCCGATAGTTTTAGAGGGTTTTGCTGGAAACTTGGTGAGATTTGAACCTGGGTCAACCCAAGAAGAAGAAATAAGTTAGATATATAAACCAAAAAATGGTTTCGTTGCCGACTGGAACTGCATAATATTGAGTGAACAAGATCCGTGGAAGAAACATGTGAAGGATGAAGGTATATAAGGGAATGTTCAGGCCATGAAATTCAACAAAAGTAGAGATAGAAAGATGGTTGAAAATGAAGGAACTCGAGTTTGCGTAGAAGGACAACAGAAACCCTAAGCTATCACCGCACAAATATCTCAATAAATACATGTTTAACGACCTGCATGAGGTATTTTTATATGATTTCCCTCATTTGTTGCAGGATTCGTTATTGAGGTTAAAATACAACCACGCTACAAATTGAATTAGACAGTTGGAGTGGAATCTTGTGGAGATCGCACAATTACATCAAATTAATAAAAAATTCACATGCATTGTATATTTCTGGTTAGACAATATTGTTTTAGGGTTTATCACCGAATTTACAGTAGATACCATGAAGTATTACACCACAACAGAACAAGATTTTCTAAAGGGACCGAGAGGTAGGTAAATCATATCACTGTATACTTCAATCAATATTTTATTGTATGACAACAGTGTGATTACTATGGAATCAGACAACTAAATTTCCCTGCGTGCATGGGGAAAGGGGGGGAAGCACATACATGAGGCTTATAAATGGAGGAAGAGATAGATAAGGTAAATGAGAAGGAGGCCATGGACCCAATAATGATGGAGTAAGATAAGATAAATAAGATAATGGTGAAAGATTGAAACACACACACTGGAGTACCCTACCAATATAAGATGAATAAGAAGAAGAGAGACATAGATGATAGAGAGGGATTGACAAGCGATGAAGAAGAGGTAGAGGATCTCCGGGCTATGGAGAAGATTGAGGAAATCCTACATGCAACATATGAAAGGAAAATAGGAGGCCCAAGGGCAGGAACAGAAGGTAGAACTCCAATCCAAATCACCGTAAGTGTGGAACCTACAACCCCATGTGAGACTAACACACTAGAAAGAACACCAACATTTAGAGAACCAACTTTTAGTGGAAGAAAGACAACATGAAACAAATCCAAGCAAGGAGAAACAACTGGAGGATCCAGTTCAGAAAGTAACAATCAATTATCTACACCGCACAGAGGTAGTAGTTCAACACAGTTCAAAATGGTAGGACATGATCCCACGATCAGGTTACCAGAATTTCAGGGAGAGTCATCAGAGGACCTTGAAAAACACTTATTCATTTGTGAGAATATATAGGAAGAAAATCATATCACATATGAGGATACAAAGCTTGCACGGTTAGCTATCACACTAAGAGACCATGCACTGGAATCGTACATGAGCCTAGATGTAAACAATCCACCAGGAGTAACAAAGACTATTGTAAATGTGAAAAAACTACTGATAAATGAATTTCAAAATCCCATCTCATAATACCAGTATATGATGAAATGATTGAAATCAGGAAAAAACCAGGTGATTCTATTTGGTATATTGATCATAGGTTTAAGCGTCTAAAAGGTAAGTTTAAATATGCAATGACTGACATGAAACATAGGCATCTATTTGTGAACTCACTGTTATCACATTTGAAATACCCATTAATACAACAGAAGTTCCAAACTTAGGCAGAGGCTCTACAGGAAACCTTACAAATGGAAGAGAACCAATATCAATAGACAAATCCAACAATAGAGGAGTTGAAGGAGGATTTGAAGAATATAACATTTCAACTTAACCAGAATAAGGGTAAAGAGAAAACAAAAGTTGTTTGGTGTACCTTATGCATGACATAAGGACACCATAAGAATGAAGATCCAACTTTTGCATAGTATATGGAAAAAGGAGTGCCAAACCCATTTCCAACAGGAGGACCATGGTGCAAGATTTTTAATATAGATGAGAATGATCCATATCACTGCCCAATGATGCAGAAATATAAGACAGTACCAAAAAGTTCATATTGCAATTTTTTCAAGTCAGTGGGTCATGGTGATAAGGATTGTAGGACAATGAAGTTGATGAGAGAAATAAATTCAAATACTTATAGGGTGCAAGCAGAAATGATGATAGGACAAGGTGAACCTTAGTTCAACCAGGTACCACCACCATACAATAATGTGTATCAACAGTACAACACTATGTAGCAACATTATAACAATGCGCAGGCCCGGTATAACCCTGTGTAGTATAACCAGGTACCTCAGTACAATGCACCACGAGGATATCGAGGTGTGTTGGCCCTTGGTTATGGATAAAGGAAGAAAGTGAAGAATAAGGAAGAGAAAATATGAAGTACGAGCTGCATGGAAGTCACATTGACTGAGATTGGATTGAAGTGGTCAAAGAAGAAGAAAATAAGGAGCGAAGTAAGGGAAAACGAGACGCTGAACGAGAAGATCAAGGAAGACAGATTAGTAAGGAAGATGGATCATGGACAACTCAACAAGTGGAAAAAGCCACGAATGGATGCTTTGGAGCATCTCGCAGGAAAAAATGAAAGATAGGTTGGCAAAGCCCTGAAAACACAGGTCAAAGTAGACCTAGGGTTTTGGAAATTAGGGTTTTGACACCTAGGTTTCAACCTAAGGATGTCAGAGAGTCATTTTAATGTATAAATAAAGATCGAGAGGAGTGAGGAAAGGTTGTTGGAGGTTGGTCATTGTTTTTTGTTGGCTAGATTTGTGTTGGGATATCGAGTGATTATTGTTGTGCAAGAGAGAAGTGTTGTGTTTGAGAGCACTATGGTATTGTAATATCTTCAACTGGGTGTGAATATCAACCTTGCAGCTGGGTGCGTAGGGAGGGGAGAGAGAAGAGAAAGAGAGAGAGGTCTGTAAGCTAAGAGCGCAGATAGAACTGTATGTTTTCATATAATATCAAGAAACACAGTTCTGTGGACATAGCTTGAGGGAGAGGGTGAACCACATATATTTTGTGTCTCTGTGGTTGATGTTGTGTTCTTTTCTTCTGTTAATCTGTTGTGTGTTATTGTGTTAGATCTGAGACATAACTTGTGAAGTAGGTTTAATCTTGGTAAATAATAACTAAATCTTTGTGTGTTGTTTCTTTGGATCCACTTCACATTTCCCTTGGTTGTAGACACCCGTGTCCTACAACCCCCTATTTCTACTTTGGGTGAGACTGCATATTCTCCGCAGGTGTTTCCGAAAGGGCCAGTAGTTAGGGCTTGTTGGTGTGTTGTTAGAGTTGAACCCTAGGTCTTCTCTTGTGCCAACAAATGGTTCTATTGCCAGGACTAGGATCTTCTTGAGGGAATGTCAAGGTGGTTTCCATCGAAGATAGAGATTTAGAAGTGGATAGAAGAACAAGAACCCTAATCTTAGTACAAAAGACTGGTTGGGAAGGTATATATTCATCGACATACGTGAGATTTTCTTTGGAGGAATTCATAAGGAGCTATATGAGTGGTTAGCCAGATTAGAAGATACCCAGTTTGAGATCATATCTAGAACACCTGTGGTTTGGACGTCACTGTTGATCAAGAAGGTCAAGAGAGTTGATAACGTCGTTTCAAGAGCAATAGATCATTGGTTTTATAGCACCATTTGAGGGTACATTACCGTTTTTTCTAATGACAGAGTTGATTGATATAACCAAGCAGAGAGATATTTCTGTAAGGGACCTAGAAGAAATTTTTTACACTTTTTGAAGTTGAAAATCAAGATGCTATTGCATGAGAAGAACATATTGAAGATACAGTAATTGGTCAGATTGGAAAAACTAATGTTCAAGAACTCAGACAGCGACAACGACACAGAGGTTGGACATGCGCACAGTGGGAGAACCTTCAGAGAGGTTCCTCTGGTAAACCTATTTGACCAGAATCACGAACCATGAGCATAGGATGAAGGGTTCTACAGTGGAGAAGAATAAGAGATATTGAATGAGGAACATTCAGTGTCTTCTAGGGAAGAGGAAGAAAATACTGAAGAACCTCTCCAAGAAGAATCAAAGACTTTAGGAACTGCGCCGACTGTCAAAGTAAATACTATTACTCCTCCTGTTGTTTTAGCAGCATTAAGTAACCAGAGTAGTCAGAGTTACCAGAGCACTCAGAGCACTGTTACCAACAGTTCAGTACATACTCAATCAAGAAACCTAGGAATATCTATGGAAGATGAGATGAGGCTACCTATCTTTAGAGGAGATGGATCTAAATATCATGATCAACATTGGTTCTTATGAGAAGTTGTATGGAGTATTAAGCAAGTCAATGACGAAGTTGTTAAGAGAGATCAGTTTATTACTACCTTGAGATCACGCACTGAGCTAGTACATGAAGTTTGTTAAAGGAGTTACACAGACTAAACCGTTGAATGAGATCAAGATTGCGTTGAGTGCAGAATTCAAGAAACTCAAGTCGGAGTCACAATGCATTAAAAAACTAAAAGAAATAAAGAAGAGAGTAGATGAATCTGTTTGGGAGTTTGATCAAAGGTTTAATACCTTGACAGGTCGTTTGCGTTTTCACATTCCAGATGAGAAGAATAAGGAATGGTTCATTGCTTCCCTCTTACCACATATCAAAGTTCCTCTGATGTAGCAGAAGGTTTCTTCACAGCCTGAGGCGTTGGAAATCTCCATGAAACTAGAATCATCCCCTATGGGAGAATCCAGCTCAGGTATGAGTCAAATTTTGAGTCATCTAACTAGCTTGTCTCTGCAGGTCGAAGATATGAATAAAGACAAGGGAAAAGATAAAAGAGAATACATATGGGGTATCAGATGCAAGTTAGAGGGCCATGACAAGGAGCATTGTCCCCTATTCCATGAATACTTGGCCTCTGGAGCTAAGAGCCCTTTGAAGAAGGTTACTCTACCCTGGTGCGAGGTATGTAGAAATAGACATCGCCCTGGTGAATGCTATTACATGCAAAAATATGTCTAGACACCTACAAAGCTTTACTGCACATTCTGTAAATCTATGGGGCATGATGAGAAGGACTACAGAGCTTATGAACTATTGCATGAAAGGTCAAGAGATACATATAGGATTCAAGGAGATATGCAGGAGGAAGGAAATACTACATAGTTTAATTCCCCAGGAAGAGGAAACGTCAACCCTCGCGGTGGATTCAGAGGAAGAGGACGAGGAGGAGGCATGGGTCGAGGTCGAGGTTAGATCATTTGTTATAACTGCACACAACCAAGACATTTGGAAAGGGACTGTCAGAACCCGTGTACCACTTGTAGCTATTGCAACTCATTTGAACATGTCATTGAATATTGTCTTGCGCTGTTAGCCAAAATTTAGGAGAGACGAGGAGGAAACAAATAAGTACAACTAATATCAACAGAACCTCACGGAGAGGATGCTAGAGTCATTGTTATCACTAGAGGAGGCGTTGTTACAGAAGAATACATAGTGACCCCAGGAAAGACTATATAAGAATCAAGGGTCAGAAGAGATGCAGAAAAGACACAAGTGTTTGATCCAAGGAAAGAAAAGCATATGTTTGAAGAGGCAAGAAGATAATTTGGAAGAGATCGAGCTTCTTCATCAAAGACACAACTAGAAGTGAGAGAATGTGGAATGCCCCTGGCATTCAATCAGTCAGTTGCACCTGGAGAAGGAAAAGAGGTAAGCAAGCTTATGGAATTCTTATGCACGTGCATTAATTTGATCAAGGATGAAAGAGTTGTACAAGAAATACAAAATTTGATCAGACAATATGAGATAGGCAGGACAAACCCTCAACTGAATAAAGCAGTACATCAAGTATATAGAAAGAGAAGGAAAAATAAGGAACTACACCTTAATGCTCAGATTGGAGACTATGACATAGATTATGTGGTCCTTGACATAGGGTCATAAGTCAATGTTATGACAAAGAAGACTTGGGAACTCATGGGAAAAACTAATTTTATTTACTCCCCTATCAGGCTCAAGATGGCTAATCAGCAGGAATTAAGCCCCTTTGGGAGACTGGATCATGTCCATGTGGACATTGACGGGGTAAGGATGTTTGCGGAATTCGAGGTGATTGAGATAGTTGATAATAGTTGTCCTTATCCTTGGTTGTTAGGAATTGATTGGGATTTCAATAATTCCACTATTGTTGACTTAAAGAAAAGAAGAATGACATTTGAAGGTGATGGCCTTAGGGTCATTGCACCTCTGGATCCTGATGAAGGTCACAGATACACAAAACCCATCAGAGAAGAAGACTGTGCATACGAGCTAGAGAATATATATAAATTGACAACAAGACATGAGGATTACATTAATCCTACAACATATGGGAATTTAAGCTTCTGAAGTGATAGCGCATGCTCATCAGACTCAGAAGAAGCACTAGAGAATTGGCAGAACAAAATGTATGAAGTTTCTACCTGGAGATGTGCTAGATTGACCAAGGAAGTTCATTAGGTAGGCATAGAAGTAAGTAATCTACCCACATTTGATGGTTTAAATCATTTAGAAACTTTCTTATTGGAATTTGAAGAAATTGTACCAGTACAACAGAGACTGTTGGCACTGGATGAGGCCTTGAAAACAATGCCAGTGAGATGGTGGGGGACACATAAAAAGAACATCACGGACTGGGTGCAATGTCACACTTTGATGATAGTGCTCTTTTCAAACCAAGTCAAAGGGTGTGAAGTTCGATACACGGGTCAGAGCTACACAAAGGACCATGTGCAAAGTTGTGAGGAAGCTTGGAGAAACATTCCTCAAGATCAATGGGTGCATAAATTCATTAACACTTTGGACACAACGCTTATTAATTGGTATCTCCAAGTAGAACTGGGCCTCACCACTGCAGATTGGTACGCTATGACTCAGAAATTCGTAGCTACATTTTTATTTGAAAGTCAGTACCCCACAGTAGATCAAGCGTTACAAGTTTTAAGACAAAAAGTCTTTGAGGAGGCACCTAAACTCCATGTTGACCAAGAAGAGGATGAATGGACTGCACCTCTTCAGAAATTGCAAGGTTGTTACAATATCAATGTTGATGAAGATGATGATCCTAGGAATGTGACTATCGTGGAAATAGAAGGACATAGAGACATAGAAGGACTAGGAGTCGAACTACCTTTTATTGGACATCCAATCAAAATTAAGAAAGTTAACATTGGAACAGAGCAATCACCTAAGCTCACAAACGTTGGAGATTATCGGGATGATGCCACTATTGACAAGATCACAGAACTACTACATGAATATCAGGACTTGTTTCCAACCAAGTTCACTGAAATGAAATTCATTAAAGGGCTCATGGGATAAATGAAGATCCCCTTGAAACCAGATGCAAGGCCAATCAAGCAGAGACCCTACATATTGAATCATAAGTATAAGTAGAAAGTCAAGATTGAATTAGACGGAATGTTCGAGGAAGGAATCATAGAACTTGTTGAAGAGTCAGAATGGATTATCCCTATGGTGATCCAAGATAAGAAGACATGAAAGATCAGAATCTGTGTAGACTTGAGGAAACTGAAAGATGCATGTTTACATGACCCATTCCCTACACCATTTACTGACGAAGTGTTATATAATGTGGGAGGACAAGAATTTTACTCCTTCACAGATGGATTTTCATGTTATCACCAGATCATGATTGCCAAAGAAGATCGCCATAAGACCACATTTGCAATAGAATGGGGTTCTCTCCAGTACATAGTGATGCCCTTAGGATTGAATAATGCACCAACCATCTTTTCCAGGGTGGTGGTTGAAGCATTCAAGGAATTTTTACATAAATTTTTGGAAGCATATTTTGATGATTGGACTATTTTTAGATTATTGCAATATCATATTGAATGTTTAATACTAATGTTGGATAAGTTCAGACAATGTCAGATTGCCCTGAACCTGACAATGTCAGGTTGCCTATGTTACAGAAGGAGGAGCTGCACAATTGAAGACTTTGAATGGAGAATGGAAAGAAGGTTTGGTAAATGGGAGCCAATTGAAATTATACTATGACAACTAGCTATCGCACATCTCTCAGTAAAAGAAAAAGAAGAAAGGTCTAGGTACCAGGTGCAGTTGAAACTGGGTACCAGATGCAGAAAAGATAGTTTGCACACAGTGGGGAGGGATAGAGTAGAACACACAGGCTTCTCTACCAAGTCTGAAGTTGATGTAAGACAGAAGGTCCAGGCTTGCAGTGATTCAAGATGATTCACAGGTGAGTGTTGGGGGCATGTTGGCCCTTGGTTATGGAGAAAGGAAGAAAGCGAAGAAGAAGGAAGAGAAAATACGAAGTAAGAACTGCACGAAAGTCACAGTGACTGAGATTAGGTCGAAGTGGTCAAAGAAGAAGAAAAGAAGGAATGAATTAAGGGAAAACGAGCTGTTGAACGAGAATATCAAGGAAGACAGATCAGCAAGGAAGATGGATCATGGACAAATTAGCAAGCGGAAAAAGCCACCAACGGATGTTTTGAAGCACCTCGTGGGAAAAAAGGAAAGACGGGCTGGCGAAGCCCTAAAAACGCGGGTCAAAGTGGATCTAGGGTTTTGGAAATTAGGGTTTTGACACCTAGGTTTCGGCCTAAGGTTGTTGGAGAGTCATTGTAATGTATAAATAAAGATCGAGAGGAGTGAGGAAAGGTTGTTAGAGTTGGTCATTGTTCGTTGTTGGCTAAAGTTGTGTTGGGATATCGAGTGATTATTTTTGTGTGAGAGAGAACTGTTGTGTGTGAGAGCACTCTCGTATTGTAATATCTTCAGTTGGGTGCGAAGATCAACCCTACAGTTGGGTGTGTAGGGAGGGGAGAGAAGAAGAGAAAGAGAGAGATATATGCAAGCTAAGAGTGCATATAGAACTGTATGTTTTCATATAATATCAAGAAATGCAATTTTGTGGACGTAGCCTTAGGGAGAGGGTGAAACACATATATTTTGTGTCTCTATGGTTGATTTTGCGTTCTTTTCTTCTGTTAATCTATTGTGTGTTATTGTGTTAGATCTGAGACATAACTTGCGAAGTAGGTTTAAGCTTGGTAAGGAATAATTATATCTTTGTGTGTTGTTGATTTGGATCCACTTCACATTTCCCTTGGTTATAGACACCTATATCCTGCAACCCCCTATTGCTACTTCGGGTGAGACTGCATCTTCTTTGCAGGTGTTGGCGAAAGGGCCAGTAGTTAGGGCTTGTTGGTGCGTTGTTAGAGTTGAACCCTGGGTCTGCCCTTGTTCCAAGAAGGTGGATATAGAGGTGGTGGATGAGGTAAAGGAAGATTTGGATGAGGCAAAGGACCATTAGTGTGCCACAACTTCCAACAACCAGGAAATTATGCAAGGGAGTTTCCACTCCCATGAGTGACATGTATGTACTGTCACACAACAAATCATGACACAAAATACTATCCAACACTCTTGCGGAAGATCCAAGAAAAAAGAAACTAAAAAATCCATAATGTCCAGTGGATCTCTGCAGAAGCTAGGGATGATGGGAGAAACATCAATATATTCACTCGAGGAGGATCCAAGATAGGAGCTGATGTAGTAAAACAATATCCAACACAACACCAATGGATTAAGAAGAATACTGAATCACAAAAATAGTTTGACGTGCATAAGGAAAAGGAAACATTTAAAGAATCCAGACATGAGTGTCTCAAGAAGAATATTGCATCTAAACCAGTCGTGAAACAACTTGAAAATCCACCACTATATGTGATTCCATTTTCAATGGACCATACCAGCGAAGGACAACCTTTAGAGTAAGTAAGTACCATAAATAATTTTCTTCAATCTTGTGTTAAGTCATTGAATGACCCATCATCTGTTAGGGTTTTACAAGATATTCTAGAAATATGTAACACCAAGGTGGAAGGAAAGTTAGAACAAAAAATGGTCAATCATCTCCATACAAGAAGAAGGATAAGAAAAGAATTCAGACTGAATGCCAACATTGGAGATTTCAATATGGGAGATATTATACTAGATTTAGGCTTTGAAGTAAATGTTTTACCTAATAATGCATGGCAGTGTATGGGGGAACCTACCTTAGTCTATTCAGCTATCCAGTTGAAATTAGCAAATCAACACAAAGTATTACCAATTGGAAGGCTTAAAGGGGTGACAGTAGATTTGGATGGAGTGCACACTATGGCAGATTTTTAAGTAATAGAGATAGTCGATGGCACAACACCTTACCTAGCATTGATTGGATTGGATTGGGAATTTGATAAGAAAGCTATAATCAAACTGAAGACAAGAAAAATGACCTTTGAATCAGGTGAATATAGATTCATTGCACCATTGGATCCATCATAAGGAGAAAGGTTTGTCGAACCCTCTTGTTTGGATCTGGAGGAAATAAAATAGTTGTACAGAATCACCGCGCGAGAAAAGGATTATGTTAACCCAACTACAGATGGGGTACTCAGCTGGAGAATCATTACATCATGTGCTTATGAATCAAACACATGTTTGGAGAATTGGCAACAACGATTACATGAATTTTCATTAAGGAGGTGTCAAGAGTAGACCACGCAGTGAGATGGGTTGGTATAGAGATAAGGAAACCTCCCAGTTTTCATGGGTTAAATGACTTAGAGGATTTTTTGACAAAATATGAAGAGGAATTACTAGAAAATTAGAGGCTCTTAGCCCTATATATTTCACTCAAGGAAACACCTACAAGATGGTGGGGTACACACAAAGAAACCATTCAGGACTGGTATCAATCTAAACAACTATTGCACATTAGATTTGGCGCAGAGCAAGGGAGAAATAAAACACAGAGGTATGATGGAGATGGAACACTAGTGGAACACTTGGAGAAGTGAAAGGAACAATAGAGGATGACACCACCATAGGAATGGACTCATCACTTTATCCATACATTGGAAGGAATCCCAGGGAACTGGTATATAGACCAAGAGATGTGTAGAGGCACTACAAAATGGGTAGGTTTACAACAGAATTTTGTAGTAACCTTCTAATTTGAACATGAGAACCCCAACATTGATTCAACGTTGAAGTTGATATAGAGAATGATATTTATTGATGAACCATAAGTTGAAATCATGACAAAATATCAACAAAAGAATAGACAGACAGTCAAAAAGTTACTCTCATGTTATCATGTTGAAGAGGAAGAACCAGATGAAGAATATCCACACAACATTCAGATTACAGATATTGAAGGAGAAAGAGAGGTGGAAGGTCCATCTCTGGAATCATAAGTATTTTTTGCACCAATCAAAGTTAAGAAATTCAATATTGGGACAAATGACAATCCTAAATTGGAGAGTATTGAAGACTATTGGGACGAGCAAACAATAGAAAGAATAACAAAGTTACTGTGCAAATACATGAACTATTTCCAATGAACTTTATAGATATGAAAGGCATAGAAGGGGAGCTAGGTGAGATGAAGATACCCCTAAAACCTGAGGCTAGACCTGTCAGGCAAAGACCCTACAAACTGAATCCAGTGTATAAGCAAAAAGTGAAATCATAAATTGACAGAATGTTGGAAGTTGGTATCATACAAACAATAGAGGAATCTGAATGGATCAATCCTATGGTAGTCCAATAAAATAAACAAGGGGGGATAATGATTTGTGTATATATGAGGAAACTTAATGATGCTTTCTTACATGATCCTTTCCCTACCCCTTTTACAGATGAGGTATTAGAGAATGTGGGAGGCCAGGAAGCCTATTCATTTATAGATGGTTTCTCAGGTTACCATCATATCAAAATAGCTCCAGAAGACATGTATAAGACTACTTTTTCTACATAATGGGGATCCTACCAATATACAATCATGCCATTTGGGATGAAGAATGCACTAGCCATATTTTCAAGAGTAATCATAGCTTTTTTTAAGGAATTCATATATCAGTTTTTAGAAGTATATCTGGATGAATGGACTATATATAGTTTGTTAAAGGAATATGTAGAAGTGCTAAGACTAATGTTGGAAAGATGCATGCAATGTCAGATATCATTTAATATCAAGAAATTCATTTTTGGTACACCTTTTGGGATATTGTTGGGACATATAGTGTGTAAACATGATAGGCACCAACAATACTATGGGCATATAGGACCACATATAAGAAGTTGACAGGACATACGCCATTAAGATTGGTGTATGGGCATGAAGCAGTGGTGCCTTTAGAATTTGTAGTACACAGTATTTGTGTAGCAACAATCACCAACATGACAAGATGGGGTGTAGTACAAGAAAGTTTAAAACGACTAATGGAAATGGAAGAGGATAGGATTCTAGAAGGATTTCACCAGGAAGTACAGAAAGCAAGAGACAAATCCTGGCATGAAATACATATTAAAAATAAGACTTTTAAGGAGGGAGACTTAGTCTTTCTCTATGAAAACACATTTTTCCAACACCCTGGTAAGTTTAGAATGCATTTGCTAGGGCCATATGAAGTAAATACTGTCATAGATGGGAGATATGTACATCTAAAAGACTTGGGATGAACAAAATTGAAAGGAATGATCAAAGATAGTCGAATGAAACTGTACAGGGACAACCGACCTACTAACCCTTAAAAATTACAACACATTGAGAAAGGCATGTATATAGTGTACTATAATAGATATTATGAAAGGAAACTCATAAAAAGGAAGACAAAAGTAGAAAAAGAAGAAAGAGTAAGAAAAAAGTAGAAGAGAAAGAAAATACAAAATATTGGGGAATATCATGTGTAGTAATTATTGAAATCATCGTGACAAAGAGAAAAAGTGACTGCGTGCAACATATGGTTGAAGGAAAGAAAACACCGCCACTAAGGGAAAGTCACAGCAAAAACGTATGACACATGAAAAAGTACAGTGCACCAGAGAACGAGCCAACGGTCGGAAAATAAAAAACTGACCGTCACAGTAAAAAGGTGTGAATTGGGCATTTATGAAACTAAACGAAGCGTACTCGACAATATTCAATGCATTAATAACAACCAAAGAAGATTCTTCGAGAAGATTCAGGGAATTTATGACTCCCTCTATATAAAGTGAAAACACGGGCCAAGAAAGACTTATTGTGAATTTGCAAACTTGTGAAGCTAAGGATCATGAAGATGAAAGGAGAACAGGTGAACTCTGAAATCATAGCAGTTGAAACTCAGTCAGGGAATGAAGAACTACTCAAGATGGAACCTCCAAAGGTCAGTGCACCAAGACAAACAACATGGAAAACACGCAGTAGTCTCAAGTCACCATAGGAAACCACAGAGGCAGAGCAGGAGTTTACACAAAGGGAGGGAATCGTCGATGTCGACGCAATTCCCTAGCTGCAGGTTGAACCAGTGAGTGCCACACTGGTCGAGGAATAATATCATGCCCCGATGATGTTCGAGATGGATATCGACTCACACAACAGTGTGCAGGGCCACGAAACTTCAACTATAGGTAACCCACCACAACCTTCTAGGGCCGAAGCAGTCCACAAGACGAATGGCAAGGACAATGAAAGAACATAGTTTGACGGGAAAAGACCACAACCTATGGTAGGGTCCATGCAATAGAAGGATGTACAGATCAAATATATCATAGGGAAACATGAGTCAGGCAGGGAAGATAGAGAACTAGAGGCTGGGACCTTTATCACTTCAGTAAAGAGAAAGGGAAAACAGCCTATCGTGCGGTCCCCATGCAAGTAGCCCAACACCTTGATCATCTTACCGCGCATTCCTGAGGGGTGCAGGCCATGCAAAAATTACTAGGTTGCATCAGAAGATTGGGGTAAGCAGACCACAATGTGTCTAACACCAACAAATTCCTAGAATTTTCACAATAGGTGTACATGGAGATTCTAGGCACACAACCATTCAAATATCCAATGTTGTAGCCAAAGGAATGGGCAACATGTTTGGAAAACACATGAATTCTCAATTTGCTGGAAATTCCCCACTTTGGAAGGGGAAAAGATGTTAACAAATGCGTCAAGCAGTTTATGGTGGTCCTCCATGGAGTATTTTTGTGGTTAGAAGAACCAGTATCCATAGATGTATAGATAATTTCATTCATCATAGGCTTTCCATCAAATGGTGAGAAGCCTGCGCAATACCTATATGACAAAGCCAAGGAAAAGGCTCTAGCATAAGAGATGAAGAAAACATATGGGACTGAAAGAGGCTCACGCGGGATAATTATAAAGTGGATCAATGACACAACCACCAAAATGGAAACCAAGATAATGACATGCAAGCTACTTCACACATGTCGCAAGGAGGAGGTCCTTGCAGGGGTTGCCATAGGAGCAACACAGTGCACAAATGACACCATGCTTAGTTGGGTGCCATATTTACTCAACTTGTTCATAGATGACTGTAAGGACACACGGGACTTGGGAACAGAGTTCCATTACTCCTGGTTAATGATTTTGATAACACTAATTTTCTAGAAAGATCCTCCTTACTCATACTTATACAACAGAGTAGGACGTTGTCGCACTACACGATACATGTCGATGGGAAGCACTTCAAACCCCAAGTGAAGAAGTGGCAATGCCAACACCTTTTTACGGTATCTCAACGACATACACGACAACATAGCCAACACTTGGAGGATCACTACCGAAGTGGTTGCGTAATATCAAGGGATAGCCAACGTTAGGGCTACGTGACACAACATGTGGATCCAAGCGCAAAGGGATCCAGAGAAAGAATGTCTTCAACTTTCATTCTGCATTAATGAAGAGGAAGTTGAAATGGCAATGAGAGACTGGTAGGATGACTAGAAGATCCCAATCATTACCGAGGAAATGCCAAAAGGAAAAGAGGTATAAGTAGGGTCGTCCAAGACATCTGCAGGGCGAAATGCAATAACTAAGAAACCAACACAACAAGGGAAGCCTGGTCAAAAGAAAGTGACACAGAATAAGGATGTTGGAAATATTGTCATTGATGTCAACAGTCATTGATGTCAAAAGTCATTGATGTCAACAGTCAATCAAATGATCTGTTGTTAAATGATAGATGAGATTTTCATTGATGTCAATAGTATATCAGTCAGTAGAAGATGTAATACATTATGCAGAGAAGGAAAAGCGCAAGCTCAGGAGGAGGAGAAAATAGGACGAGCGAGCAGTATGAAGACCAAATATCAGAAGGAAGAGCGCATTGCACAGTATATCAGGTTGCAAAATAAATTCATGATTATTGTTGATCACGATAGGATCAACAATCCGATGATGTTCAGAAAGGATAGCGCATGAATAAATCTTGGAAGGAAGAACAAAGTGTAGAATATGTAGCCGGGATCAGTGGAAGGATTACATAGTTGATCAAATGCATAGAAATGGTGAGAAGACTCAACAACCGTCCGATCACTGTGAAAAGAATAGCTCTCATTCGATCAGAATTTGATTGCGGGCTTAAGGGTCACGAGAGGATCATGACCATAGAAAAGGATGAGCGTTTGAATATCCATATACCCGTCTACCGTGGGATCAAACTCAAGTTCTTGTTGAAGTAGTCTAATCATTTTCATGTAGAAGGAACGTTGGATGATTGGTCAAACGACCATATTAAGTTGTGACCATCAGATGTGCAAGTGCATGAATCAACAGTCGTTAGATCTAGGTAAGGTGCACCCACCTTAATATGTCGGAGAGAAGTGAGAGTGGTTTTAGGGGGACCCACGCGAAATCACCCCATTCCGGACCCCCCCCCTTTCTTAAAGGCAGAATGGCAAGGGGGGTCTGGAATCCAATATTAACCATTGATCTAAGCTCCTTAATCTTTGTCGTCTAAGACTTGAGCGTCCAATTCCAGACCCCCCCCTTTCATTAAAGGAAGTATGGCAAAAGGGGTATGGAATCGAACATCAACCATAGATCTAGATGTGCAAATCCTAGTAGCCCGAATCAACTTGTTTCTTAGCAGAATGCACAATTTGCAAAATACTGACAGCCATCCATCACAACGGTTGATTAAGTCTTGGTCGTCGGATGAAGGAATGTAAGGATTAAAATAAACCGTTGAGCTATCTTCGTGAAACAAATGTGAGCCATCCAATCATTTTGGTGATATCATCTTCAAGAGATTTGACATGTTGTGAGTCTCGAAGACTCGAATGGCTAAATCCCGAAACATGAACCGTCCATATCTGTGGGTGATTGAATCATGACCGTTGATTCTAAAGTGCTCAAAATGAGCATTTGTTCTAGCACCTGGTCACCGCGGTTGGTAATATGGTTCCAGGATGTATTCGACAATTTCATGACTGGGGCTTTGGTAATATAGTGGAGTCATGATGACTTGAAATGACAAAGTAGCGAAACCCCATCAGTCGTTCATTGTATTGGGAGAATGAATCGTGTCCATTCATTTGATAAGCACTCATGTTCTTGTCTCGCCTAAGCATGAGGTCACCGCCATTGGTCATATGGTAAAGAAGTTTAAAAGGGCAGATTGTAATGCGTTGCCAAAATTGTTAAGCCTGTGGTTCTATGCCATCGGTCATATGACATAAGAAGTTTTAAAAAGAAACTGTTATACATCGATATATTCGTTAAGTCTGTGGTTTTGTAACACATGGTCATGTGAAATGGCTTGAAGGAAGCACCTCCACGGAATCTGGTCTATGTGAAGTAAAAGAGATTTGATATCGAGTATAAAGGATTAAATTGATCCATGATTGTAATCAATTTATGGAAAACCTTCACCGTAAAAAAAAGAAACAGTAAATAAGATTGATTAATCAAGAGGTGTGATGATAGAATATGGTCTGTTGGTGAGCCGAGAACGCAGCAGAAACAAGAGTACGATCTAATGAGTCGATCCATGTCTGTGATCAACTCATGACAAAAATGAACCAATACACAGTCATGATTAAAAGAGAATAAATCATGAAAATATGAATAAATAATAAAAAGGAAAAATGATATTAATTAATGTTTAGTTCATCATTTTAAATGAAAAGTTACAATGGTTCTAATAAAGGAACATGTTTTAAATTTCACACATGTTTGAAGATTATATAAACGAGAAAAAGAGGTGAGAAGAAAGTGTCTCTGCACCTCAGAAAAGAAGATCAAAGACCAAAGCAGATTCCAAGAAGACCTCAGAGGAAAGAAAATTTGAATAACAGAAAGAAGATAAAATGCAGTTCATAACAGAAGATAAATAAGTTGAAGCAAATTCAGAGAAGATGAAAGGCAGCAATAAGAGTTTTATAGTATACCTATGATCATAAAATCTAGTTTATTATACAATGAATCACTACTACTAGAGCTGAATAAACTCTAGTTGGATAGACTGGGTTCTATCAGCAAGCTGAGACTTGCAGCAAGCTGGGTCTTGGTAGAGAGTTGGTGCTCTTCGAGGAGTTGGTGCTTCTCATTTCAGTTGGTGATGGAACTTTAGTTGGTGCTAAAAAGAAAATCCTCGATCACATATTCATATTACTATGTTCATATTTATTATACAAAAGCTTATACAAAACATTCAGTGTCTTTGTGTTCATTATAATTATGATGTGATTGTTATTAATATGTTCATTATGTTTTAATTGGTAACTTGAAAGAAGAAATAGTTAAAATAGTTCACACACTAATTCACCCCCCCCTCTTAGTGTGGGCCGTGTGTTCTTCAATTGGTATCAGAGCGAGGTTCCTTCAAACATAGTTTAAACACTGGAAGGTAGATCCTAAAGAAATGGGTGGACACATGGCTCTGTCCGCAATGGAAGCTCCTTTATTTAATGAAACAAATTATTCCTGATGGAGAGAAAAGATGAAATAGTTTTTGAAGTCAAAAGGATTTGCGGTTTGGAGTTCAGTAGCAAGCAAGCCCTAGGACTTAAATACATCAAAGAATCTATCCAAAATTACAATCCAAAGGAGAGCAAGGAAGGACAATGAAGTGGCATTGAGTATCCTTCTCAATGGATTATCAGATACAGTCAAAACAAGCATAGGACTATGCACATCCGCCAAGGACTTATGGCTGAAGTTAGAAAAGATGTATCAAATCAAAAATAAAGACACAGAAGACATTCCTATCAAGGATGAAGATGAAGATTCAACCATCAATAAAAGTAAGGATTCTCCACAATATTTCGACTGCAATAGCAGTGATATTGAATCCTCCTCTGCAAGTAAAGAAGAAGACTCAGAGACAATAACAAAATGCTCTGTTAGCATTTATCACATGGAAGAAGAAGAAGAAGAACTATCAAAGGCCAAAGAAAAGGTTGATTGGAGTTTCCATGAATACCTCTATCACCATAATGTATCAGACTATAGCTATCTTCATAACTACACTCAAGAATTCTTTGAAAAGAATCAAAAACATGTCTTGAAAATAAAGAAAATGCTCAAGGATAGTGAAAAGATAATATATGAGCAGGATAATCAGTTAGAAGAGAAAGAAGAGGAGATCGAGAAGCTGAAGAAAGAAATTAGTCAAGCAAAAGAAGAAAAGAAGGAAGATGATGTCTCAAGCAGAAACATTACAGATCTAGAGGAACTAAGGGAAAACTATGTCAATCTTAAAATCCAACTTGAAGAAGCCAAAAAAGGAAGAATCATGTCATGAGCTAGAAGCAGAAGTTGTGAACCTTAGAAAGAAGGTTGAGAAGTCAAACACCCAAAACAATTTCGTGATCAACTCCATGACCCTGGATGAGATCCTGGATAGTCAGAGATCACCAAGTGACAAATATGGCCTTGGATACAATAAGGAAAAACTCAGTATCCCTAAGAAATATGATGCAGGTCCTCCATTTGTAAAAGGTGAAAAAAAGGTCTGACACGGTTCCTTTATTTGTAAAGGATGAAGACAGGTCTGAAACAACTCCTTCATTTGCAAAAATTAAAAGCAGGTATGACTCAGTTTCTTCACATTCAAGAAATAAAAGCAACACTACAAAATTTAGAAGATCTGATCATGGAAGACATCCAGAAGCTATTCATAGACCTCAAAGCAAGTTCATAAGAGAGACACCTTCATGGATGAATCAAAGAAGGTATGAGAGTGTCTTTAAAGGTTATTTATTTTCTTGTAATGAATATGGTCATAAAGCCTTGGACTGTAGGCATCATGGAGGAAAACAATTTGGTAGGTTCAACAATAGTATAAGATGTTGGAATTGCAATCATGTTGGACATATTGTTGCACATTGTTACACTATGAGATGCTATAATTGTGGTGGATATGGCCACAATACCTATAACTATTGGAGCTCAAGAAAACAGTCAATGAGAAATGCATCATACAATATGACAAGAAGAGTAAATAAGAAGACATGGAAAAGAAAATCTAAAGTACCAAATAAGAAAGATGAAGAAAATATTGTTCCTAAATCTGATGAAGTTAATAATAGGAGTTTGGAGGATGAAACTTCTAATAAGGAATATTCTCAAAACAAGGATAAAGAAGCTTCTGGTGCACATCATAATAATGTTGAAGATGAATATTCAACGCTAGAACAACAAGAAGAAGTTACAAATAAACCAATTGTGAAAATAATATTTACAGCATATGAAATGAGAACAGGGCATGATAAATCAACAAAATATGAAACAACTTTCAAAGCATCCGAGACAAAGATAAATCAAGAGCAAAAACCTCAATCCAGCCATCATGAAGAATCTGATGTGGAAGAAGCCAATTTCATTAGAAAATTTCAGAAAGGATCAGGGAAGTACAAAGGCAAGCTTCTTTTCAAATGTTATAACTGTGAAAAAGTTGGTCATTTTGCATCCAAGTGTCCCTATCCCAAGGAGGACCTTGTAGATGAAGAAACTATAAAGAATTGGTATCCTAGTTAGAGATCGATGAAAATCAATGGACAGAACCAAGGGTTGCTAGAAAAAGGATGAGATACAATTGCGCAGTGTTCCAGTATGCACATCAGCAGTATTCTGATGTACAAAATGAGGTACATGACATCCTGTAGAAAAAACAAGAGGAGAAACCCTGTCAGAAAATGATACCCTTTTTAGAAATAAAGGGGGAGAACAGTTAGTAAAAACTCAGGTGAAGGTCTGGTTAGAAAATAAAAAAGTAATTGGATTAAGTTTTGAAAAGACTCGATCACTGCAAAAATTTGTATCAAGAAGACTTCTGATGTGAAACACAAAAAAATCCCAATCAACTAAGATAAGAAGTTAGTAAACCAACATGGGAAGAAACCACGTCAAGAAGATATACCTTTTCAGAAACAAAGGTGGAGAATAGTCAGAAAGAGAGAAAGCATATTTATAGGGGGCGTCATTCAGCTATGATTGGCAGAACATGTCTGTAGGAATATTTACTCAAGGCCAGTCTGGTCAGTAGCATACAGAGCTTACCTCAGGTGGCATATATTTTTGCAAAAACCCTTAAAACGGATATGTATTGAATATCTCAGGGGGAGATAGCAATCAACGACAGAAGGAGTCATTCTGTTATAACAGAAAAAGATTGATTGCAGAAGGAGTTACCAGTTGTCAGAGAAGTACTTATACAAATAGATCATAGGAGAAGAAACCCTTTGCCATTAATGTCAAAGGGGGAGAGAAACTTCATATAAAGAAAAACTTCATAAAAGGAAAGCATCATCACAGGGGTAGTTTTGTATATGAAGTTAGTGTGTTGACCTCAATGACAAAGGGGGAGATTGTTGGAAATATTGTCATTGATGTCAACAGTCATTAATGTCAACAGTCGATCAGATGATCTGTTGTTAAATGACAGATGAGATTGTCATTGATGTTAATAATATATCAGTCAGTAGAAGATGACATACATTATGTAGAGAAGGAAAAGCGCAAGCTCGGGAGGAGGAGAAAATAGGACGAGCGAGCAGTATGAAGACCAAATCTTAGAAGGAAGAGCGCATTGCATAGTATATCAGGTTGCAAAATAAATTCGTGATTATTGTTGATCATGATAGGATCAACAATCCAATCATGTTCAGAAAGGCTAGCGCATGAAGAAATCTCTGAAGGAAGAATAAAGTGTAGAATATGTAGTCGGGATTAGTGGAAGGATTACACAGTTGATCAAATGCACAGAAATGGTGAGAAGACTCAGCAACCATCCAATCACTGTGAAAAGAACAGTTGTCGTTCGATCAGAAGTTGATCGTGGGATTAAGGGTCACGAGAGGATTGTGACCATCGAAAAGGATGAGTGTTTGACTATCCATATACCCATCGACCATGGGATCAAAATCAAGTTCTTCTTGAAGCATTCGAATCATTTTCAAGTACAAGGAACGTTGGATGATTGTTCAAATGACCATATTAAGTCGTGACCATCGGATGCGCAAGTGCATGAATCAACAACCGTTAGATCCAGGTAAGGTGCACCCACCTTAATATTTCGGCGAGAAGTGAGAGTGGTTTTAGGGGGACCCACGCGAAATCACCCCATTACGGACCCCCCCCCCCCCCCCCCCCCCCCCCCCCCCNCTTCCTTAAAGGAAGAATGGCAAGGGGAGTCCAGAATCCAATATTAACCATTGATCTAAGCTCCTTGATCTCCATCGTCCAAGACTTGTGCATCCAATTCTGGACCCCCCCCCTTTCATTAAAGTCAGTATGGGAAAGGGGGTCCGGAATTGAATGTCAACCACAGATCTAGACACGCAAATCCTAGCTGCCCGAATCAGCCTGCTGCTTAGCGGAATGTGAAATTTGCAAAATACCAACAACCATCCATCACAATGGTTTATTAAGTCCCGGCCATCGGATGAAGGAATGTAAGGATTAAAATAAACCGTTGAGTTGTCTTTGTGAAACAAATGTGAGTCGTTCGATCATTTCAGCGATATCGTCTTCAGGAGATTTGACATGTTGTGAGTCTCGAAGACTCGAATGGATAAACGTCGAAACACCAACATCCATCCATATTTTTGGGTGATTGAATCACGACCGTTGATTCTAAAGCACTCAAAATGAGCGTTTGTTCTAGCACCTGGTCATTGTGGTTGGTCGTATGGTTCTAAGATGTATTCGGCAATTTCATGACCGAGGGTTTGGTAATATAGTGGAGTCATGATGACTTGAAACAACAAAGTACCAAAACCCCGTCAGTCGTTCATCATATCGGGAGAATGAATCGTGTCCATTCATTTGATAAGCGCTCATGCGCTTGTCTCGTCTAAGCGTGAGGTGACCGCCATTGGTCATATGGTAAAGAAGTTTAAAAGGGCAGATTGTAATGCGTTGCCAAAATTGTTAAGCCTGTGGTTCTATGCCATCGGTCATATGACATAAGAAGTTTTAAAAAGAAACTGTTATACATCACTATATTTTGTAAGTCCGTGGTTCTGTAATGCATGGTCATGTGAAATGGCTTGAAGGAAGTGCCTCCACGGAATTTGGTCTATGTGAAGTAAAATAGATTTGATATCGAGTATAAAGGATTAAATCGATCCATGACTATGATCAATTTATGGAAAACCTTCACCGTAAAATAAATAAACAGTAAACAAGATTGATTAATCAAGAGGCATGATGATCGAATATGGTCTGTTGGTGAGTCGAGAACGTAGTAGAAACAAGAGTACGATCTAATGAGTCGATCCATGTCTGTGATCAACTCGTAACAAAAATGAACCAATACATAGTCATGACTAAAAGAGAATAAATCATGAAAATATGAATAAATAATAAAAAGGAAAAATGATATTAATTAATGTTTAGTTTATCATTTTAAATGAAAAGGTACAATGGTTCAAATAAAGGGACACGTTGTTTTAAATTTCACACATGTTTGAAGATTATATAAACGAGAAAAAGAGGTGAGAAGAAATTGTCTCTGCACCTCAGAAAAGAAGATCAAAGACCAAAGCAGATTCCAAGAAGACCTCAAAGGAAAGAAAATGTGAATAATAGAAAGAAGATAAAATGCAATTCATAACAGAAGCTAAATAAGTTGAAGCAGATTCAGAGAAGATGAAAGGCAACGATAAGAGTTTTATAGTATACCTCTGATCATAAAATCTAGTTGATTCTACAATGAATCACTACTACTGGAGCTAAATAAACTCTAGTTGGATAGACTGGGTTCTATCAACAAGCTGGGACTTGCAGCAAGTTGGGTCTTGCGCCAATTTGGGTCTTGGCAGAGAGTTGGTGCTCTCCGAGGAGTTGGTGCTTTTCATTTCAGTTGGTGCTGGAACTTTAGTTGGTGCTAAAAACAAAATCCTCGATTACATATTCATATTACTATGTTTATATTTATTACACAAAATCTTATACAAAACATTCAGTGTCTTTGTGTTCATTATAATTATGATGTGATTGTTATTAATATGTTCATTATGCTTTAATTGGTAACTTGAAGGAAGAAATAGTTAAAATAGTTCACACACTAATTCATCCCCCCCCCCTCTTAGTGTGGGTCATGTGTTCTTCAAAGGATAGCGCTCCAAAGAAGGATGCACAGACAGGAAATAAGGATGATGCCCCAACGTAGGAAGAACAAGGAAGGGGGGACACAACAATGCAGGAAACCCCGTCAAAAACTACTCCATAAGAGACAAGGCCACCCAAACAACCAATCATACACATAGGTGGGTCACACAAGAAGACAAAATCCCATAAGAAAATCTCGAAATACACAATTACCTAGGATGATGCTGATCTAGTAGCAGAGAGGGTACAGGACCACACAACAGATGAGTTCGAAGAGGTCAGGAATCAAAGAGAAAGGATAAGAAATGAGTTGGTCGATATTAAGCAGGTCTTAGAAAGGATACAAGCAGTGCAGAGGAAACAAATGGGAACATAGCTGATCTCCCAAGCAACATAAGTGATGGGTGTTGTATATGCACTAAAAAAACACTAAAAACCCTCAATTAAATTGTCAACCTGGGGTAAGTAAACGTAGAGTTGTAGCAAAATAGATGCCAAGGTAGAAGGATTGGTAGTAGTATAGTCTAACTAAGGAAGTGGCTATCTAAGAGTAATCTATTCAAGCAAAGCTATCTAATGAGAAAACCCTACTAAGCAATTTGAAACTATGTAACCTAAGTACTTTTGGAACAAGGATTGATGGATAGTTCTAAGAAAGCAAGTAAAACCCTATGTAAAGCAAACTAGTTCATAACAATAAGAAAAAGAAACTATTAAGCATAACGATAAGAAAATGACAAAATCAAACTACTTAACTTGCCTACCTAAATTCAATGAGAAACTACCTTATGAAAACAAGTAAATAAACAAGCAAGCAACTATTCTAGTAAATCAAGTAAACAAGTAAGCAAAACAACTAGCTAACCTATTAAAGCAAATAAACAACTAACTACTCTAAGATAACTTCTATTGCAAGTAATCTAATTAAAACTTCTCATTGAACAACTATCTAGCCTAAGAGGCAAGTGGACTATATTCTTAATTCAAACTTCAAAACTATTTCTAATTCATAAAAGAAAATCTATTTAATTGAAAGCAAGAAGGACTAACAACTAACCTTTAATCTATGATAAGCAAACTGCTCTCTAACCTATCAAAGCAAAAGACTATCTATCCTACAACAACAATAAAACTATATTCTGATTTATGAAAGCAATAAACTATATCTTCTGAACTACAAAAGCAAGAAACCATCTTTTAACCTATGAAAACTCATACATAGTGTTGGTGGTTATGTGAATGTCTCTGGTGTCGTATAATATCTTGATGGCACTTGACAACAAAGGATAATTCAAGCAGTATAAGCTCTACAATGATCTCAATAGAAAAGTGAAAGGTATGGATTAAATAATCCAATGTGAATTTAGCCATTACAGAAACAATGTTAATTACCCTGCATATTCATGAATTATTAACCATCAACAATATAACAAGATCATAATTGTACTTCTATGCTATGTAAACAAACTTCATAATTAAATTCAACCATTAACTAAGAAGTATAATTGCAATCTAATTCTAGGAAATAAATTACATAAAATGAAACTATGCTATATCTATTGTAACAATTCAAACTGCAATAAGAAAATGCTTAAGAACATAAATTAAAACATGACATTAAAAAGTAAACTACCAAATACATTAGCCAACAACTAAGTAAGAAAGATCTACATATAAAATGAAATAAAAAATCTATAAATAAAAACTGAAATTAACCCTACCCATCCATCGAATCCTTGTTAAAGAAAACTCAAATTAAAACTCCGTTCTACTCTATTTAAAACTCTGTTTTAAATTTAATTATAACAGCATAAATAAGATGCAAACTAACATCTAATTGTACACGGGGTTAGTCTAGGAATTTCCAAATTCGTTCCTAACTAAAATATTAACACATACTAACACAAGTCTTCATACTAACCTGCAAAAGAGAGTTAAGACAATTAAACTACAACAACAAATTAATTAACAAAATAATAATGCATGTACAAGAAATGAAAGAGACAACTAAGCTATGAAATGCATAAATAACCTAAAGAACAGTTACCAGACTGTTGGTGGGCCCCCCAGCAAGTCGTGGTCACTTCCTAAAAGCACACCACGAACTCAACAATTCGATTTCACCATGAAAACTCAAAAACACAGTTTTTTATATAATTTGGCAATGAAAAATGGAAAAACAGAGTAAAAACGTGTTTGTCCCTATCACACTGGTTCTTCTACTACTTCTCTTCTATCTAACCACCACAATGGTATTTATAATATTTACAGACCAAGTGGTCGACCACAGGAGGGTCGAACCACTTCTAAATTCGGCAAATTACATTAATGGTGCCCTAACTGCCAAAATAGAGCGAGCCAATAATCACCCTGCTTAACAACTTAAACTGAGTTGTCAAGGGTTTAGTAGCTGGAGTGGGAAAGCACGAGAAAAACCCATGTTCCTGATTCGCCCACCACTAGCTGCCAATACCATAACCGCCAAATCGCCCACCATTTTTGTGCAAGACGCAGTGTTGGACCGAGTACCGGATCGAGAACTGGAAGGAGTGTCGGACTGAGTGCCAGAAGCATAAACGTGATGATTTTTTTCTTTGTAACACCAAAAAATGTGAATTAGATCTTTGGGAACATAAAATGTGATGAATTATACTCAATGTTGACATCAAACACGAATCATACATACCTGGTGTAGATCATACCGTTTTAGCGCAAAATTCTTCAAAAAGATTCTCCAAAACATGAAAAACACATATGTACATTCGACAAAAGTGTCTAATAATTGTCATAAAATTGATCATATCTCGGACCCAACATTACCCCCACACTTACGATTTTGCAGGTCCCACTGCAAACAAAAATAAATTACCCCTCGTGACTAGGCTTGTTGAGGAGGATCAGCTTTGGAAGCCTCTCCTTCTTGTTGTGAAGACTTTGCCTTGTGCCTCTTATGTTGCTTCAGTTGTGCTCTGAGGCTGCGGTTGGATTTGGTCATCTCATCAACCAACCGTTGAAGGGAGTTAACCTTTTCTTGAAGGATTGCATTATCATGATGAAGGTGTGTGTCTATTGTCTTCCTCTCTTCCAACTGTTGGAGAAGTTGATGGTTTTCTTTTTGTAGCTTCTCAATGGATGGGGCAGAATCGGTGATCTCTGAGGAAGGCTTAGATCCTTTGAGGGATGTGGACAATCTATCAGTTTTAGGATCTAGAGTAGGCATGGGTGAAGTAGGAGTGATGGGGGATTGGTAAGGAGAGGTAGGTTCTGATTTTTTATTTCTTAGTGGCTTTAATCCATCTGCATAAACTTCCCTCAGTCTCTTGTGAGGGCTCCCAAGATCGGAGGACACTTGGATAGGATCCGAAGTAGGCATGGGTTTTGCATAAGGTTTTGTTCTTGTGCTCCGAGTACTCTTTCGAAAGGGTCCTTTACCAAATCGATTGGCTCCCCTCCTATTTGTGGGAATGATGGGAAAGTCTTGCTGGATTACTTCTTGGAGATTTTTAGGTGTAGGATCAAGAGAGATTGAAGGCATTGGGGGGTTAACAATAGGCTTCTTTTGGTCCTTGCTCTTGGTATTTTTACCCGATGAAGAAGTAGGGATATCAACAAGATTTTTGTATTGTTATGGAAAATAGAGGGTTTGTACAAGGGGGTTTGGAGTTCTTGGAGAGCAAGGCTTGGATGGAGAGATAGTTCTTAGGCTAAGTGGCTTTTTTCCAGTCTTAATTGTCAAGTGAGGGTTTGCAAATTGGTAGACAAAGGCATCCCAAGTTTTCCCCTGTTTCTCTAGTTCGGCTAGAACAAGGAGTTTGATCAAGCCATGGTGAAAGAGACTATCATCAGGGTTAGTCACATTCTTCCTCACTTGAGAGGACATCTTCTCCAAGCTTTTTAGAAAATAGAAGGGGAAGTTCAAAGGTTTGTTGAACAGAAAATGAGCCAGCAATCTAAAATGACAAGATTTGAAAGTGGAGTATCTACCTTCGCATGTAATCAACCTTGTGATGACAATGAGGGGGTTGATCAATTCCACCTTTATACACTCCCTAAAATATCCTTTTTCTCCTGAAATGTTCTCGAATTCGGGCTTAAAAACCCTGTTATAACTTGAGCGCAATAGTTGGTGGTTTTTGAAACCTCTATCTCCCATTCTTGGGAGCTTCGTAGCTGCAGCAATGGAATCTTCTGAGACTTCAAAAGAAAGAGACCCCACGCGTGTTGTCTTCCCATCGAAACCGACGAAAAATTGCATGGAGAGGCCCTCATCGTGGCCCTGCAAGTTAGACAAAAATTGCCCCCAGCCTGCACACAAAAACACTTCTCTGCATTGTGCAAATTCGGGAATGGAAAAAATATCTGCATAGGAAGAGGGTTCATACCTCTTGGGCATTGTGGCAGAGGAAAAATTCACCAGGAAAGGGTGTGAACAGGCCAAGAGATGGCACGAATTGGGCATGGGCCAAGTGTAATTCAAACAGGGGAAGAAATGGTAGAGGTTGGACGTGATTCCTTAACACAGGGTAGAGAAAATGGCAAGGGCAAATTGAGATAATGGTTGCCCAACTAGATTTTGAATGCGCCTATAGTGGAGTAGGTTGCACACATGTATGCACGAGCCGCCATGTGTGGGAAATTTCGAATTCAGAGGCTCGTTTTTTGGGGGGGCAATGTAATGATGCACAGTTAGATCAATGTCCAAGTCTTTTGACTTGGACATTTGATCATGAACATATAAAGCATCTTCAATCAATTGCCTGCAACCAATTCAATTGAATGTAATTGAGTTCTAGTTACCTAGAATCTACGACAGTTACTGGTGAATAATTCATATGGTACTTTGTTCGGCACCTCATATGACATTTCATATGGTACCTCATACGGTACTTCATACGGTACCTCTGTGTTAAGTACATTTTCACTTCTTATAATGGATAGCCTGCAAATTTGAAGTGTTTTTGCAATCACAGTGGTAAATGAGCAGAGGCAGAATGTTCCCTTGTTGTTGATTTTTCCATCATGCTCACTCAATCCTCTTGCATATGACATATAATATCAAACCTACAATGAAAAGGTTATAGCAAGTATAAAACATGTACTGTCAATCCTACAATGCACAACTTGTAATCAGGGATGATTTTAGGGGCTAAATTTCGCTCATGGGCTATTTTTCCATGGTTTTTCCCAAAAAAAGATTCTCTATTCTAAAAATGATTCGCCCAAATTATATAATATAGAATTATTTTACCTTAAAAATTGCCAAACTTTTATACAAACTATATAAAATCCTTATAAATTTGAATATTTTTAGAAAAATATTGCCAAACATTTCATAGTTGGAATATGAAGGATTAGTAAGATTTGCCAAGGTTTCTACATTTTAAAATAAATTTCCATCCTTAAAATCATCCCTGCTTGCAATGAAAGATAAACCGATAAATAATGGTATGTTAAGTATATTTTTAGTAATTTATAGCACACAAGAATTTAGCACTTCAAAAATAAAAATGACTATCAATGTAATAACCTGTATCATGAAAATAATACAAAAATTCTTGCAAAGCTTTATTTCTCTAGGCAATTATCATTTGTCAGCTCATGAACCTCTCCCCCACACCTAAGTATTGTGATACCTCACAATCAAAAGTATATGAAACCAGTCAGTATCCCCCAATAGCCGAAGATTTACATATATCTCTAGAATTGCCTTATTAACAAAATTCAAAAACTATTTACATATATACAGTAGAAAATTCAGAAAAATTTTCAAGAACAAGGGGGGACTTCCCCATCTACTAAGGCCAATTCCTTGTCAGTTGACATGACTTGTAGAAAATCCTATCTGGAAATGGGCTTATGATAAAATTTAAGTCGGTGTCCATTTACCACAAAGGAGACTTGTCCATCGTCAATTGTTTTAATTTTTACAGCTCCATTGTCCTATACAATGTCTACCTCATAAGGGCCTAACCACCGGGTTGTGAGTTTGTCTTTGAAGGTTTTGAATCGGGAATCAAACAACAAAGCCCAATCACCAGGTTGGAAGTGTTTCTTCTTAATAAACTTGTCATGCCACTTGCTCCTCTTGTTTTGGACTAATATTGTCCGTTGGATGGAATCTTGCCTGATTTCATCCAACTCATTCAATTGTAGGGCTCGTTGCTTATGAGCCTCATCTAGGTTCAATCCTAATTCTGTAGCGATACAGAAGGTCCTTACTTGTATTTATATTGGTAAAAGTATGTGTTTCCCATACACTAGCTCATAAGGGGTATGCCCAGTGGTATTTCTCCAGGTGGTCCGGTATGCCGACAAAGCCTCTAGGAGCCTATCAGCCCAATCCCGGTGATGTAACTGAACAGTCTTGGTCAATATGGATTCCAGAACTTTGTTTGTAGATTCTACCTGACCATTGGCTTGCGGGTGGTATGGAGAAGATTTACAATGTTTAATCCCATATTTCTCTGTTAGCTCTTTCATCATGGAAGTGAATTGAGTGCCTTGGTCGGTAATAATTTCACGAGGGACACTAAAGCGAGTAAAGATGTCTTCATAGATGAATTCGACTACAGACTTCTCTGTAGCCCTAAATAGGGATTTTTCCTCTACCCACTTGGTGACATAATCCGTACAAACCAAAATATAGTTCTTCCTACGGGACATGGGTGAAATTGGTCCTACAAAGTTGAGGGCCCATTTTTCAAAGGGTTATATCATAACTTGGGCACGCAAAGGCATTTCGTCAGTTGACGTAGGTCTTCCTATACTTTGGCAACTATCACAACTTCTCACATACTTGGCAACATCTTTGAAAATGCTAGGCCAATAGTAACCCGAATGGTACCTCGTCCTCTCGAACACATCTACAAATAATCAAATTAGGACCTGTGTGAAAAATATCATGATCAACCCAAGAGTAATTAGCACTCTGTGTAATAATTTTCCACTTTTCATGAGGTGACAAATGAGACGATAACTTCCTAGTGGATAGATCGTTTTCCATATCTGCAAACCATGGAGTATTGACAGAAAGGGAAAAAATATGCTCATCTGGGAAACTATCATCTACAGGTATATCATCACCCTCATTTTTTATTCGGGAAATAAAATCAGCTACTATTTTATCCTTACTAGGTCGGTCAAGCACAGTGATATTAAATTCTTGAAATAACAAAATCCATCTGGTCACTCGACCATTAGTTATGGTTTTATTCATTAGGAATCTAATGGCGGAATGATTGGTATGTACAAATACTTCATAACCTGTAATGTAATGACAGAACTTGTTTATAGCATGAACAACTGCCAAGAATTCTTTCTCGGTGCTTCTGTAGTTTAACTCATCAGGGGACAAGTTCTTGCTCACAAAATAAATGGCATAGGACTGTTGGTCCTCTTTCTTCCCTAATACCCCTCCTATTACGGTGTTAGAGGCATCGGTGGATATACGAAATGGGAGAGTCCTATTGGGCCCTCTAAGAACTGGTGCCACAAATAGCTTAGCTTCCAGGGTTTCAAAGGCAGTTTGACATTGTTCAGTACAAACAAAATCAACATCTTTTATTAGTAATCCAAACACAGGTGCAACAATCTTTGTAAAATTTTCAATAAACCGTCGGTAATATCCGACATGTCCAAGAAAGATTCTCACCTCTTTCTGATTCTTGGGGGGTGGAAGTATGATGATGACCTCAATCTTTGTAGGATCGACTTTTATCCCTTCATACGAAACATGATGTCCTAGAACCACTCCTTCAATTAACAACATTTTGCATTTTTCATGACTTAGAGATAGGTTCATTTCCTGGCATCTGATGAGGAATTTTTCTAAGTTGTCTAAGGCTTCCTGGTAAGTGTTACCATATACTATGAAGTCATCCATGTAGACCTCCACACAATCATGAATAAGATCGACAAATATCCCTAATATTGCTCGTTGAAATGTGGCAGGAGCATTACACAATCCAAATGGTAATACCCTATAGGCATAGGTGCCCCAAGGACAAGTAAAGGTAGTCTTGTCCTAGTCTTCGGGTGTTATAAGAATCTGATTGTACCCACTGTACCCATCTAGAAAGGAAAAATACTTCTTGCCAGAAAAGGTATCTGGAACTTGGTTAATGATAGGGAGAGGAAAGTAGTCTTTCAGAGTGGCTTTGTTGAGTTCTCGGAAATCAACACAAATTCTCCATTTCTCGATCACTTTCTTTGGAACCACTACAAGCGGGGATACCCACTTACTATCAGATATGGGATAAATGAATTTGACATTTAACAACTTTTGGATATCCTCCTTGACTATATCTTTAAGTGCAGGGTTCATCCTTCTCCGGGGTTGCCTAACATGTGTTACTTCCCCCTGGGTATATATGTGATGGATGCATGTGTTAGGGTGTATACCCTTCATGTCAGTGTATTCCCAGGCAAATGCTCCCGATTGTTCTTTAAGGATATCTACTAACTGTTTCTGTTGGTCTGTATCTAGCCCGAAGTTTATATGTAAAAATTTCCCTGGACTAATCTCGTAGGTCATAGTATAAGACATGGAAGACTCATCTATCTAGAAAATAAAAGATGTCGAAGACAAAATGGATGGTTCTAATTGTTCTTGAAATTCTTCCCCAAACATGTACTCAAATTGGGGAAAAGACTGTGGAAAATCCACACATGTGATAACAAAAATAAACTGGTTTAGCACATTTTCTGTTGTGTTCTCCTGAAGTTCCCATGCATGGTAACTTAGCAATATAGGTTCTTCCCAGTTCTTGTTCTCGTATGGACATTCAAGACACCATAGATTCTCCGTAATAGGTTGAGCTGAAGGGTAAATGGTGAGATTCTGGATAGAGAGACCATTTGAGATGGTCATTTCCCCTTCTCTATAGCCAATAAATGCATTGGTTGTGGCTAGCCAAGGTCTTCCCAAAATGACGGGATGGCCTTTGGCAGGATCCTTTGAGTGAATAACAAGAAAATCTACTGGGTAATCCCATGAGGCTAAATTAACCATGATATCATCTAAAATTCCTTCTGGTATAACCCTAGTCTTATCTGCTATTTCCAAAATGGTTGGGGTAGGTCGAAGAAGAGGTTGTAACTGTAATTGTTCCAAGGTAGTAGCGGTCATAACATTGATAGTTGCCCTAGGTCTATGAGAGTGTTTCCAATGGATACCTCATTAATGGTTATGGTTACTACAGGGTTTCCTGGGTTCCCATACTTTGATAGTTTTGGCTGATCTGATATGTATTTGGAAAGTCCTCTTATCAAGTGTATTGTACGGGGATCCTTTTTCTTCCTACCTGGCTTCTTAATACACAATTATTTGACTACCTTATTGTAGATTGGGATGTCTTTAATGGCTTGAAGCAGGGGATTTTATAAGTGGAACGTTCCTTCTCCCAAAGAGATCGAAAGGAACCTTGGTTGAAAGGTCTGATTTATATTTAATGTATCTACCTTTTGGATCTCTAGGTCTATTAATGAAAGAAATAAAAAACAAAAGAAAAAGCTACCATTTGGTTTCTAGGTCTATTCATGAAAATAAACAAAAAAAAGAAAAACTACCATTGGGTTTGGGGGAGCCTGCAATAGCATATGCGTAGGTTCTTAACTCCCGTCTTAAAGTTTCCCCGCCACCAATCTAATGCTAAGGTCTAGGAATGATCTATTTCCTAACTACTTCTTACCTTGAGACAACTCCCCGGCAACGGCGCCAAAAATGATGGGTGTTGTATATGCACTAAAAACACACTAAAAACCCTCAATTAAATTTTCAACCCAGGGTAAGTAAACTTAGAGTTGTAGCAAAATATATGCCAAGGTAGAAGGATTGGTAGTAGTATAGTCTAACTAAGGAAGTGGCTATCTAAGGGATAATATATTCAAACAAAGCTATCTAATGATCAAACCCTACTAAGAAACTTGAAACTATGTAACCTAAGTGCTTTTGGACCAAGGATCGATGGATAGTTCTAAGAAAGCAAGTAAAAACCCTATGTAAAGAAAACTAGTTCATTTCAATAAGCAAAAGAAACTATTAAGCATAACGATAAGCAAATGACAAAAGCAAACTACTTAACTTGCCTACCTAAATTCAATGAGAAACTACCTTATGAAAACAAGTAAATAAACAAGCAAGCAACTATTCTAGTAAAGCAAGTAAACAAGTAAGCAAAACAACTATCTAACCTATTAAAGCAAGTAAACAACTAACTACTCTAAGATAACTTCTATTGCAAGTAATCTAATTAAAACTTCTCATTGAACAACTATCTAGCCTAAGAGGCAAGTGGACTATATTCTTAATTCAAACTTCAAAACTATTTCTAATTCATAAAAGAAAATCTATTTAATTGAAAGCAAGAAGGACTAACAACCAAACTTTAATCTATGATAAGAAAACTTCTCTCTAACCTATCAAAGCAAAAGACTATCTATCCTACAACAACAATAAAACTATATTGTGATCTATGAAAGCAAGAAACTATATTTGTTGATCTACAAAAGCAAGAAACCATCTTTTAACCTATGAAAACTCAAATATAGTGTTGGTGGTTATGTGAATGTCTCTGGTGTCGTATAATATCTCGATGGCACTTAACAACAAAGGATAATTCAAGCGGTATAAGCTCTACATTGATATCAATAGCAAAGTGAAAGGTATGGATTAAACAATCCAATGAGAATTTAGCCATTACGGAAACAATGTTAATTACCCTGCATATTCATAAATTATTAACCATCAACAATATAACGAGATCATAATTGTACTTCTATGCTATGTAAACAAACTTCATAATTAAATTCAATCATTATCTAAGAAATATAATTGCAATCTAATTCTAGGAAAGAAATTACATAAAATGAAACTATGCTATATCTATTCTAACAATTCAAACTGCAATAAGAAAATGCTTAAGAATATAAATTAAAACATGACATTAAAAGGAAACTACCAAATACATTAGCCAACAACCAAGTAAGCAAGATCTACATAAAAAATGAAATAAGCAATCTATAATTAAAAACTGAAATTAATCCTATCCATCCATCAAATCCTTGTTAAAGAAAACTCAAATTAAAACTATGTTCTACTCTATTTAAAACTCTATTTTAAATTTAATTCTAGCAGCATAAATAAGATACAATCTAATATCTAATTGTACACAGGGTTAGTCTAGGAATTTGCAAATTCATTCCTAACTACAAGATCAACGCACACTAACACAATCCTTCATAGTAAGTTGCAAAAGAGAGTTAAGAGAGTTAAACTACAACAACAAATTAATTAACAAAATAATAATGCATGTACATGAAATAAAATGAGACAACTAAACTATAAAATGCATAAACAACTTAAAGAACAATTACTAGACCGTTGGTGGTCCTCCTAGAGGGTCGTGGTCACTTCCTAAAAACACACCACGAACTCAGTAATTCGATTTCACCATGAAAACTCAAAAACCCAGTTTTTTATATAATCTGGCAATGAAAAGTGGAAAAACAGAGTAAAAACGTGTTTGTCCCTATCACACTGGTTCTTCTACTGCTTCTCTTCTATCTAACCACCACAACGGTATTTATAATATTTACAGACCAAGTGGTCGACCACGGGAGGGTCGAACCACTTCTAAATTCAGCAAATTACATTAATGGTGCCCTAACTGCCGAAATAGAGCGAGCCAATAATCACCCTGCTTAACAACTTAAACTTAGTTGTCAAGGGTTCAGTAGATGGAGGGGGAAAGCATGAGAAAAACCCATGTTCCTGATTCGCCCACCACTGGCTGCCAATACCATAACCGCCAAATTGCCCATCGTTTTTGTGCAAGACACAGTGCTGGACGAAGTGCCAGACCGGGTACCGGATCAAGTACTGGAAGGAGTGTCGGATTGAGTGTCAAAAGCAGAAACATGATGCGTTTATGCACTGTAACACCAAAAAAACATGAATTAGATCTTTGGAAACATAAAACGTGATGAATTATACTCAATATTGACATCAAACACGAATCATACATACCTGGTGTAGATCATACCGTTTTAGCACAAAAATCTTCAAAACGCTTCTCCAAAACATGAAAAACACATATGTACATTAGACAAAAGTGTCTAATAACTGTCATAAAACTTATCATATATCGGGCCCAAAAATAAGCTAAGGATATGAGCACATAGAACGAAGAAGACACCATCCATATCGTAGTGCAAGCAAGTTTGAGCTTCCAGATAACAACAAACATGCTACAGGCTGATGAGGCCATAGATCAGATGCCACTCAAAGACTTGGCACAGGTACAATTGGTACTAGCTCAAATACCAACAAAGGAATTGTATAGATTGCAAGTCAATGTCGCACAGGAAGTGCAATCGCGTGCTAAAATAGACACGACGGAATTACAAGCAGCCATAAATGGAAAGGATGCACTGGAACTGGTGGTAGAGCAGGTAAATATGGAGACAAAATAGGAGAAGAAACACATAAATAACTTAGAGTAGAATTTGAAGGAAGTCTTCACAATAATTCTAGACAACACACAGGCAACTAGGAGCAATGTTTAAGAACATATTCAAATCATTGTGTGTAATATCCTTCGACTGAACCCAATTGTAAATGTAATATAAGTGTACTTAAGCAGGTGAGCTATTTTGACATCATTTGGTAATGCACGCCATGTGGCATAGTGTGCGCATGAACTGCGCAGTAAAATGATGTAGTATGCACATTCCTGGATACCGCACACAGTAACTAAAGTGCGCGCAGTATGGAGGACATCAAGCCTCGTGTATATGATATGTGTTATAGGTTGGTGAGCCAGTTATTATAAGTTGGGATGCTTATGTTTTGGTATTAGGACGGAACGCCTAGATGTCAAAGGCCAATGTGCCTATTTTGTACATGACTCATGATTAATATAAAATACATCGTTGTGCGCAGACTGACCACGATAAAAGAGATGGGGGACTGAACTTCACCAATTAGGGAAAGGGAGGGGCCAAAAGTCAAGGGAATATTATATTAATATTTCCTAAAGTATAAAGTATGGATAATTATTTTATCCTAAGTTCTAAATTTTGGGAGAAGTGGACCAAAGTAACTTCCGATATGAAAAGTGTCAAGTTGGGGACATGCATTCATATCGTGGGGGACTTATCTCATTTGGTCACTTTTTCATGGGGATTTTCTTACCAGTAGTTTGACAATCATTCTCACCATCACTTTCACGAGGAGTTTCACAGTGATTCCTTCCTTCACTCAGTTATCCAATCAATGATTCCATGACCATTTTCACTCACGCATTCTGTTATCCTTGAGACAACCATTTCACCATTTCTAAGCCTTTCCCATAGCCTTTTCTGGTTGGTGTACCTAGTGAGCTTGGAGCAGGATTGAAGAAGCAAGTTGTCAGGCCCGTGATAAATTCTCTGAGCATGAGAATTGTTGGGGATTGATTCTCGGAGGTGCTAAACTGTAGCTACAACGCTCTGATACTTCCAGTCCAGTCTGTTGCTGAAGCCTTGGAAGGGAAGTGGGGTAGCCGAGGGACTATTGAGCAGAGAAGGGGCACACTTCCTTGGGTGGGGCAGGCATGTGGGGAATGAGAGGTTGTAGGATGTTAGTTGAGTGAGCACCTGAGACAGAGTCTTTCCTATTGTCCATGAGCCTTAGCCTGGTTAGGAACCCTTTACCTCGGTGGAGATCAGTCCTAGCTCGAGGGTGAATCACTGTTGAGAGTGATGAACAGTGTAGTCTAAGTCTAGGAGGTTCGAGGACGGTCTGTACTCAGTTGGTGAAAAAATTTCCAAGATAAGTACCAATCGTATGATAAAATGATATGCTGCAATGTTATTTATGTGCTTATATTATGGTTTATCGTATATGTGATTATAATTGCCTGTATGTTTATGGGTATTTGATTGTATATGCTACATATCAGTGGTTACTGTTATTTCGGTATAAAGTCATATATTACAGAATGTAATGGTTTGTTTATGTTTATATGTAAAGCTTCTGCAAGAGTACTGTATGTACATGTTTAAGTTGCATGCATTTTTAAGAGAAAGTTTATGTGGCATAGCTCAGTTGATTACTGGGTATGTTACCGTATGTTCCACAGTAAGAGAATGAAAGTGTTCCCCAGAGTAGCATGGTCCGGCCTGTATAAGGCTAGGGATGTTACCAACTACTGACAGAGCATGAGAGATTTCTCTTGAGTGGCGACCCCGGCCCGCGGGTGGTCGGGGGAACGTTACATTGTGCAAACGCTCAAAGACTACAAAAATGAGATTGAGGATCTCAAATAAAAATTAACACCCACTGCCCCTCTTGAAGTCACAGCCGAAAGAGAACAACAAGAAACTTTACAAGTGGAAATAATGGAGAAGGAAGCTCAAAAGGTCACACAAATTTTTGACAGGACCGCACAACTATGGACGACGTTGGAGGAAGATGATATGGTCCAACAACTAGATCAACAAGAGGATGAGATCAACACTACAATCCATGAGCTGAAGTAGTGACAAAATTCCATGATCATTACAAATCAGTTGAAGGGCACGCAAGAGATGAAGACCTTGCAAAGACTATTAAAGACTGCACAAGATAACAAGTAGGCCAGGCAAGCTCAGTTAGAATCTCTCCAGGAGAAAGTAGCACAAATAATTATGGAAATAGAGGAGGAGAAGACAATAATGGCCCAAAATCATGCTGAGAGTGTAGAATCTCTCAAGGAACATATCACACTACAGAAGGTAGAAGAGCTTACATGGAAAGCTACGCAACCTAGAGGAAAAGGGGAAGAATTAGAAGGAAAATATCACAACTTGGCAGATGTTGTTCAGGGAGCATGCATCACCTAAGTGGCTCAGGACAAGCCACACGTCAGTGTTGGGGGGTTGTTGGGCACATGCCTATTTTTAGGAAAGACCGTTTTTGGAAAGGAAGACCTAATTTTGGGGCAAGCACAATAGGTGGAAAGAAAGAATCATGCAAAAAAAGAAGGAAAAATAACATGCAAGAGGAAAAGCCACTTGGTGAGGAGGAAGGAAATCCTAACCATGATAGGGTTAGGGTTTTTGATAAGGATTGTAAGGGTTAGGGTCAGACTTCATACATTCACCATGAAATCATACACATAATGGAGCATTGAAACAAATGCATAATAGAGAAACAAATCAACTGTAAACATACCATTCAACAAATGTAAACAAAAAGCATCATAACACCATGAAAGTTGAGTCAAAGCTTCATATATTAACTCAAGTGCTCCTATACATGGGTTCTTCTCTACAACTATACAGCTTATGAAATCTGAATGATCATTCAAAATTACAATGATACAAGGGTGAGGGTGTCTATATCCGTTTTCCCTCCTATGTTTCTAAACTGTCTAATCTAACATTCATATCTCCCTACTTTACATTAACAGACTTAAATGCCTATTACATCTGACAGATGAGAATAATTTCTCCAGATATGTTCATATCTCCAAGACATAAATGTAAGTACGCTTCTCCTAGATATTACATTAATGCTTCAGATTTCAAAATTCAAAATGTTTTCATAAAAACGTGTCCTTTTTGCATCCGCGTGTTCAGTTGTTCCTTTGACTAGGCGTTCTCTTTGGATTTCTACGATGTTCATGCATCATACTCCCTTGCTTGAAAATTTTCATGAACTCCTGTTCATGAGCTCTTGCACGGTCTGTCCATGCCTATGAATTGTTGCTTCATCCTCCCAATTGACATCTTCAACTGGATGTCCCTTCCATTTGACCAAGTATTCAAAATACTCTTTTCTCCTGGTCTTTTTTCTAACCCTTTTGTCAATTATGCTTTCCATCTGTGGCTCTATAGATACATGCATTTGTTTTGTCCATTGAATTTCTTTCTGTTCCTCCTCTGCTCCTGCTTCTTCATCTCTATAAGGGTACAAATCCGCAACATTGAATATCGGTGATATTTCGACCCCATCGGGTAATTCAATCTCATATGCGCTTGCCCCAAATTTCTTTATGACCTTGCAAGGTCCAATCTTTTTCATCTTCAACTTATTATATGTTTCCCTTGGGAACCTCTCCTTCCTCAGATGCGCAAGAATCAGATCACCAACTTCAAATTGAAGTTCTCACCTGTGTTTATCTGCTCTCTGCTTGTATTCTTGACTTGAACTCTGCAATCGCTCCTTAATTTGGCTGTGAAGATCCTTCATTCCTTCTGCAAAGTCCTCTGCACTAGCACTCCTGAATTAATTTTGTTCCGAATCATTCAATTCAGAAACTCCCCTTGGCTGCATTCCATATACAATCTGGAATGGAATTTGCCCTATTCTTCTATTGAGTGAATCATTGTATGCGAATTCTGCCTATGGCAGAATGTGATCCCATTGACTGTGGTGTTTAGTCACTAAGCTTCTTAACAAATCTCCCAAGCTCCTGTTTATGACCTCTATCTGTCCATCCGTCTGAGGATGATGTGCTGAGCTAAAAGACAATCTTGTCCCTAACTTCTTCCATTAGGTCCTCTAGAAATGCCCTACGAACTTGGTATCTTGATCAGACATGATACTCTTTAGCAAGCCGTGAAGTCTGATGACTTCCTTGAAAAATAGGTTTGCAATATGAGTTGCGTCACTAGTTTTCTGGCATGGTATGAAATGTGCCATTTTTGAAAATCTGTCGACTACCACAAAGATCCAATCATATCCTCTATGACATATGTGTCCTTGGCAGTCCCAATATGAAATCCATGCTCACTGTGTCCCACGGCCTTTTAGGTATGGGCAATGGTTGGTATAACCCTGTATTCTGTGTTTTTCCTTTCGTGTGCTGGCAAATTCTGCACCTACCCACAAATTTCCTAACATCTGTTCTCATCCTTGACCAAAAATATGAGCCATTCAACTTTGAGAATGTCTTGTCATGACCTAAATTTCCGACCAATCCTCCACTGTGTTTTTCCTTCAACGAATTCTCCCTCATGGAGCATTTCAGAATACATAGCTGATTTCCCCTGAACAATAATCCATCCTGGATCATGTATTCAGTCCATTGACTTCTATCCCTAAGAATTGGATTCTCAGATGCCTCATATGCCTTTTTAAAATCTGGGTCATCCCTGTACATTTCTTTGAGGTTATCAAAACCCAAAGTCTTGACTTTGAATTCCCGCATAAGAAAACATTTCCTACTTAAAGCATCAACAACTTTGTTATCAGTTCCATAAATATGCTTAGTCACAAAAGTAAAATTTTGCATGTATTCAACCCATATAGCATGTTTTTGGTTCAAATTCTCTTGTCGAGTCATGAATTGCAAAGCGTGATTATCGTTGTACAAAACAAAATCCTTGGGAACCAAATAATGTCTCCATTTTTTCAGCGCTTGTATGATTGCGTAGAATTCTTTGTCATATGTGGAGTACCTAATCTTCACTTCATTCAATTTTTCACTGAAATATGCGATCGGCCTATCGTCTTGGCTCAAGACCGCTCCAATTGCAAATCCACTCGCGTCACACCTGACTTGGAATGTCTTGCTAAAATCTGGCAAAACCAGAATTGGTTGCTCAGTGATCTTCTTCTTCAGCAGATTGAAACTCTTCTCTACTTCCTCCGTCCAGTGAAAAGATTTATGTCTTTTCTTCACCGTATCCATCATCGATGCGCTAATTCCACTAAAGTTTCAGTGAATTTCCTGTAGAAGCTAGCCAAACCATGGAAAATTCGAACTTCAAACACGCTCTTCGATGATGGCCAATTCTTAATCGCCTTTATCTTTTCTGGATCCATTTTTAATTCATTTTCAGAGATAACAAAACCCAAATAAATGAGTTATGTCCTCATAAATAATGATTTCTTCATATTAATCAGCAATTTATCTTGCTGTAATATTCTCATTACTGCAACTAAATGCTTTAAGTGTTCTGCTTTTGTCTTTCTGAAAATTAATATATCATCAAGATATACAATGATGAATTTCCCTATGAAATCCTTCAGGACTTCGTTCATCAACCTCATGAAAGTATTGGGTGCATTCGTTAAGCCAAATGGCATGACAAGCCATTCATACAACCCCTCATTCATCTTGAATGTTGTCTTCCATTCATCACCTTCTCTCATTCGAATTTGATGATACCTGCTTTTAAAATCAATCTTTGAAAAAAACTTTGCTCCACTCAAGCAATCCATCAATTCGTCCATCCTTGGCAATGAAAATTTGTATCTAATGGTAATCTTATCGATCACCCTTGAGTCTATACACATTCTCCAGCCTCCGTCTTTCTTTGGGTTGAGCACTATCGGAACAACGCATGGACTCAAGCTTTGTCGAATCAATCCTTTGTCCATTAAGTCCTAGACCTGTCTCTTAACTTCTTCATTTTCCTACAGCGTCAACCGATATGCTGCTTTGTTCGGCAAACTGGATTCAGGTATAAGATCAATATGATGACTTATACTCCTAATAGGTGGAAACGAACAAGGTAGTTTGTCCACTACTATATCAACAAACTCTCCCAGCAACTCCTAGATTTCTTCTGGTAAATCATCTATCCTTGTACTGGTCAAAACAATTTTGGGCTTCCTGACCACAATAAATTGTGTGTCTTCCTTCTTCTTAACCTCATCAAGAAGTTCCTTCCCACTCATGAGAAGTACAGTGTTGCTCATTTCTATTTTCACCTCTTTATCCTTAATTGGTAGCAACATGTGAGTCCTACCATTTTTCTCTAGGGTGTACGTGTTCTTTCTCCCATCGTGAACTACGTTTCTGTCATATTGCCATGGTCTACCCAACAATAGATGAAAAACATCCATGGGAATGACATCACATAATATTTCATCTTTATATCCTCCTATTTTAAATTCAACTAAACATTGTTTAGTGACATTTACCTGATGTCCTTTTTGTAGCCACGAAACCCTGTATGGGCTTGGATGTACAACAGTCTCCAACTCCATATTTTCTACCAGCTCTGTAGATATGAGATTGTCTGTGCTACCACTGTCCACTATGACCTTGCATACCCTATCCTTAGTTTTGCAAGCAGTTCGAAACAGACTGTTTCTTTGGGTTGGGTTCTCTGCTTCCTTCTCTGGCTTCAAGAGAACTTTTCTCATCATCAGAGATCTTCCGCCCTCAGCGTCTTCTACCTCAACATTTTGTCCTTGAGCTTCAACAATGTGAGTTTCACCACCATATTTCTTATTATCTAGACACTCATAGGATTTATGTCCGATTTTTCCACAGACGAAGCATTTCACTTCACCTCCTCTACCTCTTCCTCTTCCTCTGGCTCGAGGAAAAGTATTTCTATCAGCATATTGCCTTCCCTGTGAGCTTCCTCCTCTCTCAGGTTGAGTTTGAGGTTTCTTTCCTTCTTCTTTAGGTCTTTGAGTTCTATCTTGGGCAATCGTTTTGCCTCTAGCTTGACTTCTACCTCGGCCTCTTTGACCTTGCTTCCGGATCATCTTCTCTTCAGCTTTCATAGCTATCTGATAAGCATCTTCCACATTTCGAATGGTCATCATGCTCATCTCATCTTGAATTTCATATCGCAGACCATTCATGTACCTGGCAACCTTTTCATCATCGCTTTCCTGATGACCTGCCCTGATGTTTATCCTGTAGAATTATTAAGTTTATTCTTTCACTGACATCAGCTTCTATCTCAAATTTTGCATCCTCCGAAACAAAGTGATTTGATAATCCCTAGGTATAAATTTGGCTTTCATCTTTGCAACCATTCTATCCTAGCTTTTGATTTTCTACTTGCCCTTGCAACGTCTGTCAGCCTGCAGTTCATCCCACCACAGTGCCGCATGCCCTTTAAGTCTAGTAACGGAATGTTTGACTTTCTTATCTTCCTCGACATCCTCATAGTCAAATTATTTGTCTAGATCTCTAATCCAATCTAGAAGTTATTCAACATCCAAGTTGCCTTCATACACTGGAATGTCCATTTTTTCTTTGGCACCTATCCTTGCAACAACCCTGAATAGGCGTTCATCTGCAACATCTTTGACTACAACTTATTCTCCTTCATTTCTAGCTTCATTTTCACTTTCATCTTTGTTGATATCCCTAGCGTCGACTGTGCGCCTCTACGTTGTCTCCATAGCATCAAGTCTGGCACATAACTCACACATTTCTCTTTCCACTACTGGATCAGGCATTGGCTTATCTCTTCTTCTTGGCAGCATGGCTGAAATTTTTTCTCTTTTCTCTCTGCTACAGAAAGCAAAGAATTTGTCATGTGCTCTGATACCACTTGACATAGACCCCCTGCCCTTGGGTCGAGATCTGCGCAGGATCGTCACTAAAACCATGCCAAGGGTTAATCAAACCCTTTGTTTAAGCCACAAAAGATTTTGGGCTTCGTGATTTGGAGGTTCTTGACGCAATGTCACAACTTTTACAATCGTCAAAATCCGAAACGTCAATGAAGGTTGACTCCTCCAACGCGAAAAGCACATGCCACCTTTTACCCACTAGTTTCAGCTTTTGATACTTTGAGTGAACAACCAATAGTCGTTCCTCTTCTCTTATGATTCCCCGAACTCTGAAATGTCAGAATGCCGAAATGGGCTCAAAGTCCCATGGAATGCGATATCGATGGCCTTTCAGGATTTTCACCGAAGCTTGACCCCTCTTTTGACTCCGCCGCATGTATCCTTTGACTGATACTTGGGACCCACCTTTCAGCGTTTCTCTCTTCACTATTTTGGGAGTTGTGTTGACCATGCAACTCCACTTCTTGAGTCCCAAAACCCCGAAACCCGATTGGTACCCAACGATTATTGTCCCTCAACCTTTTTGGGAATTTTTCCTTTCCCTCTTTGGGATTTCGCGAACCGGGAATTTGAAACTCTCGATTCCAAAGTCACTACCTCCTCTACTTCCCGAACCCCAGAAAGTTGAAATGCCGAAATTCCACTCCAAAGACATGTCGCGTTTCGTGACTTCAGGATTTTCAATGCAAAGACCCCCGGCTCCTTGTCATCGGAATTTCTGGAATGCCGAACCCCGAAATACCGAAATGCTGAAATTTCACACCTGAAAATCCCTTTCGCGATTCGGGAATTAGAGTGACCAAGGATTTGGCCTGCACTCCAAACTTTTGAATCCCGAATCCCCGAAATGATCTGTTGGCTCAAATTGACCCCAATCAACAGTTCACGTTGACTCTTGATGTAAGGGTGGAGGATTCATCCAACTCCTAACCACCTTACAGCTCCCCTGGATCCTACGGTACTCACGGTTTCACGAGTTCTCCATGGAGAATTCTGACCACCAGATGCACTCCTCAATGACTTATGCCCAAACGACTCGGTGTTCTCCCTCCTGAAATTGACTTCTATGAGTCGATTTTGATCTCCGTCTCCCTTTGAGCACTTCAAAGGTGTTATCCTTCCTGAGCTTTCACTTGTAAACTCAAGCTTCCCAAAAGGATCCCTGCTCGCACTCCTTGCGGAAAATCTTCAAATAACCTCTGGTTAATTGAGTCTCCAACCCTGTGCACTCTTTGCAATAGTGGTCCTCTCAATCTTCCCCTTAGTTGATAAGTTCTAAGGCTCCAACCAGCCTGCGCACACCTTGCACGACTCTATGCTTCACCTGCACTTCAGCTGGTATGATAACAACGGTATCTCTCTTGAGCTTTCTGAGATGAAACTCAGACTCTCGTCAACGCACACCTTGCGGACGTTCACTGCACTCCTTCTCATTCTTCTCCTCTCTCAGAATTCATACATTCACCATGAAATCATACACACAATGCAGCATTGAAACAAATGCATAACAGAGAAACAAATCAACTGTAAACATACCATTCAACAAATGTAAATAGTAAGCATCATAACACCATGAAAGTTGATTCAAAGCTTCATATATTAACTCAAGTGCTCCTGTACATGGGTTCTTCTCTACATCTCTCTGCTACAGCTCTACAGCTTATGAAATCTGAATGATCATCCAAAATTACAATGATACAAGGGTGAGGGTGTCTATATCCGTTTTCCCTCCTACGTTTCTAAACTGTCTAATCTAACATTCATATCTACCTACTTTACATTAACAGACTTAAATTCCTATTACATCCTACAAATGAGAATAATTTCTCCAGATCTGTTCATATCTCCAAGACATAAATGTAAGTACGTTTCTCCTAGCTATTACATTAATGCTTCAGATTTCAAAATTCAAAACATTTTCATAAAAACATGTCTTTTTTGCATCTGCACGTTCAGTTGTTCCTTTGACTAGGTGCGTTCTTTGGATTTCTACGATGCTCCTGCATCACCATTGTATGGCATGCATTGGCAATGGTATTCATTTCCTTTCCATTGTATGGTATGCACCAACAATGGTATGGTATGGTACCACATGCATTGGAATTGGCATTGGCAATGGAAATGGTATGGTATGCATTGGAAATGGTATGGTATGGTATGGTATGCATTGGAAATGGAAATGGAAATGGTATCCATTGGAAATTGCAATGGTATGCATTGCCTTTCCATTGCCTTGTATTGTATGCATTGGTAATGGTATGCATTGGCAATGGTATACCATACCATTGCCAATGGTATACCACCATTGCCAATGCATACCATACAATGCATACAATGTATGCATTGCCTTCCCATTGTATGGTATGCATTTAAAATGGTATGATATGGTATGGTATGGTATGGTATGCATTGGCATTGGAAATTGAAATGGAAATGGTATGGTATGCATTGGCACTAGCAATGGAAATGGTAGGCATTGCCAATGCATAGCTTTGCCTTGCCATTGTATGGTATGCATTGCCTTGAAATTTTATGGTATGCATTGGAAATGATATGGTATGGTATGGTATGGTATTGTATGGTATGCATTGGAATTGGCAATGGTATGCATTTCCTTGCCATTTTATGGTATGCATTGGCAATGATATGGTATGGTATTTTATGGTTTGCAATGGCATTGGAAATGGTATGCATTGTCAATGGTATGCATTGGAAATGGAAATGGTATACATTTCCTTTCCGTTTCCTTGTATGCATTTCCATTACCTTGTATGCATTGCCATTTCCACTGCCTTGTATGGTATGCATTTGAAATGGTATCATATGCATTGACAATGGCAATGGAATGCATACCATTTCCTTGCTAATGCATACCATTGTCAATTATATGCATGGTATGTATTGGTATGCATGGTATTCCAATGGTATGCATTGACAATGGTATGCATTTTCAATGGAAATGGTATGCATTGCCTTGCCATTGTATAATATGCATTGGAAATGGTATGGTATTGTTAATTTTTAGTGTTGTTATTAGGTTATTTCCAAATTACATGAGCATTCAATGTATTTACAAAACAACAACATAAAGAGGATCACTGAAAGAAACACAATCACAAGGTACACAACATTTTATCCTGGTAAAACCTCATGGGGGAGAAAACCCAACAAAAAATTCCTCAATAATAGATTGCCAATACAATGCCAAGACTAAGACCAAAACACCAAGAATAACTAAGACTGAGCATGTGCCTCTCTTCTCCTTCCTCCTACAACTGCAACTTCCTTCAAGATATGTGCACTAGATGAGTGAGTGTGAGAGTGTGTAAGTAAGGAACCATCCTCACATATAAATACTAGTTGAGGAGGTGCTACGGATATGTCTCTTCACATGGTAGGGCCTACTTCTTCTAGAAGTGGTTAAAAACACTTTATAAACACTAGGGGCTGACTTTACAAATACCACCATATAAATATGGTTTGACCAATCCACAAAAGGGGATTTAAGCTTAGAAAATACCTGACATGATCAATTCAAAAAATGGGATTAGATATATAAGATAATAACTCAAATTTATTTAAAATATTCTTCGAAGTTACAATATTTCAACACTCCCCATTAACGAGAAGGGTATTCTAATGACATTACCCAATACAACATCATCAAGAAAAGGAGAGGGAAACATCATCACCAACATCTGGAACATTGATTGGCACATCTATAAATCATCGGAAGTTATTCTCATCATCAACATAATCATTGCTTACATCATGGAGCCGAAGTAACATTATAATCATCATCAACAACATAAATCTAAAACATAAACATCAATAGCACAAAGCTAGAATAACATCATCAACAACATGAGGCTGGAACAACATCATCAACAACAACACGAAGCTGGAACAAAAACATCAAAAACAACACAAAGCTGGAACAACAACACCATCAACAACACGAAGCTGGAACAACATCATCAACATGTGGCAACATAATAAGGCAGGTGTATCAACAACAACACTTGTGGTACTTTGATAGACCGTCCTTACCAGACCTTCGGGATCTGCCCAGGAATCATAAGATTCCCTAGGATATAAAATACTAACAAGCTACCACATGGTATTCTGATAGACCGTCCTTACCGGACCTTCAGGATCTGCCTAGGAATCATAAGATTCCCTAGGATATAAAATCCTAATGGAGCTACCACTACATGCATAGGTACTCTGATAGACCGTCCTTACTAGACCTTCAGGATCTACCTAGGGATAATCAATCCCCTAGGATATAAAATCATAACGTAGCTACTCGTTGTTGGTCAGGATACCATAGTATCATCGACATCACTCCCCCTTTTGAGGGAGGTCCTTTCAGACAACACCAAGCTTGTCTCGAAAGTACTCAAACTTCACACGAGATAGAGGCTTGGTAAACACATATCCAAACTACTCATTTGTGCCAACATATTGGAGATTTACAACTCCCCTCTACACCATATCACGAATGTAGTGGTACCAAATCTCTATGTGTTTCTACTTATCATGGAACACTAGGTTCTCCATCATCTTTATACAACTTTGTTTATCACATAGGATCACGGTGGCTTCCATCTCCAGATAGAATAGACATGTCAACAACTTCTGAATCCATATGGATTCACAATTGGAGGAACATGCTGCAATGTACTATGCTTCTGTCGTGCTGAGGGAACTATTAGATTGCTTCCTTCTTTTCCATGAAGTCACGACCGACCCCAAACTAAAAAAATATCTTGAAGTGTTCTTCCTGTCTAAAGCACTTCCAAATCAATCTAAATCAGTATAACCATACAGTATGAAGTCATGATATCTAGTATAACATAGACCATAATCCAACGTACCCTTAAGGTATGTCATCACATGCTTTGCAGATATAAGGTGAACACGTCTGGGCTCCACCAGACACTGAATCAAGGTGTTCACAACAAAGCATATATCTGGCTTGGTATTCATCAGATACATCAATGACCCAATAATATTTCTATATAGAGTAGCATTAACCAACTCTGACGAAGTATCAACCAGGATCTTCAAATTTGCTTCCATGGGTGTGTTCATGGCTTTACATTCCAACATGTCAAATCTCTTCAGTATTTCAACTGCATACTTCCCTTGGTTAAGGAAGATGTTTTCTGGGCTCTTCCAAACTTAAAGACCTAAGAAATAATGCATTGTCCCTAGGTCTTTCATCTCAAACTCTGTAGTGAGATTCTTATTGCAATTTGTGATGAGATTTTCTTCTCCTGTTAAGAATAAATCATCCACATATAGAAGCAATATAATTGGCTCATCATTCATAACCTTGAAGTAGAGGTTTGGATAAACTTTACTTTTGGTAAAGCCCAAGCTCATAAGGAAGCTATCAATTCTTCCATACCAATATCTAGGAGCTTTCTTTAAACCATACAGATCTTTGTTCAACCTGCATACATGAGTATTTCTATCTTTAACTTCAAACCCATGTGGTAGTTCTATATACACTTCTTATTCAATAACACCATTTAAAAAATATGTTTTCACATACATCTGGTGTAACTTCCACTTCATTTTAGCTGCAAGAGCTATGATGGTTCTGATAGAAGTGTATATGGATACAAGAGATAATGTTTCTTCATAGTCAATACCTTCCTTTTGAGAAAAAACCATGAGCCACAAATCTTACCTTATGTTTATCAATACTTTCGTCTGTTGCATGTTTTATCTTGTATATCTACCTGGAAGATACCACATATTTGTTCTTTGGTCTAGGAACTACGTCCCATATATCATTCTGGACTGGTATTCTTCTATCATGGCATCCATCCATTCTTTCTCTTGAATGGCTTCTTCAAAGCAAGTAGCTTCCTTTTCTACAAGATCACACATTAAGGACATATAGATAGAGAATGGCTTAGGCTTCTTGCTTTGTCTCATGGTTCCTCCTAGGGCACCATACTTCTCTACATCTTGAATAATTTCCCTCACCCAAGCTGGATTTCTCTTGTGAGATATCATCATATGAGGAGGTTCTTGAGATTCTATCATATCATGATCTTCTGGAATATCATCATCAGGGGTAACTGCAACTTACTTTACAGGTTCTGCAACTCTGGGAGCTACATGTTCTTCTTCATATACTTCTTCAAGTTGGAATTTCCTTAATATTTTAAGTGCTACATCTTCATCAAAGGTTACATCTCTGCTGATCTCAATATGATGGTAAACTGGTATGTAAATTTTGAAGGAATTAGATACCTCACAATATCCAACAAATATCCCCTTCTTTCTTGAAGGATCCAACTCAGTTCTCTTTTATTTTGGAATGTTTACAAATACCCGACAACCAAATATTTTGAGATGGCTTATTTTTGGCTTATTTCTGGTGAAAATTTCTTCAGGAGTTTTGAATCCAAGTGCACTATGGGATAATATGTTTTGGACATATATTTTTGTTCTTTCTACTTCATCCCATAAGTGCATTGGAAGATCTTGATCGTGAATCATAGTCTTTACTGCTTCCATAATCGTTCTATTCTTTCTTTCTACTACACCATTTTGTAGAGGATTATAGGGAGTGGTGAGCTCCCTCTTAATCCTGACATCTCTGTAGAATCTTCCAAATTCATTTGAAGTGTACTCTCCTCCATTATCTGACCCGAGTATCTTGATTTTCCTTTTGGAGAGGTTTTCTACCAAGGATTTGAGTTCCTTGAACTTTCCAAGTATTTCATATTTTAACTTCAAGGAATAAACCCAAGTCTTATGAGAGTAATCATCAATAAAAGATACATAGTATACATACCCTCTTAGAGAAATTGATGGAACTGGAATGCATACATCTTAGTGGACAAGTTCCAGGATTCCTTCTACTTTACTCTCGCTCTTTGGGAAAGGATTCTTTACGTTCTTTCCTTGTGCACATCCCTTGCATACACCTTCCTAATCAATATTTAATTCTGGTAGACCTGTAACTAACTTTCTTACATATGGTAAGGCTTTGTAGTTGATGTGAGCTAGTCTTCTATGCCAAAGTTCATAAGGAATTTTAGTAGAGTGATTCAAGGCTACATCTGAGTGACCTTTTAACTTGTACAAACCACCTTCTTCTATTCCAATAACAACTGCGTCTTCTATAGTTTTTCCTTTAGGACACATAAGAAATTCACCATCCATGACTGCAACCCTGGAACCTTTCTTTTCTAGGGATGAAATAAAAAGTTAGTTCTTTGTTAAAGCTGGTACATAGAGTACATCCTTCATTCTCATCGGAGTTCCTGAATCAAGTTTGTAGGTGGATTCTCCCATTCCTTTGATAGGGCACTGATAATCATCTCCAAGTGAAACTTTCTAGGGGAAATCCTTTTCTCTAAGGATAGAGAGAATATCTTTCTGACTTATAATGTGCTTAGATGCACCACTATCTATGAGCCAAGTATCCTCTCCAGGTCTCACAGATCCTGAGAGGGAGAAAACAAAAACATAATCTTCAATCTCTTCTTTAGTTAACTTCTTGGGTGGCTCATCATATTCAACTGCATTCTTGGGTGGCTCATCATCTTCAGCTGCATGGGAATGATGTATTTTGTTATTTATCCTTTTGTAGTCTTCCCTTCTGGTAGGATAGTTCTTAGATATGTGTCCCCTCTTATCGTAATGATAACATTGATAGGAGGAGAAATATTTTCCCTTTACACTTATGATATTTCTGGAATGTCTTTGGAGAGTGAGATTCTTTATGAAAGTGGGTCTCCTTTTGAAAATAAGAATTTTTATTTCCACCTTAGCATGAGTATCTAGGGCTTGATCTTCATCTCTTAATAGGACTACTTCTCAGTTGGCCACTCTTGCTTCTTCTTGAACACACTCTTCCCATAGACTGTCAAACTAGAGTTTCTCCTTTCTTGAAAAAATAGTTTGGATGAAGGAAGCCCAAGGTCTTGTGAGACCATTAAGAGTTGTCATTATGAGTTCATATTCATCTAAGTTGTCTCCAATTGTCTCTAATTGTTCATTGAATTGAGAAACCCTAGAGAAATAGTCTTGAATTGTTTCTCCTTTTTGCATCTTTCTATTCTTGAGTTGGGTTCTCAAGTTCATCTTTTGATTGATGTTATTTCGTTCATACATTCTGGTTAGGGCATCAAACATATATTTTGGAGCATTCTTAGGAGACACTTGAGGGATCAAGTGATATTTAATAGAGTCTGCAATTATCCTTTTTCCCTTAATCATATCCTTCTTGTACTTCTCTTTGGATGCATCTTATTTGGGTTTCGGTACATTTTATTTTATTAATTTTGTAAGGTCATTCTCTTCAAGAATGATTCCAATTATGTACTTCCAGGCACAATAATTTTCCACACCTTCTAGCTTGTAATGTCCCCACTTTGGGACATCATTATATTACATAGTGTTATGATGACCAATGTAGCCAGATGGAGGTTATAGCGAGTACACAAGCTATTGAGGGGTTTTTGGGGGTCCCACATGCATTTCTCATCTTATTTCATCATCATGATCCATTCCACATAGCTTGGCTTTAGTTTCATTACATTTCGATGATTTCCATGATTTTGGGTTATTTCAGGTTATATGTTAATTAAAATCACTAAGGAGGTCATATTGGGCATAATACTTGGAGGAACCTCATAGTGTAATAGCTCATCAGAATCATGAGGAATAACACTATAGGATAGGATGATGAGAAGTGACTTTCAGTGGCCAGAGAATCCACAAGGAGAGATAAACCACTTTTGAGAGGTAAAATGGATAATTAATTAATTAAAGTGATTTAATTAATTAATTAATAATTAAATAAAGTAAAAGTCACTTGGAGAGACAAGGTGAGCAGGGAGGATAAAAGAGAGATAGGGGCCTCTATTCTCTCATTATGTTGTTTATTAGTTGATATCTAGCTTCTTGCTAGTGAGACCATGCACTTGGGGATTTTGAGGGTTTTGACTTAACAAACCCTAGAGATCAACTCGGTGGTGAAATATGCCACCCAACCTAGTCCAAGATTGGTCATGGAGGTGAAATATTCCTCCCTCACCATTCTACACCAGATCTATTCAGTCACAGGTGGATTCTACATCAGCTACATGTACAGAAGAGAAGGGGTGCGCAACTACAGGGGGTTTCTAGCAGGAGGGTGCACCATCTTGAGAGTAGTAGCTCGGTCTAGAAAGAGGAGGATGATTCTAGGAAAAGGAGCTTCTGGTTATTCTTGGTATGGCCTAGGGCGCCTCTTTTAGTCTCTTCCGAAGGATTTTTATCTGTTAGATTATTTATTGGAGTTTGGCACGAGCTGGAGAAGGGGAGGGCGCATTGCAGATTGAGGATTCAGTCTTTTGGTGGGTTAGTTCTTCGTCTTTCATCCTGATACTTTGCTAGGGGGTTTATCTTGGCCCGATATATAGTTTGAAATCTTTCTCAAGGATTTGGAAGCTATATTCTTGGAGGCCGAATTATTGGCTTGTTTCAACTAGGAGGGTGCATCTGTCATTGGAGACACTATGGCTTAGTGGTCTTCTAGTTGATCTATTACTCTGAGAATCCTCATACCTTCTTGACATAATCATATCTACCTTCTCATGGAGTTTTGTAGGGATTTGAGGCCATCAGAGAGGAGGATGTACTTCCCTTGATCTATTCCAGCAAGGAATTGCACATTGAGAGAGAGAGAGCATCACATATAGCAGAGGGTATCCATTGGATTGCAGTGTTACTTGGTCTTCAGGTTGGAGAGGATTTTGGAAGCCTGGATCTTCTTCTACCTTGTATCTTGGAGGATTGATCAACCCAACACTCTATTCACATATATGTATTCCAGATCTGCACCATTTTGTATGAGGTTAGAGATCTATTATTAATAAGTTAGATCTAAGGTATTTATGGTTATTTCTTGTGTTGTTGATCTTGCATCTCATTGAGTACATTCCATTGTTGTATCTTCTTTGATTATTGGCTGAAAACGCACACTAAACCATCATATTAAACCCTAGCACAACTCATGAGGCTTAAGTTTGCAAAGTGTTTGACGAAATGCCACAGCCAGAAAACACCTAAAAATCAATAAAAACACAATGTTCCTAGCATCTTGGCTTGAAAACATTGCAGTGGTATCAGAGTGTTGATCCTCCCAGTCATTGGGGATTAGCGCATGCATCAAAGCCATAAATCATGCCATCCTGAGAGGTCTTCCATAAGGAGAAATGGATATGTGGGATTTTGATAGAGGGATTGTTGATTGTGAGAGGGAATATCAAACCATCAATGAGATTCATGGGGATCTAATAACATTCCAACAATTTGTGTGCATAAAAAATCCTAGTTGGAGCAAAGATGAGGTTACAAATTGGGTCGACATAGCAAAGGAAAACAAAGGTATGGATATTTTGGACTTTTCTAGAGGGATTGTTGATTGTGAGAGGGAATATGAAACCCTAAATGAGATTCTCAGGGATCTAATAACATTCCAACGGTTTGTGTCCATAAAAAATCCTAGTTGGAGAAAAGATGAGGTTACACATTGGGTCAACATAGCAGAGGAAAACAAATATATGGAAGCTATATGGAAGGAAGCACAAATTCACCCTACACCCATTGGGAGCAGGGAATGTTGCTACAGTTTCAAAGAGCCTTGGGAGCTAGACCATAGATGAAAGGGTAAAGGGAAGGTGCACATTGTTGAGGTTCACTATTATAGTGAGGATGGGGAGAATTATGAGTATGCAACGGTTGATTATTATTTGGATCATTCTGATGATTCTAGTGACTCTTGCACATATGAGGGACAGTTGGTTGGACAGGATGATAACACATGTTCTTTATCTTCCACATCAGGAAGTGTTGAGGATTCAACATCTTAGCACAATGGTGACATGTGTAAGGATTCACATATGTTAACACTGAGATGTGATGAGATTAGGAGGTTGGATGACCTACCCTTGGGTGTAGACATGGATTTCAGGGAGTCACACATGGAGGAGGATGAGATTTCTATGATGACCATGACACAATTTTCATCTTTTCAGACACCTATGATAGCCATGACACATGAGGATCTTAGTGGCATCTATGATATGGTGGAGGAACCTTGTGTGAGGGTTGTACACCAAGGGAATATGGATCTGCAGACCCTGGAGGAGAGACATGACTTGGAGACAATGGACCTTACACATACCTATCAGTATGAGGAGAGTGAGTCACCTCTTTTGGAGACTCCATTGTTTGAGCAGACTATGGAGAGAGACAGTTTGATGGGACACTTACTTCCAATACCGGTCTGCAGTGATGAGGTTGCACTTATTATTAGTCAGGATGATCATAGCACGTTTCTTGACACATGTATGGGATCCAGGTGCAAATGATAGTAGCAAGGTGAGTGCACAGGAGGATGCAGCTGCCCATACATGATACAGGGTGATTCAGATGGGGTTAGCAGTTGGTGATGGTGTGCAGTGGAATACAAGAGGACCCAGTAGCAGAGAGGACAATGAGCATTTCAGTACCTTACCTTTTGCAAAGAGTGTTGTTGGGGATTCCATGGTTGACACTAGTAGTGAGGGGCATGAGGTAGCACCTTAGAAAGAATGTGATCATAAGTCACAACACTTGGTAGGAAAGTTAAGATTCAGTGAGGATATGATCATGAAAACCACTAGACACATGGAGGACACAATGCATTGGTGGCAGATTATTGTTAAAGGGCATCGATGGCACATGATAGCTCATATGGGGGAATTTCCATGGATGAGAGAGTGACCATGATGAGGGACGACTACCAACAATTGTTGATGGACAAAGATTACCTATTGGAGGTTGGAGAGATGTATCACAGGGCCCTGAGGGAGCATGTGTTGGAGGTGGACTGACTCACTCATGAGTTGGGGAGCATATGAGGATTCTTGAAAGGAACACAAACAACCCTTCAAGAATCAGATTCCATATTAGAGGAGCTCCTTGAGGAGACTAGCCAAAGATACACCATATCTATCTCGACAGAGAGTCAGATATGTTCCTTAGTTGCATTGATGGAGTATTTCTGAGTGTCACAAGGGCCACCATTCATGGGTAGTTTTGAGAAATTTAGTCATACACATACACATGAAGATTCCATAGGTAGGGGAAGTTACGAGGTCACTTTCATTTGTGTTCTAGGATTGGTTGATATCTCCACAGAGGATGATCCAACAGTACACCTTGGACATATTATGATGAGAGATATGTACAGTGGGATTCAGAGGGACACTAAATTGCAGGGAGGTCACACACTTAGTGGAGCATGTATATTCCTCTCCTTTGTAGGAGCACATAGTTCTGAGAGATCACCTTCACAGTAGAAGAAACTATAGGAGTGATGATGGTGGGAGAGTGATTGACCAACATTTTGTGGAGTTGCCTCTGGTTGTATCTAATGGTTGGGGTTCAGTGATGACTACAGGCGAGTATTTACTATGGGTACCGATGGATGAGATTTTGGTTGAATCCTTGGGATTGACCAAAGTATATGACACTTTCTAGTCCCATGGTCATGTTCATATATGTCTGTTATCCCTTTCCGATAATTTTCTCATTGACAATAGTGCAGGGGGTGATAAACAGGGGCAGGGGACATGGAGAGTTGGTCGACCGAGACCACCTGACATGAGTGTCTTTATTGAACACAACAACATAGGAGTGTATCATCAAAGACAAAAAGTTGAGACCTTGGGTGTGATGGTGATCATCTTAGGCCATGGGACATTAGATATCTCATAGGACAACATAGATTCAAATTCTCATGGAGATGAGCATGGAGGTCTTCCGATAGTTATTAGTATGACACATGAGCAGTTAGAGGGGATTGGAAGTGAGGAGATTCCAATTTTTCCATGGGATCCGAGAGTCCATTTGGTTAGTAGGTTGTTTCACCTTATGATGGCCCAGGTTGCATCAGAAAGAAACATACTTCACTATTGGCTGATTTTGAGAGGGCTTGCAAGGGTTTTTCCTATGAGGTGAGATAGGTTCTCCCTATTAATATGCACGATTGATTATGGATATGGTTGGGCATATGTTGTTCCCGCAGAGATACCTTTACAAGTTTAGTTACTTGACAACAGGTCCAATTTTCACCGATATTTCAACATGGGGATCCGGGAGTGGGCGATCTAGTATGTATACTTTGAGAAGATAGTCATGATCAGAGTAATGCAACATCAACATGGTGATCCTGGGTAGAGACTAGCATGGGACCCAGGGATTACAGGGCTGAGAATCCCATCGACTAGCATAGGTGAGTGGATCCTTGCAGGGGGAAGTCACTTTGACTTTCTAGTGAGCTAGAGCATTGAGGGGAGCACGTCACTTGAGGGTGATTCATTGAGGTCTTGCAGTACCTCACTATGGAATAAACATGTGCAATTGGTGGTGGTATTGGTATGTACTTGGGGGATAGAATAATTACGGGTTGAGGCCATGTGTCATTTGCAAGAGACTCATGGTGTTGATATGTTATAGGATTATGCTTCACAGGGTATTGCAGTTCATGTTCCGATATGGGATCCAGGGGGTAGAGTGCGTGATAGTTCAGCTTTGGATGGAGCCTACTATGTGTCCCATAGGTGGACGTGGGACCCTGATATTATATATGGATTGATTCACTTATTTCTTGAGGACAAGCAATATTCTAGCAGGGAGGACTGTAATGTCCCCACTTTGGGACATCATTATATTACAGAGTGTTATGATGACCAGAGTAGCCAGATGGAGGTTATAGCGAGTACATGAGCTATTGAGGGGTTGTTTGGGGTTTGAATTGCATCACCCATCTCATTCATCATCATGATCCATTTCACACATTTTGGCTTTGGTTCTATTGATTTCTAACGATTTCCATGATTTTGGGTTATTTCGAGCTATATGTTAATTAAAATCACTAAGGAGGTCATATTGGGAATAATACTTGGAGGAATCTCTTAGTGTAATAGCTCATCAGAATCGTGAGGAATAACACTACAGGATAGGATTATGAGAAGTGACTTTCCGTGGCCAGAGAAGCCATAAGGAGAGATAAACCACTTTTGAGAGGTAAAATGGATAATTGATTAATTAAAGTTATTGAATTAATTAATCAATACTTAAATAAAGTAAAAGTCACTTGGAGAGACAAGGTGAGAAGGGAGGATAAAAGAGAGATAGGTTCCTCTATTCTCTCATTATGTTGTTTATCAATTGATATATGGCTTCTTGCTAGTGAGCTCATGCACTTGGGGGTTTTTAGGGTTTTGACTTAACAAACCCTGTAGATCAACTCGATGGTGAAAGATCCCACCCAACCTGGTATAAGCTTGGTCATGGAGGTGAAATATTCCTCCCTCACCATTCTACACCATATCTATTCAGTCACAGGTGGATTCTACATCATCTACAGGGACAGAAGATAAGGGGTGTGCAACTATAGGGGGTTTCCAGTAGGAGGGCACACCATCTTGAGAGGAGTAGCTCGATCTAGAAAGAGGAGGATTCTGGGAAAAGGAGCTTATGGGTATTCTTGGTATGGCCTAGGGTGCCTTCTTTAGTCTCTCCCGGAGGGTTTTTCTCTGTCAAATTATTTATTGGAGTTTGGCACGAGTTGGAGAAGAGGAGGGTGCATTGCAGATTGAGGATTCAGTCTTTTGGTGGGTTAGTTCTTCATATTTCATCCTGAGACTTTTCTAGGGGGTTTCTCTTGGTCTGATATACAGTTTGGCATCTTTCTCAGGGAATTTGGTAGCTATATTCTTGAAGGCTGAATTATTGCCTTGTTTCAGCTAGGAGGGTGCATTTGTCATTGGAGACACAATGTTTTGGGGGTATTCTTGTTGATCTATTTCTCTGAGACTCCTCATACCTTCTTTCCATCATCATATCTAACTTCTCATGGAGTTTTGCAAGGCTTTGAGGCCATCATAGAGGAGGCCATACTTCCCTTGATCTATTCCATCCAGGACTTGTGCATTGTGTGAGAGAGAGCATCACATATAGCAGAGGGTATCCATTGGACTGCAGTGTTACTTGGTATTCATATTGGAGAGGATTTTGGAAGCCTGGATATTCTTCTCTCTTGTATCTTGGAGGCTTGATCAGCCCAACACTCTATTCACTTATATGTATTCTAGATCTGCACCATTTTGTATGAAATCAGAGAGTTATTATTAATAAATCAGATCTGAGGTATTTATGGTTATTTCTTGTGTTGTTTATCTTGCATCTTGTTGAGTAAATTCCATTGTTGTATCTTCTTTTATTATTGGCTGCAAACACACATTAAACCGTCATATTAAACCCTAGCGCAACTCATTAGACTTAAGTTTGCAAAGTGTTTGACGAAATGCCACAACCAGAAAACACCTACAAATCAATAAAAACGCAATGTTCCTAACATATTGTCTTGGGAACACTACATAGCTTTTCAACAAGCTTGGTGCTTGCAGACATCTTGACCTAGAGCTAAGAAAATGACCAGAAAATGAAAATTCTCAAAAAATGAAACCAAGCTTACCAGGAGATGCACTGGGCTAAGGCGAGTTTGTTGGAGCTCACTGTTTTAAAAAATTCCAAGTTTTACCCCTTGAAACTTGACCTGCGCAATTCTAGACTGGTACTTCTAGTACTGGTTCTGGTTTCCTAGTTTTCTGGTACTGATCAAAACTAGGGTTTGACTTTCTAGAGAATCTAGCCACTGAAAAGTTGTCTCAAGCTTCCAAAATATGCGCTAGGGAAAGGTGCACTTACCAAGCTAGTTTTTGGTCAAAAATTCCTCTTTAGTAAAAATCCCTAATTTCCTTTTACAACAATAGTGAATATTTTAGATACCCATTGAAAGGCTCTCTAGTCATTCAAGCTCTGATACCATGTTAAGTTTTAGTGTTGTTATTAGGTTATTTCCAAATTGCATAAGCATTCAATGTATTTCCAAAACAACGACATAAAGAGGATCACTGAAAGAAACACAATCACAAGTTATACAATATTTTGTCCTCAGAAACCCACATGGGGGAGAAAACCTAGCAAAAACTTCCTCAATAATAGATTTCTAATACAATTCCAAGACTAATACCAAAACACCAAGAATAAACTAAGACTGAGCAGGCACCTCTCTTCTCCTTCCTCTTGGAACTACAACTGCAACTTCCTTCAAGATATGCGCACTAGATGAGTGAGTGTGAGAGTGTGTAAGTGAGGCATCATCCTCACATATAAATACTAGTTGAGGAGGCACTAGGGTTATGTCTCTTCACATGGTAGGGACAACTTCTTCTAGAAGTGGTTAAAACCACCTTATAAACACTAGGGGACAAATTTACAAATACCACCATATAAATATGGTTTGACCCATCCAGAAAAGGGGATTTGATCTTAGACAAGACCTGACATGATCAATCTACAAAAGGGTATTTGATCTATAAGATAATAACTCAAATTTAATTAGAATATTCTTCAAAGTTACAATATTTCAATAGGTATGGTACCACATGCATTGGCATTGGAAATGACAATGGCAATGGAAATGGTATGGTATGGTACCACATGCATTGGCATTGGAAATGACAATGGCAATGGAAATGGTATGGTATGGTACCACATGTTTTGGATTGGAAATGGAAATGGAAATGGTATTGTATGCATTGGAAATGGTATGCTATGGCATGGCATGATCTGGAATGGCATGGAAAAGGAAAGACAAGTTAAGGTAAGGAAAGTGAAGGCAAGGCATGCTATGGAATGTCATGGCATGGCATGCTATGGAATGGAAAGGCAAGTGAATGAAAAGGAAAGTGAACGAAATAAATGGCATGCTATGGAATGGCATGACATGGCATGGAAAAGGCAAGACAAGTGAAGGAAATGCAAGTGAAGGAAATACAAGTGCAGGAAAGGCATGGCATGCTATGGAATGACATGGAAAGAGGAAAGACAAGTAAATGCAAGGAAAGTGAAGGAAATACAAGAGAATTCAAGGCATGGCATGCTATGGAATGGAATGGCATGGCATGGAAAAGGAAATACAAGTGAAGGCAATGCAAGTGAAGTAAAGTTAAGGAAAGTGAAGGAAAGGAAAGGAAAATGAAGGCAAGGAAAGGCAAGTGAAAGAAAGGAATAGAAAGTGAAGGAAAGTGAAGGAAAGGAAAGTGAAGGAAAGGAAAGGCAAGTGAAGGAAAGGCATGAATGGAAAGGAAATTGAAGTAAAGGCATGGGATGCTATGGAATGACATGGCATGTCATGGAAAAGGAAATACAAGTGAAGGAAAGACATGGAAAGTGAAGGTAGGGCAGGTGAAGGTAAGGCATTCCATGGAATGGAATGGCATGGAATGCTATGGAATGACAAGGAAAGTTAAGGCAAGTGAATGGAAATGAAAGTTAAGGAAAGGCATGTCATGCTATGGAATGGCATGACATGTCATGAAAAATGCAAGACAAGTGAAGGCAAGGCATGACATGCTATGGAATGGCATGGCATGACATAGATTGTTTTGCATGGAAAGTGAAGACAAGGCATGGAAAGTGAAGGGAAGGAAAGGAAAGGAAATGCATGGAAAGGAAAGACAAGGCATGGAAAGGCAAGGCAAGGCATGAAAAGTGAAGGAAAATCAAGGCAAGGCGTGGAAAGTGAAGGCAAGGCATGACATGACAAGTGAAGGCAAGGCATGGCATGGCAAGTGAAGGCATGGAAAGTAATGGCATGTGAAGGAAAGGCAAGGCATGTGAAGTAAAAGCATGGAAAGACATGTGAAGGAAAGGCATGCCAAGGCAAGGCATGTGAAGTCAAGGCATGGTATGTGAAGGCAAGGCAAGGCATGGTAGGTTATATTTTAACAACATTACAAATATTTTAACAACAGTCAAAATGAAGCCAAAATGATTCATTTTACATACCTAGATGGTCATTCAATTAGACCATTGGGATCAATTCTAATACTGATGGTTTCCATTAAATTCTCGTTCTCAGAGCAAGGAAAGAAGTATCGTACCTTGATGATTTATTACTTTCCATTGTTTGTAGTTGGAGGTTTGTACCAATAACCAAGTTTATAAAGTGGTATACAACTTGACCTAGTTTATAATCTTGAAATACATAACCACCTTTATTTCGTGCTCTTTCATCCTGAGTCATATATTCTCCTTTAATAACCATCGACCCTATTGAAAATTCAATGCCTTCAGAGTTTTTTATTGATCGCATGAGGGTATGCTTTCCCTCTAAGCATCATTCCAACCAATAATCAGTGCCCCATTCATTATCTCTTAGGGAAACCATTGTGTATACGTTCCCTACAAAAAATGGAGTGCCAAAATATGAGTCCACTAAATGACCAAAGCATGACACATTCATTCTAGTTATTCAAAATTTAACAGAAGGATTCAATGAACCTGGTAGTATGAGATATGAAACATGATCATAATCTGTTGAAATACTTGATTGGTCCTCCTCCTATAGGGATAATTCCATGGTTATACATTGACCAATGGGGAGTGATACATGATCCCATCTATCAACCCATTTTGTCGATTCACAATCATTCCATTCATTACTACTACATGGACTACATAAGAAAGAGAGTTTTCTCGTCCATATTTACACTATTGCATTTTCTGATGTTGTAACTGAATGGAATCCATGACTGCCCTGAATTGTTTTGCATTCATAGCACTATGATTGATCTACATTGACCACCTAGAAAAAATATCTATGCACATTTCCTTTCTTGTGTGATTGGTCTTCATGGGTTCTTGTTCCCTCTCCCATTATTGAAGAACACCATTCAATAATGGATTTTTCATCTCGAATGAGGGAAGTAGTAGTGAAATTCATTTCTTTCTTGTGTAATGCTCTTTTTATGCATGCACCTGCTCCATCATGCTTCCCTTTCCCATTCCCGGACTCAAAAATAGTTCCAAATGTGTGGTACTGTTATTTTTTTGTGAAGCATACACAACCATTGAAATCCACGAGATTTTTTTAACTAGCTTGCACAACCATCTGACCAAATCCAATGTTGATCCATCAATATGTTCTTCTCCTTAAGCTGATTTTAGAACAAGTGAAAACAATGTTGTATGTAGGATAAGTCATGGCACTGATCATCACTTATGTAGAAGTGATATTATTTCAATATAACTCTTTTTTGTTCATTACTATCTAGTCCATGCTTAAATGTGATATGTACCATTATGTTGACTTTCTCTGAGTGATAATATTGGATTTGAATCTCATTTTGTGCTTGAAGGGTGTAGTTCTCACCAAAATCAACCATTGATAACACATTACCAACAAGAAATGTATCTCTGCATATTCTAAAATGATCGTCTTGCCATCGTGCCACATGGACATGCTGAACATAATGTCATGTCTTTTTGATGAAGTCCTTCATGAAGTCACAAAATCATACTTGGGAAGTAACCATTTGTATATTTTTTCTTTCTTGTCTTCCATCAATATCATATGTCACATATTTAAAGCTTTGCAAGGAAACCTCATTCCTCCCCAATTCATACTCATTGCTTAGATGGATGCACTTTCTTAGTAATTTCATTCCACCACACCTGGGGCATGTCCCATCTAATCATGAATTTTGATAAAATGTAAAACCCTCTAGCCTTTACACAAGATGTTGTGAATAAAGTCTTTAGATGATGATGACGACAATATAACTGGGCATTCCTACAAAAGGGTGTTATGCAAAACATGAAATCTATATGTGTGTGTGTGTGTGTGTGTGTGTGTGATAATAATAACCATACTCAATGTGATATCTACAACAACACGTGTTACAAATTGTGTTTATTCGAACATACCAAGGCTTTCATTTATGGAAAGATCTTTGGCCTAAGTTAAGTGCACTATGTACTATTATGAATCTTTCATACAATTCTGTCTATGTAATTTCAATATAGTGTTTAATATGGGGTTCACAGTGTCTAAATCCCCTTCTCAATTTTAGTACATATTTTTGGTTGGAAGAGGGCCTTGTGTTATCATGCCAGAAATCTTGAACTAGTCCCTTGATCGCTCCAATTAACTTCATGTCAGAACGAGGTAGTCTTCCAATGAAGGCCCACAAGTCTGTTGGGGAACCTGTGCCGAGGCTATCTCATCTATGATAATACTTTCTAATGGTTTTGACATTTAATTTCAAGAGGTGAGAGGTTTATTGTAGAAAACGACGTTTTCTTGTGATCTTGCTAACAATTGACTGGGACAAGACACGTTGAGCTGCATTGCGATATTTAGAACGAGACTTCTTACAAAATCTTTGAAAAGCATCTACAATGTTTTGTACTATATGATGACTTGTTTCTACACTTTTGATTGTTTTAATGCCTAAAATTCTCCTAACAACAATCAAACTTCTATATTTTAACAAAGATAAAAATAATTTACATTTAGCAACATCGGATTTTGGTTCAAAATATTCTTGAATTATTTTATAAGAGTGATAATGAATAGTATGGTTAGGTAATTTACCTTCAAGTGATTCTAGAACAATTTCATCGACCTGAATGCGTTTAGGATTTCTTCTCCACATAGTGATCAATCTAGGTAGGGACGATGAAACCCTATTATGGGACTCTTGACCCACCTGTTATGGAGTTAACAATGTTGTTGTCCTTTACCCTTCAATCACTGATGGATAAACTATAGGAGGAGAGTGGACATGATATTGTCTAGTTTCTAGAACATTTGATTATCCAACAAGAGATTGCACCACAGGACCTTATTCACCATAATGGTGTACACCAGTTGCTTTAATTTAATCCATTCTATAATCAGGTCCAAGAAAATCCTCCATCATCTGGTCATCCACAAAAAATTGTCTTGATGAGATATTGTTTGGATTTCTCTCTAATGAACTCTTGCACTTTTCTTCTAGTGATGGAGGAGAAACAATAGCGACATCTATTCCTCTAGAAATTGGATTTCCCTCTTCTGAAAGCCTATGCTTTGACATACATAACTTTCTTTTTTCTCTTTCTTTTTCTACCTTTTAGATTGATTTATTTTTTCCTGAGGAATTTCTTTCCCAAATATGGTGGTTCCCCATGTTTAAAGATAAGAATTGGCTTCCAAACAACCACCACAAATTTTTCTTTGTATTATGTAATAAGGCACAACCAAGTGGAGCAACTGTTTTTTGTATTACAAAAGAAGACACATATAATAATTCCAATTCCAATTGCACTTGGACAAATTTGTCTTCCAATTCCAAGAAGACATAAGAATATACAAACAACAATTCCAATTTCACTTGGACAATTTTTTCTTCCAAGTCCAAGAAGAAACAAGAAGATACAAACAACAATTCCAATCACACTTCGACAAATTTGTCTTCCAATTCCAAGAAGACACAAGAAGATACAAACAACAATTCCAATTGCACTTGGACAAATTTGTCTTTCAATTCCAAGAAGACACAATTAGATACAAACAACAATTCTAATTGCACTTGACAAAGTTGTCTTCCAAATTTTCCTACAATGGTTCGACAATAGCACAAAAGTATTTATGAATCTAACAAGAACACTAAAATAAGTAAAACCTGTATATGCAGGTTGTTTTTGTCTGAAGCTTTCATGGTTTTTCCTAGACCACGAGATAGATGAGGTGGGGTCTTCTTGGCACCAAAAAATGCCCAGCAGGAACTCGCGTGTGTTCCTAGAATGCATGTGCACTAAAGTGCGTGTGCATTCTAGGAACATGCGTGTGTTCTTGCTGAGCATAAAAGACCAACTCAGTCAAGTTACAGGAGCACGTGTGTTCTCTTAATGCAACATATATAGCATTTAATATACACCAAACCTCTTTATGAATAAATATGTATAGGGGTATGGGGACAACTAAGGCCTAAGGGGTTAGGATTGAAAGTGTTTTCAAGGATAGATCAATGGTTAGAGAACCAAGATGTGGATGATGTGGGTGCAAGGGTTGTACACAAGGTATATGCATAATGCACTCAGGTCTCGAGTTAAGATAGGGTTAAGGATTGCTTATAATTTATTCCTAGGCTTAGATGGAGCTAGGGGGGTCTATGTCATGGTCTACATCAAGAGGTCAACGTCTAAATCTAAATCTAGCTCTACGTGGTGGTCTAGTTCATGCTTCACGTCAAGCTTTGGGTCTGGTGAAAATATAGTTGGAGGAATGGAACCTACTAAAATGGACATTATGACCGTTTGGAGGCTTATATATTATGAGATTGTAGTGCACCCAAATTGAAAGGACCGTTTGGAGGCAGAGAGATAGTGAGATTGCAATGAACCTTTTGGAGGTCCAGGCATCATGAGATTGCAGTAGAACCAAGTTGAAATGACTGTTTGAGGTGGAAATATGTGATATTGAAGTGAACCCTTTGGAGTGTCGGATCGGATTAGATTATGATTAGGGTTATATTCTATATTTTCTGGGAGGGGGTGGAGATTAGAAAATGTGTTGCAAAGAGGACATCATTTGCATTCATTTCATTTACAATTTTTCTTTTGTAGTTTTCTTTCTTTGTTGATATAAATTTCATTAAGGATAGAAGAGTATGTATGAGCTTTGATTTCATGAATCGAAAAAGTAATTTTCTTTATGTGAGTGGATTAATCAATATATGTGTGTAGGTTAAAGATAATGAGTAATAGAGGAAAAACAACAAGTCATGATAGGTTTCATTATTTTGGGAATTGTCAAGCTCTAGGTCAATGTCTAAATATAGATCTATCTCTATGTCATGGTCTAGGTCATGTTCTACGTCAGGTTCTGGGTCATCCTCTAAATATATCTCTAGCTCTATGTCATGATATAGGTCTATGTCATGGTCTAGGTCATGGTCGTGGTCTAGGTCATGGTCTATGTTTATGTCTAGGGGGGCAGGGTGGGGGGTAGAGAGTGAGAGAGTGAGAGTATGGGTGGTAGAGAGTGAGATTATGGGGGGTCTATGTCATGGTCTATGTCAATATCTAGGTCAACGTCTAACTCTAGATCTAGCTCTATGTCATGGTCTAGGTAATGGGGGGGGATAGTGAGAGTGAGAGAGTGAGAGGAAGAAAGGAAAAAGAGGGGGGGTAGAGAGTGAGAGAGTGATAGGAAGGAGAGAAAAATAGGGAAGGGGGGTTATATATATGAAAAGAGAGCAAGGTGGGGAGAGTGGGGGAGAGAGGGGGATACATGGAGCGAGAGAGTGGGGGTTATATGCAAGAGGTACAGATAGAATGGGATAGATATGGATTGTTTGAGAGTGTGATAGGGTAGGAGGGGAAGACCAAGAGGGGGTTTAGAGAGAGTGAGAGTGATACTAACAACAAGGAGAGAGAGAAAGAGGTGGTAAATGGTAGAGATAGTGGGAGGGACAAAGGGGAAGAGAAAGGAGGAGAGAGACAAAGAGAGAGAGGAGGATACTTTGAGGGGGGGAGAGAGAGAGAAGGGGAGGGAAAAGGAGGGAGGAGGGAGATAAATATATGGAGAGAGAGAGAGAGGCCGGATATAGAGAGGGATTCAAACATTGATTGTGAATAAATAATATTGAATCAACTATAATATTATGCTTATATTAAAATAAAAAAGCAGAATTAACGTACCATAATCATCATTAAATCATGTGATATCATTATTAAACCGTAGGTGAATGGTGATATCCATAAAATATCCTTATAAAAAAAGAGTTATAGGCATATTGCACTTAGGGCTTGGGTGTGCATGGGCTTAAGGGTAGAGTATAGGTTATGTGTAGGCTTAGATGGAGCTAGTGGGGTCTAGGTGATGGTCTAGGTCTAGTTCATGGTATAGGTCATGGTCATGTTCATATAAGTACTTGTATAAGTAATCCATTGGAAGAAGATAAAAAAATCAACACTCACCTTATAGGCGAGGCTACATTTCTCTATTTCAGATATATTTTATTCATTATGAAACATGCCTCGCCCTTAGATGGAAAAATAGAGAGGGAGGTAGAATTAGGGGCAAAGAGGAGGAGGATGAGAGGGAGAGAGAGAGATATGCAAAGACAGAGTGAGAGTGAGACCAAAAGAAAGGAAATAGGGAGTGAGATTGAGTGTGAGGGGAAGGGGGGAGATAGAGGGAAGGGGGGTTGTAGAGATATAAAGAGAGAAATGGAGGGAGAGTATAGGAGAGAGGGGGAGGGGGATATAGTGAGAGTGAGACTAACAATGATGAGAGAGAGAAAGAGGTGGTATATATATGAGAGAAAGAGAGGAGAGATAATGGGAGGGAGGGGGAGAGATAGAGGGAGGAGGGGGGTAGAGAGATAATGTGTGAATGTGAGAGGGGGGAAGAGAAAGAAAGAGAGGGGGGTGAGACAAGGAGAGTTTGAGTGTATGAGAGGGAGGGAGAGGGAGACAAAGAGAGTGGATATAGAGAGAGTTATAGGAAGGAGGGAGACATAGTGGGGAGGGATGGATGTATGAGAGAGAGAGCGGAGAGATATTATGAGGGGGGGAAAGAGAGAGGGAGGGAGGAAGGGGTGGAGAGAGAGTGAGAATGATTGTGAGAGGAAGGGGGGAGATAGAGGGAAATGGGAGTAGAGATATATAAAG
>ML778328.1:679645-689660 GCA_009831015.1 Picea engelmannii | reverse complement strand
CAACTGATATATATATTGATCGATAAATATGTCGGTATATATATGGATTGATAGATATATCAATATATATGTCGGTTGATATATATATTGGTATATATATCAACATATATACAAGCTAGTATATATACCTACCAACATATATACCGGCATATATATCTATCGATATATACTAACATATACATTGGTCGGTATATATACTGATATATTGGTATATATGCCAACATATATTTTGGTTGGTATATATATCGACATATATACTGGTATATATATGCCCTAGGTTAGTTGGGTTTCCTTTGCTAAGTTTTTTTAATCATTTACTTGTTGTGAACCACAATCAAAGTACTCTAATTAATCAACAACACTAGATAACACAATACTAGTAAAACCATCATTAATGTAGTAGTCATCTCTCATATCTCTTCCCTGCTTCCATTAGGGTAACTAAGTGAGGACTAGTTTAACTTTAATTTAACTAACTTTTAAAACCCATATTTTAAATGTTAAAAATCATTGAAAAATACGAAAACTATTAAAAGTGTTGTGGTGACGGTCTAAAGATAATAATGGAGCGAATTATATAAATTTTAACCTTCATAGACCTTCAATTTTTTTTTATAATTTTGAAATTTTAGTTATACACCATTTGAAATGAAATGATTTTTTGGTGGTGCATAAGGGGTGGAATTCCCCTCCTGCTCCTACCAAATACTTCTATTTCTTGGGTTCCACTTATTTTCCAAGGCTCCATTACTATGGTCAGGAAATATCTATGTTGGAAACTCCAACGATTCTCAATTCTCTCTCAACAACCATAATTCTCATGCACAGTGACATCCATTCCTTTATGGAATAATCAACTATTACTTACAACCAACAATCAATGGCTCTTTTCTCCCCCCTAATTATTTACATGTGCCTAGAACAAGACAAAAAATGAGCAAGAATGAATGAGGAATGAATAAAACTGAAATGAGTAACCAAATTGAACGAGTGATTAACCAAAATGAATGAGGAACCCCCCTAACAACCAAAAACAAGGTTTATATAATTATATGCAATAAAATACCAGATGGCCTTCCCCAAGAAGTTCATGTAACCACTTTTCCCAACTAAAACCAAAATGGTTGAATAAAATAATAATAAAAAGACTTAGCCCCAGTGGCCCCCTCTCTTGTGGAATCATAGCCCCTATCTTTGGCATTGCCCGTCTTCCAGCCAACAATATATTTTATTAATATATTCAAAGTATTACATTTCTAGGCACTCCAGCCTTTCAAGTTTATATATCACTTCGTTATATGTACATATACTAGAAGGTGGCTTCCATATATGTGCATATATGGAAGTGCTTCCATATATGCACATTTATGAAAAATGGCTTTCCTATATGCACATATATGGAAGCGGGTTACTTCCTATATGTTGGTATATATACTAGTGTTTATACACTAGTATTATGTTGTTATATATACTAATTTATATATCAATGTTTATACTAATATGTCAGTATATATACTATTTAAGAATGTTTGTCTCTGGTTTTTCCTTATTCCGATCAATTTGCAAGAGAACCATTTATGAGACGATGTGATGATTTTTCTCTAATTTGGAATCTTGGTACATGTGCCTTTGTTGAAGCCAGGAATCCGTATATACATTAGAAAGAGAAATGATATCAAGTTATGGAGTAGGATGAGAGGATGGAGGTATGTCAGAGTACTCAAGGTCTTTCTCCAGATCACATAATGTTTTGGACCTCCCTATTATTGCATGAGATTCTTCAAAACTAAAAAGTGGTCAAGCCTGTCTACTATTTGTTGAGTAGTGCCATGCTTTCCATTCCCCGTGTGACACTCGTTAGATGTCTGAATGTCCATTAGTCCAAGTTATTTAATCATCTCTTTGAAGGATAGATTCTCATTGTCTAATCTTTGGTGTCCACCTTTTTTCTCCTGGAGCAAGGTGTTCATGTTGAAGTCACCCCCCATAATCCATCATTGATCCATGGTGAGATTTTGGATAGTCACTAGACTTTCCAAGAAGGGAATTTTCGACAAAGGATTAACGAGTCCATAGACATTGGTTAGATGTCCATTGGTTTGAGATTCAATGAGTTTGTAACCAACCATCAGGAAATTGGGTGATCTCAATAAGCATTTAATCTCCAGCTTGGTGGGATCCCATAGTATAGTCAACTCTCCTACTAAACTAGTGGCACGTACTATTAGCGGGTCATAGTTTCTATATCATTTTCTCATGATTAAGGACTTAGCTACCTCATCACATTTAATCTCTTGAAACATGAGAGTAGTCGGCGTTTCCTAGGCTATCCTACACTTCAACAAATGTTGTGTGCCTAATGAATTAATGCCTCTTATATTCCATGATATCACTTTCATATTTAAGCCTTGGGTTGCGATGAGAAGTATCCCTAAAGCTTGTCCATGATTGACCAATAATGTCGTTTTCTCCTCCAATTTCTACTTTAGTGTTTTCCTTCCTCTTTTATTGTCCTCAACTTTTGTTTTCTTCTGAGAATTAAATGGATTTGTTTTAACCCCTAGACTACCTTGAGAGATTGGGCTATGTGATCCGTCACCTACCTTTGTTTTCCCTTTGAGCAGGTCATGTTGCGACTTCCTTAGTTGTGGATGTGTAATCCTAGAGAGGAGTTGCTCTCCATGCCATTCTATGAGGTGTGACTCTGATTTATCTATGTATTTCCTCAAAGAATTTCCTATTGAATCTAGTGATTCATCCCTCCAAAAATGAATAAAAAGAAGAGAAAAGAAAACCCATACTTGAACCACAAATGATACATCAACCTCAAGGTCTAAACCTAGCAACCACCTATTTTACCTACCTTTCTCCCAATCCAAAGAAATATGACCACTTATAAACATGAGATCCTCTATTGACCTATGGCATGGTCACAAACCAGTAAATTGGTCAATCAAGCTTCATTTTCCAGAGCTAATGCCTTGAGGAGAGTAGAAAATTGAGGAAATGAAACTTTATTAATATTCTTAGATTTTTTAACAAAACATGAAGTGATATTGGGTTTGGTAGAATTCAAGATCAAAGTAGACAAGGCCTAAGATGCCTTGGATTTAAGGTAGGGAGGGGGCTTCTCCCCCCTTGGTTCAGGAAGGCAACAAAAAGGCCAGCTTAACGCTAGGCCGGGACGTGGGTATGTCTGAGGTAGAGGTGCTATCACAACGAGGGCTAGTGGGCAAGTTTGGGTATCGGGCCATGGGGGCCAAGGATGTACTTGGGTGGGTAAAGGAAACCTGGAATCCGCTGCTTGGTTTAATCCAGTGGTTTACATCCTGTCAAAAGGATGGTACTGTTTCATCTTCAACTCCTTGGCTGATGCGCTGGAGATTTTAAACAGAGTGTGGGTTGTTACAAGTGGAAGCCTAATGCTTAACCATTGGCATAGCGCCTTCAATCCGGAGAAGGAATTTATTAGATATAGGCACATGTGGGTGCTTATGCCGGGGTGTCCGCTCCCGTTTTGGAATCTGGAATCGTTTCAGGCTATCAGGAATGAAATAGGTAAATTTTATATGCTGATTCCAAACTTCTGGAGGGAGCAGATCGGAGGATGGGCAAGCTCCTGGCAGAAATCGATGTCTTTGAAGGATTTTCGGAGCAGATTGATATTGCGTGGGGAGGGATGAAGTTCCAGCAAGTTCTGGACTACGCGGGTGTGTCGTTCAGATGCCTAGATTGCAGAGGTACAAGCCATTTGGTGCATCAGTGTAGAGGAGATCGCTAGAAAGCGGGATTTGCGTGGAGTGAAGGGAACAGAAATGATGTTGTAGCGGAATTAAAAGCGACGTCGATTGTTTTGTATCCGGTCCAACCAGTTTCGACTGAACAAAGCGTAATGGAGCCGGGTAAGTCGTTTCGATCCAATCTCTGTTTTACTTCGATTTCGCCGTTTCTTGCTGAGAGGGTTTTGGAGTCCCTCGGGTAAGATACAAGCAATCTAGTCGTTGTTATCTCCGAGGGTAGTGCAATACAAGCAATGAAGCTTGTATTGCCTCGGAGGATAGAGACACTTATAGGGAAGGGTAGTCGCAGGGTGTAGAGGAGGTAGGATTCGGATCTGAACAAGCAGGAGATCTAGGTGGTCTGCACTTACTGGCAGAGGAGGAAGAATCCTTAGTTTCCTTTATCTCGTCCTACAGGGATATCCTGGCCAAATCTACATTACCAATTTACGTGGGGGGGAAACCTTACCTGTGCAAAATGGTAAGAAACCTTCTGTGGATAAAAATAAGGAATGCATTTCTGTCAATTTGAAAGTGGAGAATGCGTTTGTGAAAGGAGCTGTGTGTGGGGGTTTGGAGAAAGATTTTTCTCAGATATAGACGAGGAGTGCGATAAAGGTTGGGTGTAAAAAGGAGCAGTGTGGGGGTCCGGATGCTATTAGCATGTTTTTGGGTCCGAGGGTGCTTAGAGCACAAAAATCCCTAGCCAAAGTTAAAAAATGATAGTGGCCTCCCTAAATGTGAGAGGGGTGGGGGGAGTCAAAAATTTTTGGCTTTAAAAAGGTGTTTAGAAAAAATTAATCTTAATGTGTTGTTTGTTCAAGAAACAAAAGTTTGCGTTACAAAAGTTAGAGAACTGTTTGCTAAGTTGCTGCCCAATTGGTACTTTTGCGGTACTCATTCTGTGGGTCTTTCAGGGGGGTTTTTATTAACTTGGGACCCAAGGAAAAATAATCTAAAATCTTTTCTGACCTCTGCAGGGATTTTGTTGGAAGGTTATGTTAAGGATTTGGATAGATGCATGAAGTTGATAAATTGTTATGGGTCGTATTCAGATAGAGAGATATTTTGGGAAGCCATAAAAGACGAGGGTATTCTGAAGGTACCAAATTTAGTGTTGGGGGGAGACCTAAATTTTACTAGGTCCTGCAGGGAAGTGTGGGGGGAGCATGCTAGAGCAGATCCCTTACACTCCTTTTTCAGTGAGATGACCCAAGTAGAAGGGGTTGTAGATGTGGAGCCTGTTAAATTAATTCCTACGTCGAGGAACGGGAGAGGAGGTCATGATTTTATTGCAAAGCGATTGGATCGCTTTCTGATATCAGAAGATTTGACATGGGTAGGCCTGAGGTATAAATCAAAGGTAAGCAATATAAAAATCTTAGATCATATGCCTGTGGTCCTTTATTTAGAACCATAAATAAGAAATGTTAGATACCCCTTTAAATTTAACTCAATATGGTTGGAAGATCCATATTTTGATTTTATGATCCGTTCTAAATGGGCTGGGTTTACTGGTTCGGAGTCTATAAACTCTATGGAGTCTATGGTTAAAAAATTTAAGTTTCTAAAGGTCTAGATGTCTAGTTGGGAGAAAAAGAAAAAGAGTGAGGCAAAGGTAGAATTGGCAAAGATTGAATCTGAACTCGATGATTTATATAACAAAGATCTTGGAGGTTTAGTGAAGGAGATTGACAGATTGTTAATTGTAGAAAAAGAACAGAGGATTTCGACACTTTTGAGATAGGAAGAGGACACTTGGAGGCAGAAAAGTAGGATCAACTCGCTGGCTTCCGGGGATAGGAATACCAAGTTTTCTCATGCTTGTGCAAATGCTAGGAAACAGGTAAATACTATTTGGGGGATCACTAAAGAGGATGGTAATGTGATTTCCAGTGAACAAGGATTACAAGAGGAGGTTGTAAACTCTTTTCAGGAGTTGTACAAGGCACAACCTAGTCTGGTCATTTATGATCAACTTGCAGTTATAAAGAACTATCCAAGAATGGTTTCAGAGGAAGAAAATTGTAGACTGTATGAGCCAGTTTCCTCAGCTGAACTGTTGTCAACTCTAAAAAGTCTTAAAGTGTCAAAGAGTCATGGTCCTGATGGATGGACTGTAGAGTGTTTTTTTGGCTTTTTTTTTATTTAGTGGGTGTTGAGCTTCTGGAGGTAGTGGAGGAGTCCAGATTGAGAGGGAGGGCGAATGGAACATTGAATGCCACTTTCTTAACACTTATTCCTAAAAGGGAGAACCCCAGTTCTTTTGGTGATTTTAGGCCTATAGAACTTTGCAATTTGGTATATAAGATAATTACTAAAATAATAGCTAAAAGAATAAAACCTATTCTATCTTTAGTATTTCTAAAGAACAATATGGTTTTTTAGAAGGAAGACAAATTTATGATGCTATTGGTATTGTGCAGGAAGCATTACATAGTATTAAGATAAAAAATCAGAAAGTTGTAGTGCTTAAACTTGATCTAGTAAAAACCTATGACAGGGTGGATTGGGGGTTTTTAAGGCTAATTATGTTACAGGTGGGAATGAGCCTTGAGGTTACTGATTGGATCATGGAGTGTGTGACCTCAACAAATTATGCAGTCCTGTTAAATGGTAAGCCTACACCTTTTCTTAGAAGTTCAAGGGGACTAAGGTAAGGGTGCCCTTTGTCTCCATTACTGTTTCTTTTAGTGATTGAATGCTTAAGTAGAGCTATTAATGAGAAGGTAAGAGGGAAGAAACTAGGAGTATCAGTTGTTAGAGAGCTTTACATTACTCATCTAATGTTCGTAGATGACGTGATTTTATTTGGTAATGGTATGATATCAGAATGGGAGATCTTAAAAGGAATCCTATGTTAATTTTTATGCCATTATTATAGTTCTTTGCATTTCAATAGATAATAGCAACATAAGAACAAGATCACTAAGAAATACACATTCACAAGAGACACAACATTTATCCTAGGAAACCCTCTAGGGGAAGAAAACCCAGCAAAAACTTCCTTATCATAAATTGTCAATACAATGTTCAAGAGATAACTCAAACCAATACAGATAGTCCTCTCCAAAAGATGCACCACTCTTCTCCCTCTCTCCAACTGGTAATTGCAGCGTGCCTCATAAGAGAATGAGCAAGTGAGTTGTGTGATAAAGTGAGGCGCTAGCCTCCTAAATATACAAGACTGGCACGTGTGAGAGGGTTTCACTCGTAGGGCCGACCTCTCACTCTGGGTGGGTAAACCCACCTTTAAATTAATTATGGGTCTCAATAATAACTGCTGGGGCCGACTTCTTATTCTACCTATTATAATTGTCCGATGACCAATCCGCAAAAGAGGATTTGGTCCTAATACAATTACCGACATGATTAATCCACAATGGGGATTAATCCAATGAATACAATAACAATAATAATAATAATACTCTTCACAGTTACATTATTTCAACACTCCCCCTTAACAATAAGGGTATTCTTCAACAACATCAGGCGAGAGAGGTCTTCTTCATCAGTGGCATCAGGAGGATAGTATCGTCAATATCATCTTGAAACATTGGCTAGCATATTTACGAGTCATCGGAAGTTTTCTTCATCGGCAACATCATCATTCTCGAAAGAATGCCATCATCATCTACATCAATAAGTATCAATAAAATGATACCTCATCACAACACTAGGCTGGCACATCACAGTACTACACTGGCTCAATGTCACAGCTGATAAGTTGGTAGCTCAGTGTCAGTCACATCTTGCTTTATGTCTAACAACTAGGTCAGAAGCAAGGTATATATATATCAATCTTGCTTTACGTCTAACAACTGGGTCAGAAGCAAGGAACACATCAACATCTCACTTTACGTCTAACAATGAGGTCAGAAGCGAGGAATCATCTTGCTTTACGTCTAACAACTAGGTCAGAAGAAAGGAACACATCAACATCTTGCTTTACATCTAACAACGAGGTTGGAAGCGAGGAATCATATTGCTTTACGTCTAACAACTAGGTCAGAAGCAAGGAACACATCAACATCTCGCTTTACGTCTAACAACGAGGTCAGAAACGAGGAATCATCTTGCTTTACATCTAACAACTAGATCAGAAGCAAGGAACACACTGCATCATGCTTTATGTCTAACAGCGAGGTCAGAAGCAATGACTCATCTTTCTTTACGTCTAACAGCGAGGTCAGAAGCAAGGAACACACAACGTCATACTTTACGTCTAACAGCGAGGTCAGAAGCAATGACTCATCTTGCTTTATGTCTAACAGCGAGGTCAGAAGCAAAGAATACACAACGTCATACTTTACGTCTAACAACGAGGTCAGAAGAAATGACTCATCTTTCTTTACGTCTAACAGGGAGGTTAGAAGCAAGGAATATAAATATACTCCCCCTTTCAGGGAGGGTCCTTTCAGACTATACCAAGCTTATCTCAAAAGTGTTCAAACTTTACACGAGATAGAGGTTTGGTCATCACATCAGCAACCTGTGCATCTGTGCTAATGTACTGGAGATTCAAGGTTCCTCTTTGTACCATGTCGCGGATGAAATGATAGCGGATTTCTATGTGCTTCGACTTGTCGTGGAATACAGGATTCTCTGTCATCTTTATGTAGCTTTGGTTGTCACCTAGAATCACAGTTGCTCTCATCTCCAAGTCAAATAGGCCAGTCAGTAACTTTCGAAGCCATATAGCTTCACAGCTAGCAGAACATGCAACAATGTACTTTGCTTCCGTTGTGCTGAGAGCAGTACTGGATTGCTTCCTACTCTGCCACGAGATCATGGTTGATCCCAAACTGAAACAACATTCGGAAGTTCTTTTTCTGTCAGCAATGCTTCCTGCCCAATTTGAATCAGTGTATCCACTCAATGTGAAGTCATGATCTCCATCATAGTTGAGACCATAATCCATTGTACCTTTAAGGTACCTCATCACATGTTTTGCAGCCACTAGGTGAACACGTCTAGGCTCTACCAAAAACTGACTCAAGGTGTTCACTTCAAAATAGATGTCAAGTCTGGTGTTCGTCAGGTACATCAACAATCCAATAATCTGTCTGTACAGTGTGGAATCTATCAAGTCTGGCGAAGTATCGACCAGCAGCTTCAGCTTTGCTTCCATGGGCTTGCATTCTAGCATGTCGAATCTCTTTAAGATTTCGACCATGTACTTCCCTTGGTTAAAGAAGATCCTTTCTGGACTCTGCCATACCTCAAGACCTAAGAAGTAATGCATTAGGCCAAGGTCCTTCATTTCAAATTCTGCGGCAAGTCTCTCTTTACATTCAGCGATGAGCTTTTCTTCTTCAGTTAAGAATAAGTCATCCACATATAGCAGTAAGATTACTGACTCATTATCCATAATTTTGAAGTAGAGATTTGAGTCTGCTTTACTCTTGGTAAAACCTAATCTCGTCAAGAAACTGTCTATACGACCATACCAAGCTCTGGAAGCTTGCTTCAATCTGTATAAGGCTTTCTTCAATCAACAGACATGAGACTTCCTGTCTTCAACCTCAAATCTTTGGGGTTGCTCTATATACACTTCCTCTTCGATAACACCATTCAGGAAAGCTGTCTTCACGTCCATCTGGTGCAGCTTCCATTTCCTGTTGGCAGCAAGAGCTATAATGGTTCTGATCGAAGTGTATCTGGCCACATGAGCGAATGTCTCTTCATAGTCAATGCCTTCCTTCTGGGAAAAGCCACGAGCGACAAATCTTGCTTTATATTTCTCAATACTTCCATCAGCAGCATGTTTTATTTTGAAGAGCCATTTTGATGATACCACATTCTTACTTTTTGGTCTGGGAACTATTTCCCATACATCATTCTTTATTATGGATTGGTATTCCTCTGTCATGGCATCTTCCCATTCTTTCTTTTGAATGGCCTCTTCAAAGTACGTAGGTTCTTCATCAAGTAGATTGCACATCAAAGCCATGGAACACCATACTTTTCTCCATCTCGTATAAGCTCTCTTGCCCAAGCAGGCTTTCTTTTATGGGAGAAGGTCATATGAGGAGGTTCTTGAACTTCTGATACATCGTGATCTTCAGGAGTCTCCTCATCAGGGGAAGTTAAGACTTCCCTTACAGGTTCTGCAGCTCTGGGAACTTCCCTCATGGATTCTGTAGTCCTGGGATTTACAGGTTCCTCTTCATACATTTCTTCAAGCTGGCATCTTCTTGATTTCTTAAGTGTTGCTTCTTCATCAAAGGTCACGT
>ML778328.1:663801-678381 GCA_009831015.1 Picea engelmannii | reverse complement strand
GAATGTGTTGGATCTTGAGATCCTTCTGGATCTATGGCAAGAGATCCCTTCTCCTGCAAATACTCTTTAGGGTTTAACCATTAAACATATGTAAGTACATACCTCTGATAGCATTTGCAGGTAGTGGCTCCATATGGTAGCAGTGGTAATCATTTCCAACTCTTGAGAAAATTTCAAGGGTGATTGCAATTGGTTCTACGGTTGCAACTGCAACTGGTACTGCAACTGCAACTGGTTCTGAGACTGCAACTGCAACTTAGGGTTTTATGAGGAAACCCTAATTTTTCAAACTTTGAATTTTGAAATTCTGATCCAGGGGATAGATGCACTGGGCTGAGGTGAGTTAGTTGGTGTAGTCGAAAATTCGAAAATCCAACTTTTACCCCCTCAAACTTGATCTGCGGATTTCTGGATTGGTGCTTCTAGTTTTCTGGGACTTCTGGTACTCTGGTTTTCTGGTTTTCTAGTACTTTGTGAAACTAGGGTTTCACTTTGGAAAAGATCCAGCCACTGAAAAGGTGCACTCTAAGTGCTAAAATGATCCTTGGGGGAGGGCACAACTTTCTAGGTGGTTTTAGGGATAAAAAAATTCACTTTTGCAAAACCCTAATTTTTGGGTACGGTAACAATGACGTTTTTCCTCTTGCGAAATATGCTTCCTTTAGGTTGGCTCTGATACCGTGTTAATGTTTATGCCATTATTATAGTTCTTTGCATTTCAATAGATACGAGCAACATAAGAACAAGATCACTGAGAAATACACATTCACAAGAGACACAACATTTATCCTGGGAAACCCTCTAGGGGAAGAAAACCCAGCAAAAACTTCCTTATCATAAATTGCCAATACAATGTTCAAGAGATAACTCAAACCAATACACATAGTCCTCTCCAAAAGATGCGCCACTCTTCTCCCTCTCTCCAACTGGTAATTGTAGCTTGTCTCATAAGAGAATGAACAAGGGAGTTGTGTGATAAAGTGAGGCGCTAGCCTCCTATATATACAAGACTGGCACGTGTGAGAGGGTTTCACTGGCAGGGCCGACCTCTCACTCTGGGTGGGTAAACCCACCTTTAAATTAATTCCAGGTCTCAATAATAACTGCTGGGGCCGACTTCTTATTCTGCCTATTTTAATTGTCCGATGACCAATCCACAAAAGGACATTTGGTCCTAATACAATTACCGACATGATTAATCCACAATGGGGATTAATCCAATGAATAAAATAACAATAATAATAAGAATACTCTTCGCAGTTACATTATTTCAACATCCTAGACTTGTTTTGCAAGGCAGCTGGTATGGCTTTTATCCCATAGAAATCATATTTTCTTGAAGCAGGTTGGAAGGAAGAGGCGTTGGTTATGCTGAAAGGGCTCTTGCCTTTTGAAGTGAAACCAACTGAGGAGGGTTTTAGTTATCTTGACTACTTTCTGAAACCAAACTGCTACTCTAGGATGGATTGGATTTGGCTGGTGAAGAAATTTGAGAAAATGATAGCTAGTTGGAGTCATAGGTGGTTGAGCTTGGGGGGTAGAGTTACTCTTGTAAAAGCAATCCTGGAAAGCATACATGTTTTCTGGTTGTCAATAACTAAAATCCCTAAAATTATTTTAAATACTATAAGAATAAGGATGTTTAGTTTTCTTTGGACTAGGAAAAAGACAAAAGAAGGGATTCACCTGGTGAGTTGGAATCAACCAGCAAAACCAAAAAAGCAGGGAGGGTGGGGCATAAAGAATATTTACTCCTTTGGGAAAGCGTTAGCAGCAAAGACTTTATGGAGATGTCTTATGAATCAAGGTTTGTGGCATGTGGTGATTGTTATTGAATAAATCGGTAGGTGCGGACACTAACTAATTTCCCTAGATCCACCTAGATCTAGAACAAAACACAATAGAACATGACACTTTCCTTAAGTTTTAGATATTGAATTTACTAACTAAAGAGGGATAGGTGACATAACGTTTAAACACCGATTCCTCTCGCCATAGCCATCCTAGCTCCGTTCCAACGCTCATACAATCATGATCTTGCAAAAAAACACAACCAACCAAAGTGATAGTAATAGCATAAACTCAATATAAACCTATGTATGTGATCAAGGAATCAAACAATAAAACACAAGCTTTATAGGAAAAAATCATATCACTGTATCATATTAAATGTGAAAGAGAGATTACAACCATGGCCTTGATGTCGTAAGGTCCCTTCCAACTGTCCTTCGTTCCCCACACACTTCCACTCCAAGAATTCTGAGAGCACAGATCTGATAATATTCACAATCTATCTTGAAAAAATGGCTCATCTAGCCAAGCTAACAATATCCAAAGCTCAATCCAATCCAAGCTCCAAAATCAAAAGCTAACCTTCTCCATGAGAGCTCCTCTCCTTTTATAAGTTGAAGAGGATAAGGTGAGGAGGTTAGGATGATCCCACTAAATCATGAAAGCGAGTAAGATCCAAACCATTCGAATGCCACCTCACCATGGAAGTTTCTCCTTCTAGAAGCATCGAGAAGATGCTCGTTTTTCCCACGTATGAGCATTTTTTCACCCTGCCTATATAGCAACCTGCGAACACTTCGCGACCTAGTTATGGTGTAGCCTGCGAAAATCAGACATTTTTGCACCCTTCCTATATAGCAACATGCGGAAATCCTCTTTAATAGAGTTTTTACAAAGGAGAATGCAACTTCTTTTCTCAGGAAAAGTTATTCTCCCTTCTTTCTTCAGGAACTCAGGCCACTGACCCCTCTGAAGGCAACATATAGGTTTACATAATTAATGGTCATAGGGATGACAAAAATAATGTGTAACATAGAGCCCCCCAAAGTATGAAGTTAGAACAGAGTGATAGTTGAGATACTTTGTCGAGTGTGTGTAGGGAACAAGGAACAGTTGGTCGAAAACCTGCCAACAAACAAGGAAATACAGTACAATAATATATCATCATTGAGGTAGGAATTCCCATAGTCAGAATACAAATGACTCAGAGCATAAATGATGACATGCGAAGATCCATGCCAAGTAAGGTAGGTCATGGCCACCAAACATACACTGTGGATCCATGCCAATATGACTCAAATCTAAACATAGCCATCAAAAAATACACTGTGGATCTATGTGTTAAAGACTCAAATTTGAACATAGCCATGAGGCATACAATGTGGATCTATGCAATAGTACAAACTGAATATACTCTAATGCAACCTGAATCTGTCAAAAAAGATCTAGGGTCTTCATCTCCACCACTCTATAGTAGGAATCTAACCATGGGAATACATGTGTCGAAGTCGAACATGGTAGAAACCACTTGATTACCAGTCATTAGTGTATACCATTAAAAAGTGTGAGGGAAATCACCATTAATGTCAATGAATCCCAAGGTACACTAGTACAATCCAACAAATGTGAATTAATGAGCTGAAGTCGAACACTCAGCGTAATCTCCCGATCAGGGGTCAATAATGAAAACCCACTGTTGAAAGCGAGGAGACCTGCCATTGAGGCATGCAAGTTCCAAGGTACCAATTAGTTTCTAAGTCTAATTCCTGGATAATGAGTTGAATTCGACAGGAAAAGACTCATCACAGGAGGGCCTTAATGTATCCCCCATCAATGACATGAAACGGGTAAAAAGATTTGATATAGATTAGAGTAACCAGTAACTCAGGACTGACTCAGGGATGGATGACACAATAGAAGGCTTAAGGACTGCATAAAGGATTAAGGACTGCATAAATGGCTGACGCAACAGAAGGCTTTCCGGGTTGAACTTCTCTTTGAACATATTGATGACACGACAACTGTCTTGGAAATACTGACTCCACAACATGGATCACAGACCAACGAGTAATCTTATGAGTATGATCAAGAGATGAGTGGATTTTCCAACCTATACATAAGACAAGTGAAAGGGTGTCATGTTCAAAAGCAACTCTTCCATGGAATACAGGTTTAGACACATTTCTTTCCCAAATTTTCCCACACCATTTCTAGCGAGTACCTCTTTATTTTTACACAAGCTTGAGGAGGATAACATATGCTTGAAATATAATCTCATCCTTCACATGAGTCCCTCGAAGTATGTTTAACGAACCCTAGGAATGAGTGGTTCGGTCCCACATGGGCCTTTCAATGTTTATTTTATGAGTCCAAAGAAAGAAAACTCAGGGGTTTTTCATGTTTATAGAGTCTAAAAAACACTTAAAGAGAAATCTTTCAGTTCCTTTTTCCTAAAGTAGTCTGATGAGACCGAAAAAGAGATAAACTATCACTCAACAGTTTTTTTCTTCAAATACTTTGACGAGCGTGAAAAGAACAAGATCGCTCGTCAATCTTTTCATGTTTAGAGAGTCTAAAAAGAGCTTAAAGGGAACTCCAGTGGGTTCCTTTTTCATATAACCTTACAAGTCCGAAAATGTGATACAAGTATACTTGGTTACATTCTCATTGATTTACGAGCACGAGAAAGAACAAAGACTAAGCTCGATAACTTATTCTCATGTATTTACGAGCATGAGAAAGAACAAAAACTAAGCTCGGGACTGTTTTCAATTTTACGCAAGCTTTAAAACAAAACAAAACTATGCTTGGAATAGATTTTATTTTTTCACAAGCTTAAAAACTAAACAAAACTATGTTTGGACCTGGTTTCATTTTTGTACAAGCTCGAACCAGAGGAAACTATGCTTGAGGTAGGTGGTTTCATTTTTACACAAGCTTGAACCATAGAAAACTATGTTTGCGACTTCCCAATGCATGGTCGGTACTTAGCCCCTAGCTTAAGAAAGTAGCGGCTCTACTTCAACATGAAGTCCATGGTTGAAAGTATTGCCCCCCAAGCTTCGTTTCATCCAACTGGGAAGGAGAATGAAATGAAGCTTCAAATACTATGCATAGGACTTGACCCAAACGAAGAGGGGGAAGTTGTTTCATTTTTTAACGAGCTTGACACATGAGAAGAACTATGATCGTGACTCTAGGTATAATCCCAATACCACTGTTTCATTTTTAATGAGATTGACACAAAAACGGGAACTATGCTCGTAACTTCTGTTTCATTTTTTTAACGAGGTCGCCACAGAGACGCAAAACTATCCTCATAACAGGTTTCATTTTTTAATGAGCTTGAAATCAGAAAATCAAGCTCAAAGACCTCTGTTTCATTTTTTAACGAGGTTGCCTCAGAGATGCAAAAACTATCCTCGACTCTCTTCTTGATCATGGATTCCAAGAGGACAATGCTCTCGAAGGACACTATGTCAAGGGACAAAAATCGATCATGGCTTCCAAAAGGTCTTCACTGGAAGGCAAAAACACACTCTGGAAAGACACCATGTCGAGGGTTCGACAGGAGTAAAGAGATCAAGCTCTAACAACCATATTGAAGAGATCACCATGTTAACTACTGGATCTAAGTCATCAGAAGTTGAAGCCATGGGCGACAACGCCACATAATTGACCTATGGCAGGGGTGATACTGTCTGCATATAAGAACCATTTAGGGAGGAAATCTAGTTGGGGTCAATGAATGAAAGTTGATCAACAGTCACAACTCATCCATCGTGAGGGAAAGATGTCACACGAAAAAGAGTAGACACAATAGCTTTCATGGCATAGACATAATCTCGCCCAAGGAGTAAATTGAAATCCAAGGGGTCTTGGACTACCATGACATCAATAAAGACATTTTTCCCTCCCAAAGTTACAGGAAATTGAGGAAGGGTCCCTAAAGGTTTACTGGTTCTTATGTTAAAAGCTAACAGATTCTGCGTAACCGGCACAAGCTGAGGAAAACCCAAAGCTTGCTAAGCAAAAGAGGACAAAATACTAACAGACGCACCTTCATCTATCAGTGTCTGAGGAACGTCTCGACCACAAACCTGTACTGTAATCTAGAAATGAATGTGAGAGGGAAGATGAGGTCCAGTTAGCACAACCCAATCAAAACAGATGGCCTCATTACTTGGAGGGGGTTCCACGGGAGAAGGAGGAATACCCAACGGCATGGTAGATTATTTATCAACAAGAAAAACATGAGTAGTATCGGGTTTACTCTCTAGCGAGAGAGTAGATTCGATTGATGGATAGATCAGATCAACCACTTGGGTTTCATTCTCCAAGGGGAGAATGGCATCGACAGGTGGAAACGGATCGACCGCTTGGGTTTCACTCTCTAACGGGAGAGTGGGATCGACCGAGGATGGGATCAGATCAACCACTTTGTTAACACTCTCTAAAGGGAGAGTGGGATCGACCGAAGATAGGATCGGATTGACCACTTTGTCAACTGGTTCAATTAAGGATGTGACCAAATTGACGACATGATCAATCAGATTGATCGACGATGAGTCCAGAGTGATCATTCCATCAACTACAGGAGGGTTGAGAGAAAACTTACAATAATCAACTGGAAGTTGAGGCTGTGAAACAGTCATGTCTTCCAATAATTTTGAGGTTTCATCCATACGAGGGCAAAGGTGAGTTATATGACTCCCTTTGCATAACATACAGGGGAACTTGACTCCACTTTTCTTCTTCCCAATGGTATCGTGACTAGTTGACGGGAGGTCATCAACATGTTGTTCAGAGGCTAATAACATGGGTTGGTCAGTGTGTGTAGACCATACTTCTATAACCTTGGATAAACCAGGGCAATCCTTAAGAAGATGGCTACCCTTCAAAGCCTGCAAGGGTATTTGGGCTTACGAGTTGTTTGGGTGATCTTGACATCATCAACACTCCCAACATGATTAACAGTAACTGGTTGTTTTCCAACATGTTTGATAGTGGTTGGAGGTTTTGACCCTTGTTTATCTTTCTTTTCTTCTTCTTCTTATTCACTGGGTTAGTAGCTTCAGAACTTTCACTCGACGAAGAAGATGAAATGGAAGGCGACCTTGCAAGCGAAGAAGGAGAAGAATACCTTACTGGTGAAGAAGGTGAAGGATCAACATGAGGTTGATTCTCTTGGGGGGAAGTGCTTGTGACTGAATCACTAACTGCATTCGGGATTACCTGAGTGGAAAAAAACCATACCGGTAATCCAATTGTGAGACCTAGAAGACTCAAAGTAGCAATATGAGGAGGACCAATGTTTCCGTAAGAAGGAAAAACAAAAGGTTCCCCTGGAAAAGGAGTTCATTCATTGGTCATTTCGAGAACTGACGCCATAAAAATAAAGATCCAATCTAGGGTCCACTAGGGAAAACAAACAACACACGTTAAAAATCTAGTAAGCAAACAAGCAAACAAAACCTTCTCACAACGAGTAGACTAGTTGGTGGTGAAATCCAACGTCGTGAGAACAAAGTAAGAAGGGGCTGAGATAGAGTGGGTGGAAAAGTTACATTGACGACCTACTTAACAGACTTACGCCTTGGTGCAAGCTCCCACACATAATCGCGGGTATACCCTCCAAGGAGCCCGAGTGAGTTTGGACAATGTCGATTCCAGGTACCATGAAGACTTGCCCCTCCACAATCACCTCGTGTAAATAACCTAGAGAGATGTGCCACTAAGTTTACCAATTACTATAGTGATGCCTGGGGAAATAGTCGACAGTCCGATCCACGCGCAAAGGCAGGGTATCTATCCCGAAATCAACTCGAAAGGCTTCCACTCATAATTGTGGGTATACCTTCAAGTGACCCCCATAATATGTGAAATCTATACACCAAGACCAATAAAGCAGGGTGAGTAACTATGCCAGTATTAATGCGACTTCGTGATTGACCCTTGTGTGAGAAGGGCTTCCCAGGACAAAATGTAGTAAGTGGATTTAACTCTCCCTATCACAAGATACTATGTTTGTTTGCATCTTTGGAAAGTTATCTTTCACACCTATTCCAAATCCCTACAACTAATCTAATGTAGGTTTTTTTAGCGACGGAAGTCACTCCTGGATTGCAGCAGGAGCAGAGCCCGACGCCCATCAGTTTATGTCATGATTTGTTTATAAAAAGGGGTGATCGAATGGAAGTTAACTCAAAAAAATGTTGTTCTAACTCCGAAACTAGGCCAGGCATGCATGGGCAAGTGAGGTCTTAGATAAACTTCAGACAGTGAGTTGTAGTAAGGGTGAGTAGGGGGAAGACTTGTATAAGAGAACTGCAAAGGTCTGTCGTAAACATCATGTTTCTAACAAACTGTAGGAGAAAACATCTAAACGCAAGATCTTCTTACATTCAAACGCAGAAAACCGGAGAATACAACAATGCAACAATAAATCCTTTATCGAAACATAATTGCAATAATTCATGTGAATCAGTCAATCATGAACTCCCTCAGTATGAGATGAAAACTAGATGGGGTAGGAAAACTATCTGTCATTAAACAAGAAATATTACATACAGATGCATAACCAGAGAACTAGAGTGTCTGTTAAAACTTTACAATCGGGAGCTTCGCTCTACCATCGATCCTCACCCAAAATGGCGAAAACGCCTTCATATACTGAAAACAACAACATCAACAAAAACAAGACGCTGCATTAAAAACATTGCATCTACATGTCTTATGACAGTCCGCGCATGCAGACTCTAGCCAATCATGCACCTATGACAGACGCTATCAGATTTCGGATTTTCCTGCTACAGATGAATCGACCAACTTTAGTCCTTTGCTGGACTTTCCATTTATGATGGAGACGATGTCTAACCACCTCCAACAACTGCAATAACTGCCCTCTTGAGATCAGGAACGGTTCTGGTCAACTCTGCCTTTTGGGGATGTGGAGGTCTTCTCGAGGGGCCACCTGGACCAGGCGAATGGTTCACGGGATGAGAGGTGGAAGATGTGGCATGCTTGATGAGGATGTTGTAGGTGCTAGTATGGTGAAGGCGAGGCGGGGGGAAAAGGGGTGCTTTCGTGGAAGTGATACGGGGATAGGAGACAACGAATGGAGGGAGGTGTTGAGGTGGAGGTGACTGGGTGAAAGGGACACATGGCATGTGGTGAGGACTTGGGACCAATATATTCGTGCCATGTATAGATAGGGGGCCTGCTATAGTGAAATTCCATTCCGGACCCCCCCCCTCCATTAAAGGCAGAACTGATGGGGGGGTCCGAAATTCAATACAGACCATAGATCTAAGCGCCGAGACTTGGGCTGTCTAGATGCGCGCATACATTATCTCTGATTCTGGACCCCCCCCCTTCTCGTTAAATCCAGAATGACAGAGGGGGTGCGGAATTGGACTTCGTCCATGAATTTGAGTGCCTAGATCACGACCATCCAGATCTGTGCCCTCTTTAAATTAAATGTGCCCAAGCCTCGTTGATGGATGAATGGCTGAGATGACCTCGACGCTTTCATCATGAAAATCCCAAAGGGCCCCACTCGTGGCTCATCTATTGCACCGTGTGTCCTTCAGATGGACGGTCCCAATCCTTTCAAGATTTCTGGTACTGGAGGTTCACGATGCAATTTTCCTCAAAATCCCGATTGACCAAACCACGAAAGCATGGATGTATGCCATGTGTTCTCCAGCGGAATGGTCAAGATGGTATTTGATGTTAGAAGAGGGCTGCCTCCATTACCAGGCTCGCTTGACGTGATCGGGTGCTAGGACCATAGGCTTAGCTTCAAAGGCGCTTAACGGCGTTTCGGGGTTCGGGGTTTCGAGATGTAGAACGACGTGAAACTCTCACCCTTCGAACTCCCGAATGTCGAAATGCCGACGTGACTAGATCTCGCGCCACGCATCCTTTGGATGGACGACTGATATCTTTTCTTGCATGCAATATAGACGCTACCCATCGCGCTAATCCCGATGCAACTCCGCTAACTGCGATTTCCTGCCGACCGTCGATCTTCTCCTATGGATGAATCTGGGCCGTTGACAACATAATTTCGTCCATTTACTTGCTTGGAAGCCTGAAATGAGATTTTTCCGTGCTGTGCTTGGGTGCTTCTCGTGCAACTTGCAGACCTGAATATTCTTGTGCCCAAGACAAGAATTGTTGTTAACATTAGGCTCCATGGGGGATAGAGTCGTCCCTATGATGCTCTAAGGACTCATTTTGCAGTTCCAGTGCCTTGCTATTGGGCTATGGAGTCATGCTCATAACACCCCCTGCTGAAAATACAGGCTGAAAAATAAAAGTGAAACAAAACAAGATACATGCTCAAAAGAGCTTATTTATGTATAGTCCTAAACTATCAGAATCCTTTACATGGGGCTAGGTGAAAGAAAACTTCCACCATAGCCATTCAAGCAGCTTCCTGAATAGAATCGCCTTCCTTCTGTCGATGATGGATAACAGATGATGTAACCAGGAGATCAGAATGGTTACATCCTTTGATTCATCTTCAAGGGTTGCCGTGAAGATGAAGGTGGGCGGCTCTAAGGCATAGAGGAAATGCCACTCCATGTACTTGCTGATAGGGTCATAGAATGAGTGGCGAATTTCAGAAAATGGGCGATAGACAACCTCCTCTGCTACACAGTTGTTCACATGTGGCTGAATATCTCTGATAAGCACAAGTTGGTAGACAACTGACGTAGGCTCACTGCTCTCAGGCGGTGGTTGATCGCTGACTGGCTCTGGATAGGAAATATTCTACTCCTCTGGTTCTTTCTCCTCGTCTGGTTGGCTCTCCCCTGGGTCAGATTCGTATTCATCATAAATAGGGACCATGGGATGGCTCTTCTTGATGTCATGTCGGTCAACGTCTTCATAGTGATCAAATGTAGGATAAGCTTGTTGCTCATCATCACTATAATATTCATCAAAAAGGGGCTGACCTTCATTTCTATATTCCTCCTCCAGAATAGTGATCCCGTCAAAAATATTTGTTTCAGGGACAGTGGTATCTGTTGCTTCTGGTTGTTCATACATAATTTTTTTCTCTTTAATCCTAGGTAAAAATATATTATGAGAAACCCCTTGAAGGAAAAGAGAAAAATCCTCCTCCACAACCATCTCTTCTTTAAAAATGGGGAGGTCTTTGTCGTCATAAGCAGGGCATCTATGAACATCTGCTTCAACTCGATACCCAGGTGAGCCATCTACCATAGACCACATTTTCTCCATAAACTCGCAATTTCTACAAGAGGCATGTTGATCATTAGGAACATATAAAAGAACAGAGGCATCTGATATGATGTCAGATGCTTCCATTCTAGGGCTAACACAATTAATATCATTCAACACCTCTATATTTTCTTGGCAAACTCTTTCCTCCACAGTAAAAGCTTCATCATGGACCTAGTCTTCAGGGCTAGCAGAGGCTTCATGAAGTGAAGAAAACTCCTCACAACAGTTTTCATACAAATAATTAGCTGGAAAATAATCTTTACAAAATGAATTGAAAGTCGTATGAAAACCTGTTAAAGAGCGGATGCTTGCAGCGGGAAGAGACCGACACCATTCAAGAGCAACTCCCTTCAATGAATATCTGAAGAGCTTAATCTAGACATCTTCATGCATGATATTAAGTCGATAAATAACCTCATGAAAGTCCAGTAAATGGTCAACTGGTACCTCCGAAATTGTTGTGTGAAATTCAGGGAGGAAATTTTCCCATTGGTCTCTATCAGGAAGTGCATTAGGAAAACCAACTATCTGGGAAAAGTCACAGAAAGCAAACCTTTTAGCTAATATTTTCTCCATATCGAACCAGTGGAGTCACTAATTGATCCTTGAATCATGGAGTCGCCAGGTGAAAGATTTACAGCTTTGAATGTGCCTGGTCCTTGTTCACCATCAAAGGCCAGATCTTAATGTTGTCGTTACCCCAGGAAGCTTCTCAGGCAGAGAAAGCAGCTGTTGAAACCTTCTCAAGAAAGCTCCTTTGGGTCAGCTTTCAGGCGTGCTAAAGTAGCCACAACTGACACAGTGATGTGGAAACCTTGGAGTCGCCATAGTGGAGTCGCCAGGTGCACAGTAGAAATCTTTAAGGGCTCTGATGCCTGATGCACCTTCAAAATCAGAGGCTCAATGTCGTGCAATCCCAGGGAAAATCTTCAACTTTGTCCCCGGAAACGGCGCCAGAAATGTTAGCAACGGAAGTCACTCCTAGATTACAACAGGAGCAGAGCCCGACGCCCATCAATTTATGTCACGATTTGTTTATAAAAAGGGGTGATCGAATGGAATTTAACTCAAAAAAATGTTGTTCTAACTCCGAAACTAGGCCAGACATGCATGGGCAAGTGAGGTCTTAGATAAACTTCAGACAGTGAGTTGTAGTAAGGGTGAGTAGGGGGAAGACTTGTATAAGAGAACTGCAAAGGTCTGTTGTAAACATCAGGTTTCTAACAGACTGTAGGAGAAAACATCTAAACACAAGATCTTCTTACATTCAAACGCAGAAAACCGGAGAATACAACAATGTAACAATAAATCCTTTATCGTAACATAATTGCAATAATTCATGTGAATCAGTCAATCATGAACTCCCTCAGTATGTGATGAAAACTAGATGGGGTAGGAAAACTATCTGTCATTAAACAAGAAATCTTACATACAGATGCATAACCAAAGAACTAGAGTGTCTGTTAAAACTTTACAATCGGGAGCTTCGCTCTACATCGATCCTCACCCAAAATGGCGAAAACGCCTTCATATACTCAAAACAACAACAACAACAAAAACAAGACGCTGCATTAAAAACATTGCGTCTGCATGTCTTTTGACAGTCTGCGCATGTAGCCTCTGGCCGATCGTGCACCTATGACAGACGTTATCAGATTTTGGACTGTCCTGTTGTAGATGAATCGATCGGCTTTAGTCCTTTGCTGGACTTTCCATTTATGACGGAGACGATGTCTAACCACCTCCAACAACTGCAATAACTACCCTCTTGAGATCAGGAATGGTTCTGGTCAACTTTGCCTTTTGGGGATGTGGAGGTCTTCTCGAGGGGCCACCTGGACCAGCCGAATGGTTCACGGGATGAGAGGTGGAAGATGTGGCATGCTTGACGAGGATGCTGTAGGTGCCAGTATGGTGAAGGTGAGGTGGGGGGAAAAGGGGTGCTTTCATGGAAGTGATACGGGGATAGGAGACAACGAATGGAGGGAGGTGTTGAGGCAGAGGTGACTGGGTGAAAGGGACATATAGCAGGCAGTGAGGACTTGGGACCAGTATATTCATGCCACATATAGATAGGGGGCCCGCTATAGTGAAATTCCATTCTGGACCCCCCCCTCCTCCATTAAAGGCAGAACCGATGGGGGGTCTGGAATTCAATACAGACAGTAGATCTAAGCGCCGAGACTTGGGTTGTCCAGATGCGTGCATACATTATCTCCGATTCTGGACCCGTCCCTTCTCGTTAAAGCCATAATGAAGGAGGGGGTGTGGAATTGGACTTCGTCCGTGAATTTGAGTGCCTGGATCACGACCGTCCAGATCAGCGCCCTCTTTAAATTAAATGTGCCCGAGCCTCGCTGATGGATGAACGACTGAGATGACCTCGGTGCTTTCATCATGAAAATCCCGAAGGGCCCCACTCGTGGCTCAGCTATTACATCGTGTGTCCTTCAGATGGATGGTCCCGATCCTTTTAGGATTTCTGGTACCAGAGGTTCACGATGCAATTTTCCTCAAAATCCCGATTGACCAAACCGCGAAAGCACGGATGTACATCGCGTGTCATCCAATGGAACGATCAAGATGGTATTTGATGTTAGAAGAGGGTTGCCTCCATTACCAGGATTTCTTGACGTGACCGGGTGCTAGGACCATAGGCTTAGCTTCAAAGGCGCTTATCGGCGTTTTGGGGTTCGAGGTTTTGAGATGTAGAACGACGTGAAACCCTCACCCTTCGAACTCCCGAATGTCGAAATGCCGACGTGACTAGATCTCGCACCACGCGTCCTTTGGATGGATGACTAATATCTTTTCTTTCATGCAATATAGATTCTACCCATCGCGCTAATCTTGGCGCAGCTCCACCAACCACGATTTCTCGCCGACTGTTGATCTTCTCCTATGGATGAATCTGGGCCGTTGACAACATAATTTCGCCCATTTACTTGCTTGGAAGCCTGAAATGAGATTTTTTCGTGCTGTGCTTGGGCGCTTCTTGTGCAACTTGTAGACCTGAATATTCTTGTGCCCAAGACAAGAATTGTTGTTAACAGGTTTGCTACCATAAAATATAAAAATTTCTAATCAATTTTTATAAGCACTTTATTTTTAAGGCTGTTGTTACTCAAAAGGAAGATGGCGTGGACAATATGGTGTTTTGACCGACTCGAAAGTTATGCAAAAGAGATGAAGATGCAATCTTTTCATTTCGATGAGAGCTATGTTACGAGAAGGAGAAAACATTTATCATTCTCGGATGCACAATGTCCCAACATTTTAAAAAAACTCATCAATATCAATATCTTTAAGAAATTATCAAAATAGACTGTACACCAATACACGATTCATGCCCCCCGACCATGAGGGGGATTTTTTTTCAGAATTTAAGACCAAAAAATGCCAAGAATCATGCAATTTCTCTACTTCAAATGCAAGGATGCCCCCAATCTAATATAAAGCAAGAAATTAAATCTTTTTGTTTCAAAAATTTCACTAAAAGCAATAATGAACTTTCTTAAAACAAAGAAACCC
>ML778328.1:646551-663585 GCA_009831015.1 Picea engelmannii | reverse complement strand
ACTATTCAGAAGAAATATGATCTTTCCCTAAACAATTCTAAAGAAAACACACACTTTGTAATTGAAAGACACTCAAAGAAAGAGACTAATCCTTCAAAACCAAACAAAGAAAAGATGGCTAAAAGCAACTCAAAGAATGTCAAACAGACTGTAAACAGATCAATATATGCTCCAAAAGTTCAATCCAGCTGATCAAAGCAAAACTGGGCATCAAAAGATAACAAGACCCAATCCAAAAAAAATTTACAAACAAGTTCGGAAGCCAGAAGTATATTATAGTGCGAAAATCAACAGTTTTCACAGGATAGCAATGGGTAGGGTGTGAAAATGTCGCTCTGGTTTAAACAGTGAGGTGAGAAAATCAATGTTTTTCGCAGGCCATATATAGGTACAGTGCGGGAACTTCTGTAAACAAAAGGAATTTGGAAAAAGGACAAAGAGTATAAGTGAACTTTCAGATCCAAAGAGTATAGATGGAACTCCCACAGACTTAGAAACCAAAAAATAAGCAATCAAAGCAAGGGAAACTAGACTAACTAGGAAACAATCCGTTCCCCAGTGGAGTCACCAAAATTCTTATTGGATAAATCGGCAGGTGCAGACACTAACTGATTTCCCTAGATCCACCTAGATCTAGAACAAAACACACCAGAACATGACGCTTTCCTTAAGTTTTAGATATTGAATTTACTAACTAAAGAGGGATAGGTGACATACCATTTAAACATCGATTCCTCTTGCCATCACCATCCTAGCTCTGTTCCAACGCTCATACAATGATGAACTTGCAAAAGAACGCAACCAACCAAAGTAATAGTAATAGCATAAACTCAATATAAACCTATGTATGTGATCAAGGAATCATACAATAAAACACAACAAGATTTATAGGAAAGAATCATATTATTGTATCATATTAAATGTGAAAGAGAGATTACAACCATGGACTTGATGTTGTAAGGTCCCTTCCAACTGTCCTTCGTTCCCCACACACTTCCACTCCAAGGATTCTGAGAGCATAGATCTGATAATATTTACAATCTATCTTGAAAAAATGGCTCATCTAGCCAAGCTAACAATTTCAAAGCTCAATCCAATCCAAGCTCCAAAATCAAAAGCTAACCTTCTCCATGAGAGCTCCTCTCATTTTATAAGTTGAAGAGGATAAGGTGAGGAGGTTAGGATGATCCTACTAAATCATGAAAGTGAGTAAGATCCAAATCATTCGGATGCCACCTCACCATGGAAGTTTCTCCTTCTAGAAGCATCGATAAGATGCTCGTTTTTCCCATGTATGAGCACTTTCGCACCCTTCCTATATAGAAACCTGTGAACACTTCGTGACCTAGCTATGGTGTAGCCTGCGAAAATGAAGCATTTTCGCACCCTTCCTATATAGCAACATGCGAAAATCCTCTTTAATAGGGTTTTTGCAAAGGAGAATGCAACTTCTTTTCTCAGGAAAAGTTCTCCCTTTTTTCTTCAATAACTCAGGCCACTGACCGCTCTGAAGGCAACATATAGGTTTACATCATTAACGGTCATAGGGATGATGAAAATAATGTGTAACAAACACAAAGCATCAGTATACTTAGTGGCTGCAAAGGTTAAATCAATGATGCCCCTGGGGGCAGTGATAAAAAAAGTTAAAGTGCGTTATATTCAGCCACCTCGTCTTGTGACCTCAAAATTTTGTTGGTTCGATGGGGCTGCACTTTCCATCTCACTCAGGTGTGGGGCAGGGGGTATAATTAAGATCACCTATCATTATGTCATCAAGTGGACCTTAAATTGCGGCCAAGGGACAAATACGAGAGAATAACTATTAGGTTCTTGGGCGTCTCTTTAATAAGAAATTTTAAATTTGTAAAAATAAAATAAAACAATAAAAAAATGTTTTGTTTTTTTTTCTTTTCTTTTAATATATGTTTAATATATTTTTTTATAATTTCAATCGAAGCCCTGCGTGCTCATCGAAGCCTTGTTATGGGTATAATCGATGAATCCGAAACACAACAATGAATGATCGAACTTCGTAATGCACCTAGATCCGCCTTTTAATATATGTTTAATATATTTTTGGGATAATATATTTTTTTATAATTTAAAATGTTTTTTTAGTCGGTGTAAGTTAATATTTCTCTTTCAAGATAAGGTAGTTGCAAAGAAAATATTGAAAAATAACATTTTGTTGATTAAGATGAATTATTAGAATTACATTTTCAACTTATTAGACTATGACTATGGTGTAAAAAATGAAACATAAGAAATTGAATAAAATTTCACAATATATAATTATATAATTGTATTTATGAAAAATTGTATAATTAAAAAAAATCATGCTCTTCCAATATTGACATGTTATTTTTTCTCTAAAATATACTATATATATGTTCCTGTTAATATGTTAATATGTTAATATGCAGGTTTAGTATAAAAAGACATAATTTGTTGAAACAAATTTATATAGTTGTAGTAGATAACAATCAATTCTTATTCTTATGTGTCATTAATTTTTCATATTTTTTTTAATGTGAATTATATATTTTTTAAATTAATAAAGTCAATAAATCTTTGAGATCATTTTTTTTTTTTAGTGTAGTTGTACACCATATAACTTTTTTTCATGGGCTAGGCAATAAGAATAGAATTGTGATATATGTACAAATACAAATTAATAAAAAATATAAAACAATTTATTTATTTTTCCCAAAAAAACATATTTAAAATCTGCATACAAATATCTATAAGTAAGTGTGTACATTTTCATCAACAATGATCATGTGGATCATATTTAAAATAGTGGTTGAAAATGGAGATAAGAAGAGAGTTGAGAAAATTAATGTGTTTTTGTTTATGCATTCCTCATGGTTAGGTTTGTCATTCAAAAGCTAAAACCAAAACTTCCAACTCATCCAACATGTAGAGGAAAAGAGGCAATCCCACCAATTTTTTTTTTAATTTACAGGAATGTGCATGTGTACCTATCACATATATTCATAACTTTGCAATATTTCCATCAACATTAGCATCACAGATGATTTTAGGACTTATTTTCATAAGAAAATTTTTAACACTAAAACTTGTTTTTCTCTCCTAGGCATAATACTATTAGGCCCATCCTCTTTGTGCAAAACTGCCTAATGGTGCCCGTAATACCACTTGGGGATTAAAGACCCCATATAGAGGTCGTGTGTTGTGGTTGGATACCTTGTTCACAATGTTCGAGGCCTATAAGGTTATTTTTCCTTTGTAAGGCCCTTGTTTTCCTTTTTTACTATAGTCTAGGCCCCTAGACCCATCATTAATGACAAAAACCAATCAATAGCATCCATATCCCATATCCCACTTAGAGGACTCATATGTTGGTACAAAGACTCGTTTAAGGCTCTTAAGCCTGAGAAGATTAAAAAATATCCTGATGCACTAGTTTTCCTTTGTCAATGATGTTCAAGGCCTTACGACCCATCCTCATTGTGAAAAATCTCCTAATAACATCTATATCCAACCTTGATGCCAAACACCCCTTATAAAGGATTTGTGTTGTGGTTTTGTAGGCCTTGTTGATGGCGATTGAGTCTAATAAGGGATGTCTAGGGCCTAAGGCCCAAGTGTTTTCCTCCCCTAACCATAATGGTAGAGCTCTAAAATAATTCCACATATGTCTGAAGCCCCTTGTTTCCCCACTTGACCATGTTTAGACCTTGATCCAGGAGGATCTAGGAATTCTCATAGAGGTCCAGGAGGATCTAGAATGCTCACAAAGGTCTAGGAAGATCCATAAAAGCTCAAAAATTGATCATTTCAAATACTCTTGAAAATAAAATCATTGTGTATATCTCAGCGATATCTTTTCAATGACACAAAAATTGCCTCAAACAGAGTTCGTATGCAAAAGTTATGGTTTGTCAAAGTTTAAGTCAAACCAAGCAAAAGTCAAAGTCAAAGGAGTCAAGGTGACATGTGTCACCATTGTAAGGGTGGACATGTGGCATGACCATACAATCATATGGTGCTGATGTGGAAAAACCCCAAGGTGCCACGTGGTACACCATACATCCGACCAAGCAGGTGGCTGGGCAACCTGTGTGGCACAGGTGGACCAATAGTTGGACACATGGTGAAGATAGACCAATGAGAGGGTGACAAGTGGCAACCTCCCATTGGCCATTTATGGATAAGGTTATTTAAAATTTTGTTGGGAGTCAGAAGGATCAAACCTATGACCTCCCATAACCTTACACAAATGCCCTTTTCCCATCACGCCATCGCATTGGTACTTAACCATATATGGCGGAAATTGTATTTAAGTTTTGGTAAATGTTCATTCGACAAAAAAAGGTTGAGGGATAAAGCCCCCCTGACCCATGGTTTATCAGATTTCCATGTAACCAAATCCCTATATTTTCACATGTGTTTAAACTATATTCCACTGCATATATTGAATACCAACAAACTTTTAATATATGGTTCAAACAATATAATAAAACATCATAAATATGGAAAGGTTGATGAGGTTTGACCCCACAACCTACAATAGAATATTCCAATGCCCCAACCAATGCGCCATCGACGCCCTTTAGGTGGCTAAGTATAGTAAATTTTATTTATTATGGTTGGAACAAAACACAAGTATGTAGGGAGTGGGTATGGGCTCGACCCCTGACCCAGATTATTTAATGGCACGAATTATGAGGTTGCACACAGTCCAAAGTGGACACAAATACCAATGTTGGCATGGATCCTGAGGGTGTATGGATGCATCATTTTGCATGCAGAAAGAGGAGCCAAGTTTGGTATTGTCTCAATTTGCGTGCCATGAGGTATTTTGACTGCATATAGACACGTTTATACTCACTTTTATCATTTTCTCAAGAGGAGTTCAATGGTTATGTTATTTTTGTGCTAAGATATTGGCTATGAAAGTATTAGTCCATATTTCCATTAATGAGAGCCATAATGCATTGTTTGGTGTGTAAAGAGGGTAAAATTGATCCAATTCAGAATATGACCGACTTTATACTCATTTTTCCCAGAACTTCACAGGGAATTCAATGGTAAACTCTATATTTGAGTTTGAGCAGTGGAATTGGAGAGTGACTTGAAAATTGGCTTTGGAATTCCATGTTGTAATGTAATTTGACATTTTGAGATTATGAGAAGCAATCCTGTTGGTTTGAAGGGAACTTTGAAGATGAAGAAAAATATGTCATCAATATTGTTTCTTTGAGTTCTTTTTTATTTTTTTCTGTTGTGTTATCACATAACTCTTCAAATTAATCATCATTTTATGAGATTTTGGATAATAAACACATCATCATTTTTCTACACATCACTTCAATACGATCAAGAATTATTTTGAATCAAGTTAGATGCTAAAATGAGTTTTTAAATATCATAATTGTTATCTAAGGGTTTTCGGATCAAGTGGTATCAAAGTGAGGTTTGACGTGCATTTGCAAGTTGTTCATGTGACAAGGTCCAATACTTAATATTGATGAAGGTTTTGAAGACACTTGTTGAGAGGAAAAAATGAGTAAATCTCTCATGAAGTTAAGGCTACAAAAGAACATACCTAGATGGGGTGCCACCTGGAGAGAGATGGAGGACAGATGGAACCAGGAAGATGGGGGAGTTATTAACCCCAGTTGCCAGCCCCTGCACATTAATTCCTCCATGGATCACACCATGAGAGGAGTTATGTTAGTGCACCTAGCTGGGAAATTGGGCGAGTGAACCAACCAGTCAGGGCATACCAGGGGGACGCAATGGTCACTTCAGGCTTCAATGGCGGATGCAGAGATCATTTAAGGCTTCTATGGAGTAAAGAGGTGCAACCAGTCTCATTCCATTCCATTCCCTCCCTGGTGCACTCTCCCTGCTATGCTCCTCGGCTCTCACGCACTATTTTTCTCTGCAACCTCTTCGCGTGAAACTGTAGCATCCTCTTCACTTCCCTTTGCTCCACTTTCCATCTCAGCTCCTTGGTTTCCCTCCATCACTCCCCGCATCTTCCCCCAGCCTTCATTCCTTCCTTCCTCCACCTCCATATCCCCCCACCATGCCTCAGGAGCGTTTAAATCCCAAGACGGGTGCTCGCAACAATAACACCCTCTCTCGTGCTCAAAGAGCTCTCATTGCCCATTTTTTCATCCCTTGTCACTCCTCCGAGAGGATGCAATCGTCTCCTCTCCAGTTCTATGGAGCCAACATGGTTAAATTGGAGGCGACCTCCTCCACTGTTCACTACCCCCCGTCTCCACCACTACTTCACAGCCCAAGTGAAGAAAAAGAGGAGGTGCCACCCTTGGACGTGTGTCACACTCTGGACACCAACCTCTTGGACCCCCCCATCGTCAATCAAGGTGACCCCTACTATGGAAATGGAAGCTGCAAGGTGGAGGAGGATATTCCTCCAAGCTAGCAGTTGGAGAACAATGCAGGAACAGAAAAGGATATCACCATAGGGGATGAAAAAAAGACTAGCAAGGAGGAGGAGGATTAGCCACAACATTCTGCCAACCATCTCGTAGAGGAGCACCTTCAAATCCTCTTTGAGATCATGAAAAAATAAGATGACCAGGTGCATTTATAGAGCGTCCTCAGCCAACGGATGGATATATTATTCGATGTGCTCACGAATTCTCCAGCGCGCGCCATATGCCCGACTTGCAGACAACGGTTCACCCCAACCTACACTATACATGGACAACCAGGCCCAGCTATGGATTGATGCCCCCAGGTTTCAGTTTTTGGTCTATTTTAGTTGCAGAGTCGGTGGTCTAATGTACCATGACAACAAGATAGATGCATTAGCATTTTTTTCTTATTATGTCTGTGTAGTTTTAGTCATGGTGGATCTGTATATAGCCAGCCTTAGCAGAATATTGCAGATCATGGTTTGCATATTTTTTTTATTTCGTAGACACACTATAATTTTTTGTGTAAGAATATTAGTTCCAACAAGGTTAGAGCTCAGAAGAATATGTCAATATTTGAACAACAAGTAGCCACTTGTTCTGGTTTCCCTCTTGTGGAAGAAAAGGTGGCTAACACATGACACTGTATAGCATATAGACGTTATTAATACAAGGTTCTGAACTTTTATTTACAAAAAAAAAGGCTACAAAAGAACATTAACCAACATATTCAGAATGAGAATTCTGAATTAGATATGCAACTACAATCTCTCGAGAAATCAACTCCTTCAAAAGGCATGCTCAAGAAAGATGATTCCTTGTATTATTCTTTTTCACATCAAGATGGAGAATGCTCAAGGACAGATGAAGCAAGGATAACTTCAGATGACGAGGTCCTTCATAAGAAGTTAGACTTATCTTATAGCCCAGGGAAAGGTAACAGATGTAGGACATCTATAGAAAGAGATGTGGATTCTAAAGAGGGAATGATGACATTTCCTACTGGTAAGATTGATAAGAATAAATGGTCTATGTATCCATGTCCTTCCTGTGGAACTAGTAACCATAATATGGAGAAATGTCAAAGAAGATAGTCCATGCAAGAAAATCCATCCAAGAAGAAGGCTAAAGGTAAAGATCATTTCTTAAAGCAAAGGAAAAGGGGAAATGACAAGAAGGGATCGTGTTTCCAAGATGGGAACAATACACAATGCTCTTATTGTGGTAAGAGTCGACATCATATTAATAAGTGTTGGATACTTTATCCACACTTATGTTCGACCAGAAAGATGTAAAGGCACTTGCAAGAAGACAAGCAACAACCCTAGATGAAGTTAATAGTCTTGTTGAATGATTTGAGAAAGAATATTTCTTAATGGTTGGTCTTAACAGAGTGACATATGAATACATCGAGTAATGGTTCGTGGAAAGAGGCTCATCTCACCACATGACTATGATGAGATTAATATTTCTGACTTTCTCAGAGATCGACACAGATTGCTATGTATGATCTGGAACTAACACCAGAAAAGAAATAAAAGGGTATGGATATGTAAGATTCCATCTCGAGTTGGGAGGATTTCTGAGAATAGAGCACATGTTATATGTTCCATATTTTAAAGTAAACCTACTCTTAGTTGCATCTAATTTTGAATATGAAGGATATGTAGTCCCATTCCAGGATGTCTAGGTACTTGTGTATCCAAGGGAAGCTACTCAACATACATCAATAGTGCTTGGTGTTCACAAGGAGAGGTTATATAGGTTACTGGGAATACCTATAATTTGGTCTAATGGTTTCATGGATTCAACATCATATTCTGCTTCAGATTCAATGTCAGATTCAACATCAATGTCAAATGCATTGTCAGATATAGGAAGTTGTGAGACTTCTTCTAGTACTAAAGGGAGGATGAGTCCATGAATAAATAATTCATCATTGTAAATATGTATATTTTTAAAATGCAAGCTAATATTCATATGCAGATACCTTCTATGTCTATTGTTGTATTAGAAGGCTTGTAAGCCACTCATGGAAGATGTTAAGAGCGAGAGGAATTCTATAAAATTTCTATCTAGACACCTTATATGTTGTTAAGAGTGAGAGGAATTTTCTAAGAGGGTTTCTATATAGCCACCTTATATATTGTTTAAAGTGAGAGGAATCTTGTAAAGGGTTTCTATATAGTTGCTTTGTTATAGGAGTGAGAGGGATCTTATAAATATTTCTAAGCCTTTCTACAACATTGTAGACAATTGTAGTTTTCTTGTTACCAACTAAGGACTATATATGGATCAAATAGTCTAAGTTAACATTCTTATTCTGAAGTACCAAAGGAAAAGGAACATAATGATGCAAGAAGTTGGAGCATGTAGATCGAAAAGCGGGACGAGCATCGAAGTAATGAAAATATTCTTAGAGTTGGTAAAGGAGAAATAATCTTCTTTATAAAGAAAAAAGAGGTATATACTTGTAAATATGCATGATATAAGATTATTCAAAGATATTATGTCATGTTCATGTAGATGTACACCTTGATCAGAAATGGTTCAGACAGTGCAGATGTATACCTTGAGAAGAAACAATTTAGACAGTGCAAATGTATACAGAGAATATGTTTGGAATTGTTTTCAAGGAAGGAGAGAAGGAATGGATAGGGAATTCATTCAGATACTCCTACATATACATCGACAATACAGGAATAGAGAGTCCAAATGGGCACAGAATATATCAACATTCAACTTGGTTTCATGATTGGCCAAGATAGACTATCTTCAATAGAGAAGGAGGTGGGAGTGGATGTTGAATACAAGATTCGAATTTGGACATTATAGATATTCAATGAGAAGAATTTTGTTATGAAGGAATCTACGAGCAATAATCAAAGCTATATTTAATTAGTGTCAATTGCCAAAGAGCCAAATTTAGAGCCATATTTCAAAAGCATAAAGAAGTACACTAATCTAATATCTAAGATTGAAGATCCAAAGATGAAAATTTAGTCCCAAAATATTAAACAAGGTGGAAGACTGAGAAGAAGCTTCATCACCACTGAGTTATTGTATAAGAGCATTACAATAAGGTGGGAGAGTGAGTAAGATTTATCATCACTAAGTTTTTTGAATATTCATACTTTTGGAGGAACAAAAGTTCTTCAATGGGAAGGTGTGATCCAAGAGGATTTGTCAATGATCATAAAGGTCCAGGAGGATCCAAAATGCTCACAAAGGTCTATAAGGAGTCTAGAAAAACTAAACAATTTATCTCAAATTCTATTTAAAATGAAATAATTTCTTAGATATCGACAATATCTTTCCATTGACACAAAAATCGCCTCTAACGGAGTTTGTATGCAAAAGTTATGGCTGGTCAAAGTTCAGGTCAAACTAAGTAAAAGTCAAAGTCAAAGGAAACAAGGTGAAACGTGTCACCACTGCAAGGTTGGAAACATGGCATGACCATACATATGTACGGTGTTGAAGTGGCAACACCAAAAGGTTCCACTGGAACACCATACGTCCGACCAAGCAAGTTACTAAGCAACCCGTGTGGCACAGGTGGACCGATTACAGTTGGACACATGGAAAAGATAGACTAATGAGACGCTGCCATGTGGAAACCTCCCATTTACCGTTTATGGATAAGGTCATTTAAAATTTTATTGGGACTCTGGAGGATCGAACCCGTGACCTCCCATAACCTTACAAAAACTCCATCGCATTGGTACTTAACCATATATGGCACCAATTGTATTTGAGTTTTGGTAAAGGTTTATTCAACGGAAAAAGGGCCAAGGGATAAATTCCCCCCGACCCATGGTTTATTGAAGTTCCATGTAATGAAACACCTATATTCACACGAGCATTTAAACTATATGCCACCGCTTATATAGAATACCAACGAACTTTTAATATATGGTTCAAACAATATAAAAAAACATAGTAAATATGGAAAGGTTGATGGGTTTGACCCCCCGCCTTGCCATACAATATTCTAATGCACCATTGGTGCCCTTTGGGGGGTTAAGTATAGTAAATTTTATTTATTATGTTTAAAACAGAACCCGAGTATGTAGGGAGTGGGTACGGGCTCAACCCCCGACCCAACCTATTTAATGGCACAAATTTCAAGGTTACACATAGTCTGAGGTGGACACAAATCCCAATGTTGGAATGAATCCTGAGGGTGTACGGATGCATAATTTTGCATGTAGAAAGAGAAGCCAAGTTTGGTATTGTCTTGATTTGTGTGCCATGATGTATTTTGACCGCATATATGCATGTTTATACTCGATTTTTCTCATTCTCTCGAGAGAAGCTCAATAGTGATGTTATTTTTGTGCTAAGATGTTGTCTATGAAAGTATTAGTCCAAATTTCCATTAATGAGCATGATAGTGCATGGTTTGGCATCTAGAGAGGGTAAAATTGAGCCAGTTTAGAATATGGTCGATTTTATACTCATTTTTCTCATAATTTATCAAGGAATTCAACAGTAAAATTGTAACAAACCTCGTCGTTACGACCACATGCATCGCAAGCAAGTGCAATTTTATTTTTTTTAAGCAAGAAGGCAATCAACGACCACAATTAATCAACACAACTTGACGACGAACACAACTTACGACTTCAGGCAACAAACAACAATGACCCAACGTAGTAGCACATAATGCAATTGGACGAAACATGCGATAATCAATAAGCAGATAAAATCGGCTACCCACCCGACACAATCAAGACAACGCCTACAAGCTAAAGGACAACATCAACAACCCGACACATTTTCTTCGAAGACCCATAACTAGAACCTTCCTGACAAGTGAGAGACAAAAACAAAGTTACAAAACAAGTGCCACCATAAAAACAACAGTCATCAACCACATCGGGTGGCGCATGATCCTAAGTCGGGTTATCGTGTGCAATTCTTTATCCATGCGTGCAACAATCAAATCTCAAGAAATCATGTTGCCACAATGGGATGGGCGCACTAGGGACCCATGCACAATCAGAATAACTCCAACCCTTCGTCCCAACATAAAATCCAACATTGCAAAAACCTTACAAAAATACATTCAATAATTAAATAGGTCCTTATCTAGTTCCTTGTTGGGAGAACATTTAGGGCTGATATAAGAAGATAATCCCCGTACTTAATCAAAACAATTAAGATTAACGCAAGGCAAAAACTATTATAGGCGTTCAATGCATTAAACATCTTTAACCATTGATCTAAATGCAAAGAGGTTGTTAATCTAATCGAAGGGGTAAATGCCTTACTCATAATTAAATCATCAATAACCAGATTATATCGCCATTGAAACTGAAACTATTAGGCGAATGTAAAACTAATCAACAATTGAAACAACTACGCATTATTATACTGTGCCACCCTATCTAAATACCATTTAAAATGGAACCAATAAAGTTGATGCCAAGGATACTAAACTATTATAATATGATCCTCATAATATTACTGTTATGCTTTGATATTTCCCCTATTACAAAGGAGTGATTTAAGCTGAAGCAACAATACTACTATGCAACTTATTAAAACTTGTTAATAAGAAGCAAGCGGTTAATAAGAACCATTAAAATGTTAACACAATGCGATTTCAAAACTATTAAATACACATTAAAATAATTATATTCAAACAAAGAGTTCATTATAGCTATTCTCCGATTCCAAATATGAGATAAGTATATATCGCTATCTTTTAAAACTGAATTCGCTATCTTTTAAAACTGTAACTATAAAAATTCGTTGTCTTATATCGCTATTTAAAACTGAAACTATATCGCTATCTTATGAATTCGCTATTTAAAACTGAAACTATATCGTTATCTTATAGGAATATACTTGTTGTCTTTTAATTATAAGTTGTTGTCTTTTAAATGTAAAAATGAAACAACATATCTCTGTCTAACTTTAAATAATAAAATCTACATCTGTCGGTTTAAAGAATGCACTGTTATGACCAGTTAAGCAACCAAAAAGGGATTCACTGCCATTAAAAGGCGCATTCAATTAGATACATCGCTTGTCTAAAGGATATATCGTTGTCTAAAAAGGTTACTGTATTTTGATACATCATTGTCAACAACAAGTAAATATATTGTTGTCTATTAGATAAATCTTGCAATACCCACGTTGTTTAATATATAATACCCACGTAGACCATTAAATCATTGTCCATTAAATCTACGTTAATGTTGTCTATCCACATAAGATTTTGTTTTCAATTAAATGCATGATCACAGAGTTATTTATGAGGAGGACACATGGATGATTCATAACAAAAATTGCAAGATGAGTTTGCTTACACGCAAAGATGAATTAAATGAAGAGATTAATCATTCAACAAATACACAGAGACTCAAGCCCCAAATTCGTTGAGTGGGTACTGTGTAATTGTTGTGTAGTTGGCAATAAATCATGGTTGAATGCTGGCTAAAAATGTCAAGAAACGCGTGGATGCATACTGTGTAAAATGCCAATAAAAATGTGGTTGAATGCTGGGTAAAAATACCAGGAAACACATGGATGCATACTGTGTAAAATGCCAATAAAAACGTTTTGAATGGTGGGTAAAAATGCCAAGCAAAAACATGGATGCATACTTTGTAAGATGGCAATAAAAACGTGTTTGAATGTTGGGTAAAAATGCTAGGCAAAATGTGGATGCATACTATGTAAAATGCCAATAAAAACGTTTTTGAATGCTGGGTAAAAATGCCAAGCAAAAACGTGGATGCATACTATGTAAAATGGCAATAAAAATGTGTTTGAATGCTGGGTAAAAATGCTAGGAAAAATGTGGATGCATAGTGTGTGAAATGCCAGTAAAAACGTTTTTGAATGCTGGGTAAAAATTCCAAGCAATAACGTGGATGCATACTGTGTAAAATGCCAATAAAAACGTTTTGAATGCTAGGTAAAAATGCAAAGAAAAAGCGTGGATACATACTATGTGAGATGGAAATAAAAATGCGTTTGAATGTTGGGTAAAAATGTCAGGCAAAACGTGGATACATACTGCGTAAAATGCTAGCAAAAACGTTTTTGAATGCTGGGTAAAAATGCCAATAAAACATTTTTCCCCTTTTTTCTAGGATCCAAGGAATTTGTGGATTAATCCTATAGAGAGTAATCATTCTAATTGCATAGATAATCAATCACAGGAAAACATAGAGATAAAATTTCAAGATGAACCATTTGAAAACGCGGAGATAATCATCCAAAAAGAAATGCAGAGACATATCATTCAAACGCAGGGATAAAATTTTGGGAAGGGCACATGGATTATGCATAAAAGAAAACGCATATAATTTCCATTTAAAAATACTAGGAATTATCATTAAAAATATGCAGAGATTTACCATTCCATAAGCTGGGGTTTATCATTCAAACATGCAGAGTTTTAACAATCCAAAAACGCAGAGATGTACCCAAGTCTAAGCAATTAAAAATGTAGAGAAAATCGTTCACAAGAAGGCGCAAAGACTAATCCTTCAGCCATGAATCAATCAAGCACAAAGATAAGTAAGGGATAGACAGTTGGGATAAATTTATCCTTCACTCATCATCCATGTACAGAAAAGAAAGGCATTTGAATCTATAGGTATTTAAACACCGAAGTGACGACCATCGATTCGGCTCATGACCGACTGCTCAAGCACAAACTAATGACTAAAGGGATAAGTGATCAAAATCTAGACCAGGGGTCAAAATTTAGCCCAAAAATGAAAGTGTTCATAATCACCTCAAAACGAACAGGTGCGTAGCCCTCATCGTTACGAACCCAACACAACTTGAACGGGTTCAAACGAACATCGGATGAGTGAGATATCACGATCTGTTCGATTTTCCAAACAAGCAAAAAAAAAATGTTGATTGGACAGTCCGTACAGCTGACGTCGCAGAGACCGTACAACTGACGTGGCATTTTCGTATACTGAGGTGGCAGTTGACGTGGAAGAAATTTTTGGTAGGACACGTGGACGAATAGACTGCTAAAACGTGGCATCATTGTGGCGAATGGTTTGGTTCCACGTGGCCCAGGCATGGGCTGCCATGTGGCACCATGTTTTGAGTGTTTAAAATTTTTATGGAGTCTATGGGATTCGAACCCCAGACCTCCACGCATATGCAAAGTCTTTGCAAAGTCCACCCTGCCAGCGCACCACACTATGTTACTTATTATATATATGTTTTAAAATATATTAAAGTTTGAATGTGGTGTAGTTTGGGTGCGGTCCGGGTTGGGGCTAAGCCCTAACCCCCATTCACACACGTATAACCATATGACCACCCACGCGTGAATTTCAACCAGAGTCACAGCCCTGTGCGCCTGGACACTTGGCACTTATCCATTTGATTTGAATAATGGTTAGCCCTGGCCTTTTATGCGCGGTCACATGGCCATACGCCCAACGATTTGGCGATTAGGGGGCTAGGTTCCCTAATTATTCTACAGCTACACGTGTGTTTTGGTTATGTGCCTGGTGCTAGGTTTTAGCATGAAAATGAGTGTAGAGGCTAGGTTGGATGCACAGAGGTGCATTTTGGCGAACCAGAGACAACAAGCTTGAAGGAGGAAAATGGCAGGAGGCCTAACTTCTTCATTTTTTGGCCAAATGAGGTGCCGAAAAAGCCCAACTAGGGGTTTTTGGATGTTATGAATCCATTGGCACTATTTTCAAAGGCATTTTAAGAATTCTTTTTTAGGTTTTACACCATTGAAGTTTCAGGGAGCTCCAGGGAACTTGAAGCCCTCATTGATGGAGGCCATGCTCAGATGAGCCCAAGTCTGTTTTCTGTGAATGAATAGTCATTTTAGACTAACTGTTATGCTTTGAACACATTGGGATAGGTTTCAGAGGAATTTTACAGGCTTTTTTTCCACAAGGAAGCTCAAGGCCACATGTAGCAGAGGTCATGCTCGGATGAGCCATGATCCATTTTTAGAGTTCTATTAGTCATTTTTGGGGTTTTTATGTATTCTGAACTCAATGGTATAGTCAGTAAATCCATTGGATTTGAGCAGCAGCTTGTAAAAGAATCTCTGACAAACTAATCCCAGAGAGCCTAGTCCATTGAAGGAGGCTCAAAGAGATGTAGCCCAGTTGGGGGTGAACTCCTTTATCATCTTGTTATTGTTGTGCGTTTACTGGTTTATTTGCTGCAAGTTATGTTTATGGTGTATTTGTTTAAAAAACATATTTAACTTTTTAAAGACCTCACACATAAACATTTTAAAGAAGCATGAATTTGACACATAAAACCTATTGCATAATTAAGACATTGAGCAAGGTCCTAAAATGTTTATTTTAATGGAGTAGAGGGTGCTTGCATAGCAAAACAAGTTAGCCCCCTATTTTCAGATTAGGTGGTATCAGAGCATACTTTGTTTTTCTCATGTGATTGCCATTGATAGCTAGAGTTTTAGCTGTTGGTATATGTGCAAGTTTTGTGTTGAAGTTTGATATCTTGCAAGGATGGAGGAAGCTTCAAACATTGATAGTTCTCATACATCTTCATTATCCAAGTTCTTTGACAAAGAGATGTTGAAGGAGTTTGTAACCATGAGAGATATGGTACAAGAGTTGTGGGAAGATAGAGAAGAGAGCATTGCCCTTCAAGAGCAGTTGATGGCCATGAAGGAGGAGAAAGACCAGCTTCTTGAAAAGTTGCATGAGAAGGAGACTCAACTCCATGAGGAAAAATAAACCCTTACCAAGTACATGCATGAACATGAGGTATGTAATGCTAGTTTATCTTCAAATTCCTCTCAAGATGAATGCTTTGGTGTTTTTGAAAATCACACTAGAGGAATAGGGTCCAAGTTATTGTTAAAAATGGGCTATGAAGGTAAAGGGTTAGGAAAGCATGCACAAGGCATTGTTGAGCCTATTGTTGTTGAGGAGAGGCCCAATTATTGTGGTCTTGGATATGAACAGAAAGATGGAGCAAATTTCAAAGTTGAGGAGACAAGGGAAAAAGTTCCAAGAACAACTTTTGTTGCAAGTTCAATCCCTCAAACATGCAAAGTTTGTGTTCAAGATGAATGCAAATGTATGAAACAAGAGAGTTGTGACAGCCATGAGGAAAAAAACATTGTTGTTGGTCTTCAAAGGAGAGCTTGTAACTCTTCAAATTCACCTCCTCAAGAAGGCTATAAAGGTGAATGTTCAAGAACTTTTGTTGCAAGTTCAATCTCTCAAGGATGCAAAGTATGTGTTCAAGATGAATGCAAATGTGTGAAACGAAAGAATTTTGACAGTCATGAGGACAAGAACATTTTTGTTGGTCTTCAAAAGAGAGCTTGTAACTCTTCAAATTCACCTCCTCAAAGAGGCGATAAAGGTGAATGTTCAAGGTATATTTCTGCCTAAAATTTGGTTGCTTTTGATTATGTTAAACATGGTAAATTTGCATGTAAAAATGGAAAAAAAAGTCCATGCACATATTGCGGGTTAGATAACCATCATGTTTCAAAATGTTGGAAAAGATTGACCACTTTCAGGAAACTTTCCAAGCAAAGACAACTTGAAAAGAGGATGCAAAAGATTTGCACTCATTGCCAGAAGCGGGGTCATCTCATTGACCAATGTTGGAC
>ML778328.1:627484-646501 GCA_009831015.1 Picea engelmannii | reverse complement strand
CGGGGTCATCTCATTGACCAATGTTGGACATTGCATCCAACCACTCATCCACATCATAAGAGGTAGATGGATAAAGAGTCTAACAAGAATGGAAGGGGAGATTCCATCATCGACGTGAGTCAAGATGATTCACAAGAAGACGATTTTCAGCAAAAAAATTCACCATTGAGTTGGCTTGGTAAGAAATGGTTAGATTTCTTGAGCAAGTGAGGCTTGCATTTTTCTGTTGTAGATGCACATTTCAGCCTTATGTATGCATTTATGTTGAGAGTATGACAAGTACAACTTGTATGATGCAAGTTGCATGTGAATGAAATTTGTTTGAAGGCATTCTTGTTTGTTGCACAACATCGCCAGGAGAATGTAAAAGAGGGGTATGATGCTCACTTGTTACAGCCATATATATTTTTCATATTCATCTCTTATGTACCCACATGTTTCGGGTTTATGTACTTATGTTTGTACTTGAAGGAGAGTTGAAGAGTCATGCACATGCATGTGTTTTTGTGTGTGTGTAAATAGTGAACTTGGTGATAGTTCATCCTGAATGACTCATGATTATAACATGATTGTGTATCATGAATGTTGACTTGTCATTTTGGGAAGGTCGATATGTTTCAAATGAGTCTCGACTTGTGTCGATATTGTCTTGACAACTATGTTGTGTCGATCATGTTTTTCGACTTATGTTTAGTCGATGGTGTTTGTTGGCTTGTAAGTCGATTTTGAGTACACCAAGATGCAGGAAAACGCCATGTACTTTGATGAAGTACAAGCTACAACCATTTGATTGAAGAGCAAAAGACTTTTTTGGCATCATTTTCAGTCTTGTATAAATTTGTTTTCAAGATTGATGGTTTTCTTGGTTTGTGACAAGATGTCGCAGGAAAGTTTTTGCAGCCATTGTAGAGCAGATTGTTTTGACGCCAAAGAGTTCACAAGAGGGACTTGATTCTCAGTGGGAAGGCTGGCAGTCTTCCAAGCACAAAGAGAACAGTGGGTCAACAACAGCCAGAGGACAGTGGTTGAGGGACATAGCTAGTTGCAGTGCAAGGCATGTCAAGGTATCCAAGTGATTGTCAAAAAGACCTTTTCAAGTAGAATCAGTTGATAGAACTTGGAAGTAGAAGAGTATTGAAGATCAGGCAGATAATCATAAGCTTTTGTGGGTCCAAAATCCTTTCAGTAGAAAGGTGTGATCAGAATTTGGACCAGGGGTCAAAATTTAGCCCAAAAATGAAAGTGTTTGGAATCAACTCAAAATGAACAGGTGTGTATCCCTCATCGTTACGAACCCAACGCAACTCAAATGGGTTCAAACGAACATCGGATGAGTGAGATATCATGATCTGTTAGATTTGCCAAATAGGCAAAAAAAAACGTTGACTGGACAATCCGTACAACTAACGTGGCATGTCCATATGATGAGGTGGCAGGCATTGTTGGCAGGACATGTGGATGAATAGACTACTGACACGTGGCATCATTGTGGTGAATGGTTTGGTGCCATGTGGCCCAGGCATGGGCTGCCACGTGGCACCATGTTTTGGGTGTTTAAAATTTGTATGGAGTCTGTGGGATTCGAACCCCGGACCTCCATGCATATGAAAAGTCTTTGCAAAGTCTACCCTGCCAATGCACCACACTATGTTACTTATTATATATATGTTTAAAATATAATAAATTTTGAATGTGGTGTAGTTTGGGCGCGGTCCGCGCTGGGGCTAAGCCCCAGCCCCCATTCACATATGTATAACCACATGACCACCCATGTATGCATTTCAACCGAAGTCAAAGCCACGCGCGCCTAGACACTTGGCGCTTATCCATTCAATTTGAATAACTGTTAGCCCCGACCTTTTATGTGCGGTCACATGGCCATACGCCCAACGATTTGGCGGTTAGGGGGCTAGGTTCCCTAAACATTCTACAATTACGCGTGTGTTTCGGTTATGTGCCCGGTGATAGGTTTTAGCAAAAAAATGAGTGCAGAGGCTAGGTTGGATGCACAGAGGTGCATTTTGGCGAACCAAAGACAACAAGCTTGAAGGAGGAAAATGGCAGGAGGCCTAACTTCTTCATTTTTTGGCCAAATGAGGTGCCGAAAAAGCCCAGCTAGGGATTTTTGGATGTTTTGAATCCATTGGCACTATTTTCAAAGGCATTTGAAGACTTCTTTTTCAGGGTTTACACCATTTAATTTTCAGGGAGCTCCAGGGAACTTGAAGCCCTCATTGATGGAGGCCATGGTTAGATGAGCCCAAGTTTGTTTTCTGTGACTGAATAGTCATTTTGACTAATTTTTATGCTTTGAACACATTGGGATAGGTTTCATAGGAATTTGAGGACTTTTACAGGTGTTTTTTCCACAAGGAAGCTCAAGGCCACATGTAGAAGAGGTCATGCCCGAATGAGCCATGATTCGTTTTCAGAGTTCTATTAGTCATTTTTGGGGTTTTTATGTATTCTGAACCCAATGGTACAGTTAGTAAATCCATTTGAGTTGAGAATCATATTGTAAAATAATCTTTGACAAACTAATCCCATAGAGCTTATTCCATTGAAGGAGACTCAAGGAGATGTAGCCCAGTTGGGGGTGAACTCCTTTATCATCTTGTTATTGTTGTGAGTTTGTTGGTTTATTTGATACAATTTATGTTGATGGTGTATTTGTTTAAAACACATATTTAAATTTTTAAAGGCCTCACACATAAACATTTTAAAGAAGCATGAACTTGACACATAAAACCTCTGGCATAATTAAGACATTGAGCAAGGTCTTGAAAAGTTTATTTTAATGGAGTAGAGGGTGCTTGCATAGAAAAACAAGTTAGCCCCCTATTTTCATATCAATAAGGGACGAAATATAAAAACACAACCTCTTCATAATAATCAATAAAACCCACACATAGAAGTCATTGCAATCAAAAGTTGGATTCGCCAAAGGAAATCAATTCAGAATACAACAAGCAATATGGCTTTGATGAGTTCAAGTTCTTGATCATAAAACGTTGATAAAACATAATCTTAACACATTAGATGTACAATACTGAAAGAGCAGGAACAATATTAAACTACCATTCAAAATAGATGCATGTGTAATGTAGCCTAATGCGAAAGCTCCAAGTCATTGTCTCGCGCGTGCTCCATACAACTCCCGCTTGTTGACCGATGTGACCTCACCGGTACCTCCCATCCAATGCTAGGGGTACTCTTATTCCCCCTGAGACCCCCAAGCCACAAAGGGGCCACGCACACAATACCAGAGAACTGTTAACACCGAGATCGCCTAGTAAGGTCGAGCTACCACTCGTTACCCAAGCTGGGTATCCCAACTCCCACAAGAGAGAGTTCATTCAAGGACAAATTCAGCAGTGTAACGTTACGCAAAAAGATGAGATCCATATTCCTCTTCTTCCATCATTTTTATAGAGTTTTTAAGTAATTAGTTTCCCAAATTCTCATTAAATTCCTTTTTCATTAATTTAATTAGGAGATACCTCCCTCGTACACATGTCACCCATCCCCTAGTTGCACCGGAAAATTAATTTTATTAATTATTGAATTATTTCTATTTCCATCACCCACCTAAAAACATTCCTAAAAAGGCTCCTGGGTATCCCCATATTCCCTTACAAATCTTAATGACTTATGTCTTACTTAATTTCTTGTTGAGTTAAAAAATAGCAAGTTCCCAAGGCAAGATTCCTTACTAAGTTAGACATTCAGTTTTTTTCTTTAAGTTTCTTATTTTCTTTATGTTTCCCCTTTTTCCTTAAGTTTCTCTCTTTTTCCTTTTTAACTAAAAATCAATTTAGAAAGTGTAGATAAAACAACCATTTACCCTCTTTTCTTTTTAACTAAAAATTAATTTAGCATATGTAGATAAAACAACCATTTACCCTCTTTTCTTTTTAACTAAAAATTAATTAGCATATGTAGATAAAACAACCATTTACCCTCTTTTGTTTTTAGCTAAAAATTAAATTAGCATATGTAGATAAAACACCCATTTCCCTTTTTTTTAATTTCAAACCTCTATAATAATTTGATTTTAATAAATTAATTTGAATTTCTTAACCCCCCCTTCTTGTTACATGTTTAATTATTATTATTATTATTATTTTTGACCACATGTGCTACTTAGACCTAGTTTTAATTTATCTAGGCTGGGCGACAATTTTATTAGGGAAATTGTTTTTAAATCTTACTTATCACATCATTCATTTTAAGGTCGTCTAGATTTATTCACTTACCAGTTAAAATCGCGACGTGCCTTTCAGGACACACTAGGTGCTCCAAGGGTGCCACTCGCCTCTTTTTGTTTTCCTTGCGCGACGTGCCCTTCAGGATGCACTGGATGCTCCAAGGGTGCCACTCACCTCTTTATGTTTTTCTTGAGCGATGTGCCCTTCAGGACACACTATGTGCTCCAAGGGTGCCACTCACCTCTTGAATGACTTTGGTAGACGTAAAAAACCCCTGGAGTCAATACCATGCCAGGTGATCTTGTGGGAGACTAAGGGCCTCTAAGGAATAAGGCCCCTTCCTTATTGCATGCCCTTTAGAATCATCATGAGAAACTGTCACATTCTTCCCTCACGACATCGTGGGTCTTCAAAATAGGTAATCGTATCGTTAACCTACAGTTCGAGCCATGGTGAGAGTGCTAGTAGGTTGTGGCAGGGCTATTGTCCACACCTCTCCCTCAAGTCTCTGGTTGTCCTGCATGACCCCTCTACTCCACATGTGAGTCTGGAAAGCAAGCTATCGTCAGCCTAAATCCATCAACGAATCATGTCAGCAACAATAATCAATCATCATAACATCTAATCATATGTACATGTGTCACATCAATAACATTCAAACCCAACAATCCTCTCCCTTACTTGATCCAGAGTCCAAGGGGTTTCATCGATGCCTCTATATCCTCAATGTCCAAAGTCCTGCACACTCAGGAGAACCCAGTCAATAACACTTGTATATGTGAATACAAAAAAATAACATATCATCAATCCATAATGTCTCATAATCATAATCGAATGACCGATAGTATAATAATCCGGAACACTTGCAAGCAAGTGTCCTCAAGGATAAGTTCGCTCAGTGCGCACAAGAGAGGGATGTTACATACACCCCCTCTTGGACAAACTTGTCCAAGTAGTCACGGAACACCCCATTCATCAAACTCATAAATACCCATGGGGCATTCGTCAGTACAAATAGAAAAATAGTAAACTTGTAATGTCCAAACCTTGTCATAAAGGTGGTCTTAGGGATGTCGTCCTCCTTGATCTGTAACTGGTGATACCCTAATCTCAAGTTGTTCTTTAAAAATACCGTTGCGCCTTTCATCTGATCAAAAGGTCATCAATCCTTGGAAATGGATACTTATTCTTGATCTTTGCCTTGTTCACTTGATGGTAGTCAATGCAGAGTCTCCTTGACCCATCCTTCTTCCATATGAAAAATGACAGGCCCACCCCACAACGACACACTTGGACGTATAAGTCCTAGGTCCAACAACTCCTTCAATTGCATTTTCAACTCCTGTAACTCCCGGGTCGACATCTGATAAGGTGTTCTTGTTGTTGGTTCAGTCCTCGATTTTAGGTCTATGGTAAATTCCAATTCCCTCTCTTGAGGCATCCTAGGTAACTCCTCAGGGAAGACGTCCGCAAACTCTCTCACCATCGGAAGGTGGTCTAGACCTTTTGCTACTCGCTTCTCTTTTAACGCAAGGATCACATAAAGATTACATCCCTTGTGCATGCCCTTCCATAGCTGCAAGAAAGAGATGAACCTCAGGGAGACTCCCTAGTTCCGACCTACAATCACGCGTCTTTGTCCTTCATCAACGACCAAGCTCAATCATTTTGTCGTGCAATTGAGTATCACATCATGCGATTCCGGCCAGTCCACACCGATCATGATGTCATAATACCCTAAGGTTGTGACATACAGGTATTTATATGTGGATCATACCGAAGCAGCTCCATAAAATGAGCATCGTACTAGGGCACCATACAACTGCCCTGTCACAAGGTGTTGAACTCGTTGAAATGACTCTCAATGAATTCCTCAGAATGATACCTCTCCCGGAACCATTCCTTGAATAGTTCCCATGACACGTCTTTGAATGCGATGTTCAATTGCGGCATAAGCGTCTTCCGCCATAGAAGAGCGATTCCCTTCAGTTGAAAGACCGCCATGCAGATATTCATGTTGGAGGCATAATCGTGAAGTGCAAATCACATCACCATATTCTCCAACCATGCCTCGGTGTCTGCACCGTCCGGGGCACCCAAGAACTCGAGAAATTTGGCTTTCTCAAGTTAGCAGTTGAAGCTACCAGTACTGACCAGAGTGCGTGGTGGACCCTCAGGGGGTGTCGATTCCCTAACCTCAATTCTATCCAAATGGCTGATCAGTGCCTCAGAAATCCACTGAAAGGACTTCATCAGCCCAACCACATCACCCATAATGATCTATTCCTACCCGACAACCTGTTCGTCTCCCTAGGGGTTAGACCCCTCAGGCGTGGATGATATTGGAGGCATCGCGCCTTGTCACCATGTCATGAATCTCTACAGTGTCATCTAACTATGCTTATCGCATGGGCATGTTAAAGTTTTAATTAGCGCTAGGTTAAAACTCAAGGGTTGACTGCAGTGGAAAGCATGGAAATCCACAGTCGCAGGGTTGAACTCACTCTGATACATATGTAACGACCCTCATCGTTACAACCACATGCATCGCAAGAAAGCAATTTTTTTTTTTGTTTTAAGTAGGAAGACAATGAACGAACACAATTAATCAACACAACTTGATGACAAACACAACTTATGCCTTAAGGAAACAAACAAAAATGACCCAACGTACTAGCACATCCTGCAACTGGACGAAACATGCGATAATCAATAAACAGATAAAATCGGCTACCCGCCTTACACAATCAAGACAACGCCTACAAGATAAAGGACAAAATAAGTAACCCGACACATCTACTTTGACGACCCATAAATATAACCTTCTTGATGAGCGAGAGACAAACACAAAGTTACAAAACAAGTACGACCATAAAAACAACAGTGATCAACCACATCGGGTGGCGCATGATCCTAAGCCGGGTTATTGTGTGCGCTTCTTTATCCATGCGTGCAACGATCAAATCTCAAGAAATCATGTTTCCACAGTGCGATGGGCACACTAGGGACCCATGCACAGTTGGAATAATTCCAACCCTTTGTCCCAACATAAAATCCAGCATTGCAACAATCTTACAAAGATACATTCAATAATTCAATAGTCCTTATCTATTTCCTTGTTGTGAGAACATTTAGGGATGCTACAAGAAGATATTACCTATACTTAATCAAAACAATTAAGATTAAGGTAAGGAAAAAACTATTATAGGCGTTCAACACATTAAACATCTTTAACCATTGATCTAAATGCAAAGCGGTTGTTAATCTAATCGAAGGGGTAAATGCCTTACAAATAATTAAATCATCAATAACCAGATTATATCGCCATTGAAACTGAAACTATTAGGCGAATGTAAAACTAATCAACAATTAAAACAGCTACGCATTATTAGATTGTGCCACCCTATGTAACTACCATTTAAAATGGAACCAATAAAGTTGATGCCAAGGCTACTAAACTATTATAATCTGATCCTCATAGTATTACTCTTATGTATTGATATTTCCCCTATTACAAAGGAGTGATTTAAACTAAAGTAACAATACTACTATGAAGCTTATTAAAACTTGTTAATAAGAAGCAAGCAGTTAATAAGAACCAAGCAGTTAATAAGAACCATTAAACTGTTAACACAATGTGATTTCAAAACTATTAAATACACGTTAAAATAATTATATTCAAACGAGATCATTGTAGCTATTCTTCGATTCCAAATATGAGATAAGTATATATCGCTATCTTTTAAAACTGAATTCGCTATCTTTTAAAACTGTAACTATAAGAATTTGTTGTCTTATATCGCTATTTAAAACAAAAACTATATAGCTATCTTATGAATTGCAATCTTATGAATTCACTATTTTCTAAATTCATTATTTAAAACTGAAACTATATCGCTATCCTATATGAATATACATGTTGTCTTTTAATTATAAATTGTTGTCTTTTAAATGCAAAACTGAAACAATATATCTCTATCTAATTTTAAATAATAAAATCTACATCTGACAGTTTAAAGAACACACTATTATGACTAGTTAAGCAACCAAAAAGGGATTCACTGTCATTAACAAGCGCAGTCAATTAGATACATCACTTGTCTAAAGGATATATCGTTGTCTAAAAAGGTTACTGTAATTTGATACATCGTTGTCAAGAACAAGTAAATATATCGTTGTCTATTAGATAAATCTTGTAATACCCACGTTGTCTAATATATAATACCCACACAGTCCATTAAATTGTTGTCCATTAAATCTATGATAATGTTGTCTATCCACATAAGATTTTGTTGTCAATTAAATGCATGATTGTAGAGTTTATTTATGGGGAGGACATATGGATTATTCATAACAAAAAATACAAGATGAGTTTGCTTACACGCAAAGATGAATTAAATGCAGAGATTAATCATTCAACAAATACACAGAGACTCAAGCCCCCAATTCACTGAGTGGGTACTGTGTAATTGTTGTGTAGTATGGCAATAAATCATGGTTGATTGATGGGTAAAAATGTCAAGAAAAACATGGATGCATATTGTGTAGAATGCCAATAAAATTGTGGTTGAATGCTGGGTAAAAATGTCAGGCAAAATGTGGATGCATACTGTGTAAAATGACAATAAAAATGTTTTGAATGGTGGGTAAAAATGCCAGGCAAAAACGTGGATGCATACTGTGTAAGATGGCAATAAAAACATGTTTGAATGTTGGGTAAAAATGCTAGGCAAAACTTGGATGCACACTGTGTAAAATGCCAGTAAAAACGTTTTTGAATGCTGGGTAAAAATGCCAAGCAAAAACGTGGATGCATACTATGTAAAATGGAAATAAAAATGTGTTTGAATGCTGGTTAAAAATGCCAAAAAAAATGTGGATACATAGTGTGTAAAATGTCAGTAAAAACGTTTTTGAATGATGGGTAAAAATGCGAAGCAAAAACGTGGATGCATATTGTGTAATATGCCAATAAAAACGTTTTGAATGTTGAGTAAAAATGCCAAGCAAACACGTGGATGCATACTATGTAAGATGTCAATAAAAAGGTGTTTGAATGATGTGTAAAAATGTCAGGCAAAACGTGGATGCATACTACGTAAAATTCCTGTAAAAGTGTTTTTGAATGCTGGGTAAAAATGCCAATAAAACGTTTTTCCTCTTTTTTCTAGGATCCAAGGAATTCGTGGATTAATCCTACAGAGAATAATCATTCTAACCGCATAGATAATCAAACACAGGAAAATGCAGAGATAAAATTTTAAGATGAACCATTTGAAAACATGGAGATAATCATCCAAAAATAAATGCAGAGACGTATCATTCAAACGCAGGGATAAAATTTTGGGAAGGGCGCAGGGATTACGCATAAAAGAAAACACAAATAATTTCCAGTTAAAAACACTAGGAATTATCATTAAAAAGATGCAGAGATTTACCATTCCATAAGCTAGGGTTTATCATTCAAACATGCAGAGTTTTAACAATCCAAAAACGTGGAGATGTACCCAAGACTAAGCACTTAAAAACACAGAGGAGATCATTCACAAGAAGGCGTAAAGACTAATCCTTCAGCCATGAATCAATCAAACGCAAAGATAAGTAAGGGGTAGATAGTTGGGCTACATTTATCCTTCTCTCATCATCCATGCACAAAAAAGGAGGGCATTTAAATCTATAAGTATTTAAACACCGAAGTGACGGATCGTCGATTCGACTCCTCACCAACTGCTCAAGCACGGATTGATGACTAAAGGGATAAGGGACGAAAGATAAAAACAAAACCTCTTCATAATAATCAATAAAACCCACACAGAGAAGTCATTGCAATACGAAGTTGGATTCGCCAAGGGAAATCAATTCAAAATACAACAAGCAATAAGGCTCAGATGAATTTAAGTTCTTGATCCTGAAACGTTGAATAAAACATAATCTTAACACATTAGAAGTGTAGTACTAAAAGGACATGAAAAATATTAAACTACCATTCAAAATAGATGCATGTGTACCGTAGCCTAATGAGAAAGCTCCAAGTCATTGTCCTGCGCGTGCTCTGTCCAACTCCCGCTTGCCGACCGATGTGACCTCACTGGTACCTCCCAGCCAATGCTAGGGGTACTCTTCTTCCCCCTTAGCCTCCCAAGCCGCAAAGGGGCCACACACATAATACTAGAGAACTGCTATCACCCAGTTCACGTCCCAATGTTGAGCTACCACTCGTTACCCGAGCTGGGTATCCCAACTCCCACAAGAGAAAGTTCAGTCAAGGAAAAATTCAGCAGGATAAAGTTACACAAAAATATTAGATCCATACTCCTCCTCCATCTTTTTTATAGAGTTTTTAAGTAATTAGTTTCCCAAATTCCCATTAAATTCCTTTTTCATTAATTTAATTAGGAAAAACATCCCTCGTACACATGTCACCCATCCCCTAGTTGCACCAGAAAATTAATTTTATTAATTATTTAATTATTTCTATTTCCCTCACCCACCTAAAATCATTCCTAAAAATGCTCATGCGTGTCCCCTATTGGACAACTGAGAGGGGGGGTGAATCATTTGTTACCGTGCTTAAACAATTATCCCCATTTCAAACTCTTTACAGAACACTCAATGACAATCACAATAATGCAGTGAGGTAAACAATAGAATATTCAACATCAATCACACACATGAAATATACATGGACATATATTTCCTAAGGAAACCCATAAAGGGAAAAACCTCTTCTGCTTGATATGATAAGTAATATTTAGTTTCTGTACATTATCATTCTTGGGAGCTCCAACTCCTCTTGAGGCTACAACCTCTGTTTTACAAGCTGCAACTTGTTGAGAGCACCAACTCTCTGGTTTCTCTAGCACCCACTAGAAGGAAGCACCAACTCCCTGGTTTCTCTAGAACCCACTAGAAGGAAGCACCAACTCCCTGAGGGTTCCAGCACCAACTGGATGGAAGCACCAACCTGTATAACAGAGAACAATAGTTCTCCCTTGCACCACCCTGCCACCCTGGTTTCTTTGGCTACAACCAGATGGAAGCTACAACTCCCTGTGTTCAAGCACCCACTTGAAACTCTGAGAACAATTGTCCTCCCTAGCACCTCCCTACTACCCTGAAATATAAATCTTTTCTTTTCTAAAACTTATTACAACGATACAGTGTTTTTCAAAAGGCTTACCAGTCTCATCACTGTTATGGTGCACTGCTCTTCTCTGCCTACATCAATGTCTTCCTGCTCACATCTCCTTGAGATTTCTGTTCTTCTGCTCTATCTCTGGATGTGCACCTCAGCTTTCTCTTCCTGTCTCAGATAAACATTTATTCTCTATCTCTTTCTTCTGCGCTTTATGCTCTGTGTATTATTTGCATTCAATGTGCTACACCTCTTCTGTGCATTTCAGGTCTTGCACACAACATGCCTCTACCCGCATGACTAAATCTCCACAGCAACAACCCTCTCTTCTCTGTTTTGCGTATATTTATCATGCCAAGTCTGTGCTCGATCATTCACCTAACTCTTCGTTCTCTCTAGTGATCATTCAGAGACTGTTCTTCATAAGTGGGTCTTATCCTGAGATTCTTTGGATTCTCTAACAGTTACAGTGTTTGACACTTTTCCATCTGTCAATTGTTTAAATGATGGATCTTCACTTCACTGGAAGTTACCTCGAGACTCTTCAACTCCTCTGGAAGTCACCCTACAACTCCTCGAATTCTCTGGCAGATGCAATCACTTCATTTCTGGCAGTTACAATCAATCATTTCCGACAGTTACAGGGATAAATTTTTCACGCTCGTTCCTTTGGTGCCTTTTCCCTTCTTGAGAAACACTTCACAGCAGGTGCTATCTTTTCTTGCTAAGCCCCTTCCTTTCATGTGACCATCGGCAGTGACCAAACGCCTATTCAAAATGTGCTTCCCGATTTATGTCTAGTGAGTGTTGGATCCATTTCACGATATGAACTTGGACTATAACTTCATGTGACCATGCGATTGAGGGGGTGTCCATAGGTGGTTTTAGGCCAGCCCTCTTTTCACCCCACAATTCACTATGAGCCTCCACGCGTCCTTTCTCCTAAACCATGGTTTCAATTGCGGCCCGCTCACGAAAACATTAAGACCCCAACATGTTATGGCCCCGCAATGGAGAATGACCGTCGATCTCATGATATTGATAGTGATCCTGAACGGACGATTCAGATATGTCCTCTCAAGTCTACAGACTAGATCTCACCTTCCTACATAAATGACTGATATTTACTTCATGATCTGGGCTCCAGTAGTTTCAGATCTCAAAACCTGTTTCTATTGATTGGATATCTTCTGGAATGGAAGATATACTGACATTTGTCCTCTTCAATCGACAACTTTACCTTCTTTCCTTTGTCCACACACGATCCTCAGTCTCAACGATCAAGTGACATGTGGCCCTCAAAACCAAGGGACGAGATTGATTTCTCCTTTCGGGCTTTGGGAGTTTCAATTCTCAAACTCCGCTTTCTCCCAGAGTATTTCACCCGGAGTCCTCGATCCAACAATGCGTGTCCCTTTTGGATCAATAGACATGATCCTTTCATGTCTCTGGACATTTCAACTTACGCTATCCTTCCACTGGAGTAGATCGACGAATGAGAGTGCTCCCAATATGATATTTCATATCGGATGTCTTATGTCCACTTCAGGACTTCGACATTCGGGACTTCAGAGATTTTGTCATTTTCTAGTGGTAAAAATCCTGAAGAAAAACTCCCAAAGTGACGTAACTCTTGTGTCACTTGATGGCGTGTCATGAGCCGAGCAGCTACCACATGGCATTCTGATTTGTGATTTGCATGTACCTTAAGTCCAAATCAACTTGACACTTTTCATTGTCTGATTGTGCCACGTGTCCTTACTAACTTATTCTTGCTGACGTGCTCTGCTAATGTGGTCTTCTGACGTGGTCTGCTGCCCAAAAACACTGATCCAATGATGCAACCGCGCTCGCAAGCATTCCTGCTCACAGGATCTTCTCTTTTCCACTAGCCCGAAGAAATCTTAAACAACTCTTCTATTTCCCTATCGGGAGATTTTCACCCACAACAACCTTCGTGGGGTCCCCTCTTTGAACTTAGGAGATCGAAATTCGCGGCTTTGTGAATTCAATGGTCGAGCGTAGGCCTCTCAAACCCCCGAGACCCGACAACAATCAACGCTGACCTTTTCTTATTGAGGTTTTTCTCTATCGCGGTTTCACCACTCGCGATATCAAATGACTCACTTTACCGACTCCCGACTCTCGATATGCCGATTACCCGACACACGCACGAATTGACTTTTCCATGTCCCTGTCACCTCGTCAGGATTTTGGATTTCGCTATATCGCGAATCCGGATGCAAAGAGTTCGGGATTTCACTCCATGAAACTCTGAAATGGTATGCCACCTATCCACCGGCTGGCTCCTCCGTGGCCCACCCAACACTCTTCGTGATTTTTTGTGGCGGATCTCCGAAATGGATGATCACGTGACACGCATCTTCCCACAACCGGACGGCTCAGATCAAACCTCACCTTTTTGGGATTTCTGGTGTCGAATGACCAAACTCACGTCCTTGGGATCTCCGATATCCCGAATGACGATATCTCGATTAACTGCTTTCGTCGGGACTTTCACCTCGACTTCTCATGAAGGCTTAACCCTCATGCAGTTTTTTTACCGATCCAACGACTGTCGGTGATCCTGAGCAAGATCTGATGCTCACGATCTCTTCTTCCTGCGCACTTCTCCAGAGGCTAAACTCCGCTCATCTTCACCCAATCCAACGGCCGATGGGTATCTGAGTGACATCTGACGACTGACAACATCCTCTTCTGTGTGCTCGCTCTGATGCTCCCTGGGCATGAAAACCTTCCAACAGTCCAGATCTCTTCAGTTGATCCAACGAATGGCGTTGCTCCTCCTGAGCTTCAACGTTTTCTTCCGGGACTTGGAATAATTTCAATCTTCCAGAGGCTTCAACCTTGGCCTCCTTCTCTTCGAACTCCTCACACTTTGAGCTTCGTCGTGCGTATAAAAATGCTGACCCTCCCGAGCTTCTCCTTTCCTTCGAACCCTCAAAGGATTCTTCAACTCCTGCGCCTCTGCAGGGTATTCACATGCACACACAAAAGGTGCTATCCATCCTGAGCTTTCCTGTAGCTTCGACCTCTAAGGAAACTCGATTCTTCCTTCCTTTCTCCCTCAGATGGAGAATTCAGATGCCTTCCTGGCACTCCGTCTACTCAAGAAACCTCTTGTTGGGCCTATCAGGGTGTTCAACAACCCTACAAAGATTCCCCAGTGGATTCTTCTTCAACTACAGAACTCAAAGAGTTCTCTTCTCTTCTGTGCCTACCTGCACAATGTCTTAATGCCCACCTGGCAGAGTGTCAATAATCCTCAGTGATTCTGACTCCTTAAGAACTCACAGCAAAGTTCTTCTGCAACACTCTATACCTATGCTCAATGCCCACTTGGCAGAGCTCTCAAAGAACTCCTCAGAGTTTCTGTCTGCAACTATGTCTCTCCTACAACCTAGCCTCCAAGGTGTTCAACAACCTTGAGTTCTTCTCCCTGAGTTGATGATTTTAGCTGTGTGCCCACCTGGCACGTCTTTGTCTGAATCCGCAGAGTTCATATATGCAACCTCTATGCATGGCTATCAGAACCCGCAGTGTTCTGCCACACCCTCTTGGTATGAAGCCTCAAAGACCTCTCAAGCTTGAAACCAAACCAACTCCTGCAAATGCACAACTACATATATAGCATAAAACAACACTCACAGACATTCATTCAACACAGAAAATACATGCAGGGAAAACTGCTTCTATTTATAAAAATGACAAATGCCTGTTTGTACAAGGGTATTCTCAAGCTCTCTTGCTCTTCTCTTTCAACCACTACAACTACACAAAATGAGATACAAAATATCTTTTACCTGAGGGGGCTCTTCGAGATCTTCCCTCCAATCTACCTACCCTATTCAATTACAATGAATAGTTGTCTAGTCTAGAATCGGATCTAGATCTCATCCTTACAGACATTAAAGGCCTATCTACTCTACGCCTGCACAAAGGCACAACTCTATGGCTCAACAACTTACAACATTTAATTACATTCAATTCTAAATCAAAATGAGGACTATGCCTCTCTTCATCACGCGATTTGAATTCACTGACGTGGCTGGCTAGCTGTCGTGGAGAGATGCTCCTGCATCATCCAATGGTCCTCATATGTCCTCCAAATCCGATGGTCCTTATTCATTTCGGATTTCTAGGCTTCAGGTTTTTCCAATATCAAAATTTCTGGAGTGTAACCTCCTCGCATATTTATATCCGAAGTGAATTTCATTCTTCGATCATTATCCTAGATCGATGGCTTAATCTGTCTGTGATGCAACTCTTCTAGCTTACTCGTCCTTCCACTTCAAATTGATCTGACGGTTGTCGTATACTCCAGCTCTCCGGCTCTCCGAACTTTGGGCTTTTCAAGTCTCAAAATTTCCATAGCGTAACCTCCTCGTAAGCATATTATCTTCGTTGTTGTTCTTTCCATCAATGACAAGCACACTCTGCTATAAACATGCCAACAATATCCCCCTTTGGCATTGATGGCAACCTTGAAGGATTGCATTGTTCTACTTAGACCTCCAACTGTAGCATCCAGGCCACTCATTTTCTCCCCCTTTGACATCAATTTCAAAGAAAACATGCTCCCCCTGAGTTGTTGCAATAATTTTCAGAGGTATCATATATTCAACCAATACATACTCCCCCTGACATGATGGATTCTCTTATTTGAGTCCTACAGAGTATTTGTATCTAACTCAAAGTCTTCTCCTTCTAATTCTTGGCCTTGTTCATTTTCAACTTCATCTGTGTCCTCTGTAGTAGACTCAATATTTCTCACCTCTCTTACTGAGACTCCTTCATCAACCTTTTCTTGTCATAACTGAATGATACCCCCTGTGTTTCTAGAGGATGTTGTTGTCCTATTGGAACACTGCGCAATTTTAGCTCATTTTTTTTTTCATGATGCCTACAATTCAAGGATTTTATGACCATATCCATCATAATAGAAAAAAATAATTGTTACAAACACTCTCATACCTCCTTTGATTCATCCATGAAGGTGTCTCTCGTCTAAACTTACTTTGAGGTGTATGAGTATCTTTTGGATGTCTTCCTTGATATGATCTTCTAAATATTGCAGTATTGCTTTCATTCTTTGAACCTGAAGAACCTGAGTCATACATGTTTTCCATTTTCACAAATGAAGGACCTGTGTCAGACTTGTCTTCACCCTTTACAAATGAAGGACTTGCATCAGGTTTCTTAAGAGTACTGATTTCTTCCTTGTTATATCCAAGATTGGATTTGTCGTTTGGTGATATCTGACTATCTAAGATCTCATCCAGGATCATGGAACTGTTCAAGAACTTGATTTGGGTGTTTGACTTCTCATCCTTCTTTCTAATATTCACAACTTCTTCTTCCAACTTATGACATGATTCTTCTTCTACTTCTTCTTTTCTTGCATGGGAGGATTCACTATCAACATCATTACCTGTCCTTATTCCTTTAGCCACCACTTTTTTTGAGTTTACATTTTTTTACCTTACAATCTTCTTCAAAGGTCACATTTTATATTTTGCTTTTACTCATAGACAAAAGTTTATCCTTGTCTCCAGTCATGTGCTTGGAACATCCACTGTCTATATTCCAGGAGTCCTTTTGTTTTTGAGTTGAAAGTACTAGACCACATTTTCACTATCTTTCTTTTTCCATGTGCTGGAATTTCTAGCAAAGAGCTTTATCCTTGGATCTTCTTTGTAATTATTTAGATGGAAGTTTGCAAATTTGTGGCCAAATTTATGACAGTTATAACATTCAACCTCATTGTTCAACAGGTCAAAGTGATTGTTGCAACGTTTTCTACTCATTGACTGTTTATTATTTCTTGACCTCCTCAGTTGCATGTCTCTAAACTTAATTTGACAATTTGCAATGTGTGGTTGTTTGTTACTTGGTTGTATCATACTTTGTTGTGGCAGATATTTATTCCTTGGGTGTCTTGATTTCTCATGTCTAAATCTTAAGGAACAATTTACAGCTTTGTGGCCAAAGTTAGAACAATAGAAACAATATCTATAGAAAAAGTATTTGTACCTGGAAAATGGTTCTCCTCTTTGAGAAGGTCGATTTCTTCCATGCTAATGATTTCCTTGAGTAGAGGGTGTATTATTTCTTTGATCTATAGATTTAGTTATGGCACCTTTTCCTTTACTCCTCCTTGATGATTGATTATCTTCCTTTGTTTCTACAAGTTTGTTGTTGTCATTGGTTGTAGATTTGACAAATTTGATGGATGGTTTGTTTCTTGGTTGACCACTACTTGATCCCTCTTCATAACCCAAACCAGTTTTCAACTTTGGATTCCTTTGCTGATTCAGAATGGTGGCTAATCCTTCAAAGGCTTTGATGCTTGACAGAGTCTGGTGATACAAGGCTTGAAACTTCTCCAACTCTTTTCTAGTTTTCACTACTTCTTCTTCTAGAGTTTCACATCTTTCCTTCTTCTCTGATAAATGTTGTTTCAGAATGTCCTCTATTTTATTTGCCTCTTCTAATTCCACTTTTAGCAGGGCAAAGTCTTCATCAGGTTTTTTACTGCCTTTCTCAAACTATATCAACAATTGTTTTTTATTTCTCTTTTTAAGCATGAGTCTATCAATCTCTTCCAAAGCGCTAATCAGATCTCCTTCCAAGTGAACCACAACTTCTTCATCATTAACATCACTTCTTTTGATTTTATTATCATAATCCTCTTTGGACATACACATGAATTCATTTACCTTATCTTCACAGGAGGATTCACTATCTGTGTCTTCTGAAGAGTCATCATTGTTTACACATAAAATTTTATTTTTATCAAATCTTTTGGATTTTTACTTATCTTCACCTTCAGAGTTCTGGTCCTCCTTTTTGTGTGAACACTTAGATGCAAAGTGACCTAACTTTCCACAGTTAAAACATTTGAAGAGAAAATTGCCTTGATACTTGCCTAATCCTTTCTGTAGTCTACTCACAAATTTTGCTTCAATTTCATCAGGCTCATATTCCTCATTCTTATATTCTTTAAAAGAGGCTTCTCTAGTGGTGGATTTATCTTTACCTATCCTCATTTAATATGTAGTCAACGTTCCTAAAAGTTGATCAAAAGACAAATATTTTAGATCATTACGTTCTTATATAGCAGATACCTTTGGGTTGAATCTATCTAGCAGAGATCTCAATTTTTTCTGAACTAAAGAGGCCTCCTCAATTTTTTTACCAGGTGCTTTCATTGCATTTACTAGTTCCTCAACTCTTAAGAAAAAATTATTAACTATCTCATCCTCATTAATCTTTAGTTTATCAAACTATTATCTGTATGTTTGAAGCTTCACATCCTTTACCTTCTCATTACCATCATAACTGCTAATGATTTTGTCCCACATTGCTTTAGCAGATTCTAAGTGCATAACCTTTACAAATTCATCTTCTACAAGCCCACTCAGAATAACATTCATAGCCTTAGCATTGAAGTTGAATTCTAGCTTGTCATCCTTATTAGCTAGTACAACTGGCTTTACATAACTAGTCTCTACCACATCCAAGATGTCTGCACCTAAATCCATTATGTAGGTTCTCATCCTAACTTTCCAGAAGGCAAAGTTTGTTCCATTGAACAAAGGGGCCTTATTGGTTGAGGTTCCTTCATGGCTAGTCATGTTTAATCTCTAGGAT
>ML778328.1:613520-627464 GCA_009831015.1 Picea engelmannii | reverse complement strand
TTGTTACTGTGCTTAAAAAATTATTCCCATTTCAAACTCTTTATAGAACACTCAATGACGATCACAATAATGCAGTGAGGTAAACAATAGAATATTCAACATCAATCACACACATGAGATATACAGAGACATATATTTTCTAAGGAAACCCATAAAGGGAAAAACCTCTTCTTCTTGATATGATAAGTAATCTTCAGTTTATGTACATTATCATTCTTGGGAGCTCCAACTCCTCTTGAGGATACAACCTCTGTTTTACAAGCTGTAACTTGCTGAGAGCACCAACTCTCTAGTTTCTCTAGCACCCACTAGAAGGAAGCACCATCTCCCTGGTTTCTCTAGCACCCACTAAAAGGAAGCACCAACTCCCTGAGTGTTCCAGCACCAACTGGATGGAAGCACCAACTTCCAGCTACACAGGCACCAACCTGTATAACAGAGAACAATAGTTCTCCCTTGCACCACCCTGCCACCCTAGTTTTTCTAGCTCCAACCAGATGGAAGCTACAACTCCCTAGGTTCAATAATCCACTTGAAACTCTAAGGACAAATGTCATCCCTAGCACCTCCATACCACCCTGAAATATAAATCTTTGCTTTTATGAAACTTATTACAGTGATACAATGTTTTTCAAAAGGCTTACCAGTCTCATCATTGTTTTGTTTCACTCCTCTGCTCTACCTAGATCAGGTTCTTCCTGCTCGCATCTCCTTGAGATTTTTTTTCTTCTGCTCTATCTCTGAATGAGCACCTCAACTTTCTCTTCCTCTCTCAGATAAGAATTTCTGCTCTATATCTTTCTTCTACACTTTATGCTCTATGTATTATTTCCATTCAATGTGCATGCCTCTTTTGTGCGTTTTAGGTCTTGCACACATCATGCCTCTACCCGCATGAATAGCTCTCCACAACAACAACCCTCTCTTCTTTGTTCTGCATATATTTATCATGCCAAGTCTGTGCCCGATCATGCACCTAACTCTCCATTCTCTCTAGTGATCATTCAAAGAGTATTCTTCATCAGTGGGTCATTATCCTGAGATTCTTTGGCTTCTCTGGCAGTTGCAGTTTTCGACGCTTTTCCATCTGTCAATTGTCTAAATGATTAATCTTCACTTCACTGGTAGTTACCTCGAGACTCTTCGGCTCCTCTAGCAGTCAGCCTACAGCTCCTTGAATTCTCTAGCAAATGCAATAACTTCATTTCTAGCAGTTACAATCAGTCATTTCCAACTGTTATAGGGAGAACTTATGTGCGCTTATTCCTTTGGCACCTTTTCCCTTCCCGAGAAAAACTTCACAGCAGGCACTATATTTTCTTGCTAATCCCCTTCCTTTCATGTGACCATCAACGGTGACCAAATGCCTATTCAAAAGGTGCTTCCTGATTTCTATCTAGTGAGGATTGGCTCCATTTCACGATATGACCTTGGGCTATAAGCTTCATGTGACCAAGAGATTGCAGGCACGTCCATAGGCGGTTTGAGGGAAACCCATTTTTTGCCCCGCAATTCACTATGAGCCTCCACACGTCCTTTCTCCTAAATCGTGGTTTCAATTGCGGCCCTCTCACGAAAAATTAAGACTCGAGAATGTTTTGGCCACACAATGGAGCACGACTGATGATATCATGATATTGACGATTCTCCTGAATGGACGATTCATATATGTCCTCTCAAGTCTGCAGACCATATCTCACCTTCCTACATCAACGACTGAGATTTTCTTCGTGATCCAGGCTCCAGAAGTTTCAGATCTCAAACCATGTTGTTGTTGAATAGATATCTTCCAGAATGAAAAATATGTTGACATATATACTCTTCAATCGATGGCTCTACCTTCTTTCCTTTGTCCACATGCGATCCTCAGTCTCAACGATCAGGTGACATGTGGCCCTCCAAATGAACGGACGAGATTGATTTCACCTTTAGGGCTTCAGGGGTTTCAATTCTCAAACTCCGCTTACTCCTGGAGCATTTCACTCGAAGTCCATGATCCAACAACGCGTTTCCCTTTCGGATCAACGGAAATGATCCTTTTGCGTCTCCGAAATTCAAAGATTTCAACTTACGCTATCCTTCCACTGGAGTATATCGATGGATGAGAGTGCTCCCGAAGTGATATTTCATATCGTACGTCTCGTGTCCACTTCGGGACTTCAGATATTTTGTCATTTTCTAGTGGTAAAACTCCTGAAGAAAAACTCCCGAAGTGATGTAAATATTGCGTCACTTGATGACATGTCACAAGCCGAGAAACTACCATGTGTCACTCTTATTTGTGATTTTCACGTACCTGAAGTGCCAAATCAACTTGACACTTATCATTGTCTAATTGTGCCATGTGTCCTTGTTGATGTAGTCTTGCTGACATGATCTGTTGATGTGGTCTTCTGACGTGGTCTGCTGCCCAACAAAACTGATCCAATGCTCCTCGTATGTCCTCCAAATACGATGGTCCTTATTCATTTCGGATTTCTGGGCTTCGGGTTTTTCCAATCTCAAACTTTCTGGAGCGTAACCTCCTCGCATATTTATATCTGAAGTGAATGTCATTTGTCGATCATGATCCTAGATCGATGGCTCGATTTGTCTGCAATGTATCTCTTCTATATTATCCTGTCTTTCCACTTCAACCTGATTTGACAATTGTCATATACTCTGTCTCTCTGGATCTCTGGACTTCAGGTTTTTCAAGTCTCAAACTTTCTGGAGTGTAACCTCCTTGTATCTTTAAACCCGAACTAAATTTTGTTCTTCGATCAGGATCTGAGATCAACGGCTTGATCTGTCAGCATTGTGTCTTTGCTAGCTTATCCTGTCCTTCCACTCAAAATGATATGATGGCTCAGATTAGTCCTCAATCCAACGGTCGAGATCTCTTCTTCGAGAATTCAGACTTCGTTCTTCGTCGTGCCAGATCAGCGGTCCACGCTATCCCTTTGATCGATGATTGTGATCAAATTGTGACCTTGCGTGTCGGGTGTTTGAATGTGATCCAACCCTGAATCTTCCAACTCCTAATATCTGAAATACTCTAGATCAGCGACCCATGATCCTCGGTTATTTAATGGTCCAGATATTATCGGGACTTCACGTTTCGCGAAGTTGGAGGATGGTTCTCAGCCATTATCCTCTTCTTAGTTATACTAGGTCTGACGGTTGTTGGTCCTCGGTGCTCAGATCCAACGGATCAGATCTGTACTTCTCCTCTATTCTTCCTCTGGTCACTGGGCGCTAATCTAATGGTCATCGGGTATTTTGGATTGGTGATCCAATGACCACTGTCATTCTTTCTCTTGTGCATTTTGATCTCTCTAACTTAGAAGGTTTTCTAAGTTTTCAAAGGTCTCAACCTTTTCTCCTCCTGTGAGTCCTTATCTTGGACCTCGTCTGCACTTCTAGAAAGCGCAAATCTGTATATCTTCTAAGCTTTGATATTTGCATACTAACGCGATTCCTCCTGAGCTTTGATTTTCATACTGTTCACTTCTTATCCTAAACTTATGCTTTCCTTGTTTTCCATCATTGTTTCTTTCCTCATTGCTGTTTTTCTTGCCTGTAAGCATACTATCGTTGTTGTTGTTCTTGCCATCAATGACAAGCACACTCTGTTGTAAACATGCCAACATCCCCATATTCCTTTACAAATCTTAATGACTTATGTCTTAATTTTTTGCTGAGTTCAAAAATAGCATGTTCCCAAGGAAAGATTCCTTACTAAGTTAGACATTCAGCTTTTTTCTTTTAGTTTCCTCTTTTCTTTATGTTTCCCCTTTTTCCTTAAGTTTCCTATTTCTTTTAAGTTTCCCTCTTTTTCCTTTTTAACTAAAAATCAATTTAGAAAGTGTAGATAAAACAACCATTCACCCTCTTTTCTTTTTAACTAAAAATTAATTTAGCATATGTAGATAAAACAACCATTTACCCTCTTTTGGTTTTAACTAAAAATTAATTATCATATGTAGATAAAAAACCATTTACACTCTTTTATTTTTAACTAAAAATTAAATTAGCATATGTAGATAAAACAACCATTTCCCTTTTTTTTAAATTTCAATCCTCCATAATAATTTGATTTTAATAAATTAATTTGAATTTATTACCCCCCTCCCCTTCTTGTTACATGCTTAATTATTATTATTATTATTCTTATTTGACCACATGTGCTACTTAGACCTAGTTTTAATTTCTCTAGGTTGGGCGACATTTTTTTTAGGGAAATTGTTTTTAAATCTTACTTATCACACCATTCAATTTAAGGTCGTCTAGGTTTATTCACTTACCGGCTAAATTCGTGATGTGCCCTTCAAGACGCACTAGGCGCTCCAAGGGTGCCACTCGCCTCTTTTTGTTTTCCTTGTGCGACATTCCCTTCAGGACGCATTACGTGCTCCAAGGGTGCCACTCACCTCTTTTTGTTTTCCTTGTGCGTCTTTCCCTTTAGGGCGCACTACATGCTCCAAGGGTGCCACTTAACTCTTTATTTTTCCCTTGCGCGACATGCCCTTCAGGACGCCCTACGTGCTCCAAGGGTGCCACTTGCCTCTTGACTGAATTTGGTAGACGTAATAAACCCCTAGAGTCAATACTCCACCAGGTGATCTTGTGGGAGACTAAGGGCCTCTAAGTAATAAGGCCCCTGCCTTATTGCGCTCCCCTTAGAATCATCATGAGCGACTGTCACAGTCTTCCCTCACAACATCGTGGGTATTCTCGAACTAGGTAATTGTTAACCTACAGTTCGAGACACGGCGAGAATGCTAGTAGGATGTGGCAGGGATTCTTTCCACACCTCTCCCTCAAGTCCTTGGTTGTCCTGCATGACCCCTCTACTCCACATGTGATTCTGGTCAGCAAGCTATCGTCAACTTGCATCCATCAACGAATCATGTCAGCAACAATAATCAATCATCGTAACATCTAATCATATGTACATGTGTCACATCAATAACATTCAAACCCAATAGTCATCTCTCTGACTCGATCCAGATTCCAAGGGGTTTCATCGATGCCTCTGCATCCTCAATTTCCAAAGTCCTTCACACTCAGGAGAACCCATTCAATAGCACTTGTCTATGTGAATACAAAATAATAACATATCATCAATCCATAATGTCTCATAATCATAATCGAACGATCGATAGTATAATAATCTGGATCACTTGCAAGCAAGTGTCCTCAAGGATAAGTTCGCTCAGTGCGCACAAGAGTGGGATGTTACAAAAATATATGTTTGAGTTTGAGCAGTGGAATTGGAGAGTGACTTCAAAATTGGCTTTGTAATTTGACATTTTAAGATTATGAGAATCAATCTTATTAGTTTGAAGGGAACTTTGAAGATGAAGCAAATTATGTCATCAATATTGTTTGTTTGAGTTCTGTTATTTTTTGTTGTGTTTTCTCATAACTCTTCAAATTAATCATCATTTTATGAGATTTTGGATAATAAGCACATCATCATTTTTCTACAAATCACCTCAATACAATCAAGAATTATTTTGAATCAATTTAGATGCTAAAATTAGTTTTTAAAGATTATAATTGTTATCTAAGGATTTTCAGATCAGACCTTAAAGAGCATTTCCAGTGAAAAAAACCTAGTCATGGATTCCATTTCCACTTGGATTCTAAATAATCTCAACCATGGCCAAGGGAAATATTCATGGTGTGGGCCCAAGACATATTCTTATTCAGGGCATGTGTTGTGGTTTAATCATGGCACATGTGTCCCTGAGGCAGGACAATGATACCATACAAGGGTCTCATGTGGTCATTTGAGGATCTGTTTGGCACTATAACCATAAAATATTTGTGGTTAGTAGGTATTGTTCATGGTTATTGAACTGGAAAAGAACCATTAAGGAAAAAATGACCATTATTATCCTCTTATGACCTTGGATAGACCTCTAGCCACATTCTTGGTGCACAATGACCCTAGTGTTGGTGCCTATAACACCCTTATAGGTGATTGTTAACTAAGAGATGTCAGATTTTGAGGTTATAGAACTTGTCCATGGTGCTTGAGCTTCAGTAGTAAGGTTTAGGGCCAAAGTTTCTTGTTTCCCTCCCTTGACTATGGTCATGGCTCTAACACCCATATATGATTCCAAAGACCTAGTAATAGTGACTATATTCAAGTCAAATGTCAAGGAATCCCTAGAGACAACTTGTGTCATGGATTCTAGGTGTTGTTCACAGTGCTCAAGCTTGAGAAGGTTAAACAGGTATTAAATCCATTATGTCCTCCCTGACCCTATTTATTCCTTAAAACGTGTTTGAGTACTTCTTCGAGTCTCTTGATCTTGAGAATATTCAAGAAGATCCTAAGACATTAGTTTTTAGTCTTTGATGATGGTCAAGGCCCTACAAACCATCCATGCTCTTGTGTGGTGGTTAGAGGACATGTTTAGTGTGATTTAGTCGAGGAAGTTATGTTTAGGTCCAATGGACGATGTTTTCATACAATGACTATGATCAAGGTATTGAGACCCATCCACTATGTGTGAAACATCTTAGTGGGTCTCATATTTGACTCATAGGGTGAAGACCCCCTAATGAGGGCTTGTGTTGCTATGTATAGGCCTTGTTCATGGAATTTGTGTTTAATAAGGTTCATTTAGGGATTAAGGCCATTGTTTATCACCTTGAAAATGTGGCATGTTCAAGATCCATTTCTACTGCACAAAACCTACCAACAACACCCATATCTCACTCAAAGGCCTGTAAATAATCCCTATAAAGGACTCATGTTTTGGTACGAGAAATTGTTCAAGGATATTAAGACCTATAATATTCAACTATAACTTGAGACACTTGTTTTCCTTCATCAATGATGTTCAAGGCCCTACTTCCCATCCTTGGTGTGAAAAAAATCCTAATGGCATCCATATCCAACCTTGATGCCAAACACCCCCTAGAGAGGGTTTGTGATATGGTTTTGTAAGTGTTATTTATTTTGATTAATCTAGAGAAGTGGTATATAGGGCCCAAGGAAAAATATTTTTCCACCCCCAACCATAGTGTTAGAGCTCTAGAAGACCTTCATTTATGTCTTAATCCCCTTGTTCCCCCCCTTTACCATGTTTAGATATTGAAGACCATTTCCAATGCACAAAACCTACTCATGGCTTTTGTATCCCACTTAGATGCTAAATAACCTAAACCATGGCCTAGAGAATGATTCATGGTGTGGGATTGAGATAGATTCTCATTCAAGGCGTTTTTTGTGGTTTAATCATGACACCCATGTCCCTCAAGTAGGATAGAAATACATACAAGGGCCTCACGCAATCGTTTATGGATTTTCTTAGCAATATAGTTGTAGAAGCTTTATGTTTAGTAGGCATTGTTCATGGTGATTGACACTGAAATGAATAATTTGGGGCACAAGGGCCATTATTCTTTGTTGTAAATTGGGTTCAACACTTCCCACAAGTTTCGCAACATTGGTTAACCCCCTCTCATTGATCCTAACTCTAGTGATTGTGGCGGAGATTAACGCTTGTGGGTTTTGGTCTAACGAAAATCGTAGTCCAAAAAATGGTATCATATAAACATGTCTTGATTTCGAAACTTGCCCAGAACATGCTGGTGGGAAGATTGTTGTACATTGGGTTCAACACTTCCCGTGAGTTTCACAACATGGGTTAACCCCCTCTCATGGATTGTAACTCTGGCGATTGTGGTGAAGATTAAAGCCTATGGTTTTTTTTCTAACAACAATCATATTCCAACATTATCCTCCTGTGACATTAGATAGACCTTTAGACACATTGTTAGTGCATAAATAAACTAGTTTTTGCATCCATAACACCCTTCAAGGAAATTTTAAACTAAGAGAGGTCATATGTGGAGGTTCTGGGACTCATCTATGACACTTGAGCCTAATAAGAAAGGTTTAGGGATAGAGTCTCTTATTTACCTCCCTTGAATATTATCATGGACCTCATACCCATTCACGATGCCCAAGACCTGATAACAATGACCATATTAAAATCGAATGTCAAGGACTTGCTAAAGAGGTGTTGGCCCATAAATGTGTTAAATCTTTAAAAAACACTTATCTAGTAAATTTCAACACTTAGATTTTTTTTTCTTTTCCGTGGGTTCATGATTCATTTTCATCCTTTTTACAAAATTCTGCCTCCTCCAAAATGCATTGTTGTATTCCGTTATATCCATTTTACACCAATACTTAGTTTCTATTTGTGTTTCTCGTAGGTTTGTCACATATTCTAGTTTAAGTTTGAAGCTTCGTCATTTCCAAAATACACTACCATGTTCTTCCATCCTCATTTCGCACCACAATTATAATTTTTTCAAATATTCACTGCGGGTATGAGCCACTCGCCTGATTCATTTGATTTTCACCACAACTAGTCCGTTTGACCGGCTTTTGATACTCAGTCATTTTCTCAAGTTTTATTTTTTCTCTCGATATTTCAATACTTATTCAATTTTCAAATTCACCACGAGTTCACGAGTCATAACTATTCAAAACTCCCCCCCTTATGTCCGACCGATCCTATCTCATACTTAGTCGTTTCTTGAGTTTTCACCATGGGTTTGGTGGTCCGCGGGTTTGTATTGATTCCAATATTTCTTGAGATACATTTGATCCTTCGTGGTAATACATGTCTCATATTTTCACTCTCCCCAAAGTACATTTAATGCTAATTTTATGGAAAATAACAAGTGGTTAAAATATTAAAACACTGTCATTAATGACGAACTTCTCGAGACAATTCTCCATCAATTCAAATTTAATTCATATTAATATTTCCTTCGAAAGAAGATTTTCAAGGTATATTATGGTAAAATGGATTACTTTTAAATTAACGTTTTAAAGTAACTGTACATTAGTCCACCAACTTCATCAAGCATGACAACGAGAAGAAGAGAATAATTCTGCGGGGACACTCTAAACTTGTTTGGGCATGTGGATTAGAGATTTAAGTGGTCAATATCATACTGGTATTATTCATCACTACCACTGTCGAAAAGGAATGTGAACCAAGTTTGGACAGCAAGGATTATTTTAGTAGGTTGTGTAACATAACTTTTTGATTCCAAGGAACTATTTTCCTGGTGCATGGACCAATACGATAAAAATCAGGGGATAATTTGACATTAAGGAGAATCCCCCATTTCTCTAGCACCTTCAGTCTTCAATAAAATGTTCAAACTCCCATACCTGACAATTACATTCAAAGAGATGAAGCCAAGAATTTCTTGAAGGAAGGAAGCAATGGACTGGAGATTCTGTTGGAATATCTCAAAGACTCGACAATGATGCCAAAAGACTTATCTAACATCTAGGTCAGTTTATTAAAAAACCCGTATCGAGAAATATCATGGATTTTTGCTAGATTAGCTGGTCAAGAATCTACAACTACCATTCCTTGATCGGCTCTATATATTTTATATTTTATAGTACATGAAAAATAAATTTTTGACTAAGTAAATATTATTTCTAGAGAAATATCTTTGCAATTATCAAATTTCAAGAAGAACAAGAAAATTTACATGTCTTCATACCTAATCTTGTCCATCACTTACTATCATGTTTTCAAAGGTTTGAATTCGGGAAAATGAGTTAATTGTAAAATTGACCCAGTACAAATGTGGTACCCATCCTTATGGAAATAAAAGGCTCCATATCATTTTTATGAAGCTCATAATGCATTTGTTTCTTCCTTTAAAAAAATTACCTTTGGGTCGAAAACGTCAAGAATATATTTAGAAGCAGGGGATTTCCTGGGTAAGAAAGGAAGCATTAAAGCCATGGAGAACTACATTGTTATCCAAATTTATTGTTCTCGAGAAACACCTCTGTGTCTTTCATATTATGTGTCAGAAAAGATATTTATTGTATATTTTTGCAGACAATACATATTTTGGGCTCACTTCATTCATGAAAAAACAAAGAAGCAATTCATTCCTTTTCCTTGGAGAGTTGGGGAAATTCTCATGAAAAGTATTTCAAACGTTCATGAAATTTCAGTACATTTTGACCAGTAAAATTAAATTTAGCATATGAAATCAAAGGGTTAGAACCTAACCACTTGTTTATGGATCATATGACATTTGTCATCTTTAGTATTTCACTTGCTAATTCATTTCCATTCGAAGAATAAGAAGATAACAAATAGGACCCTCAAGTAGTGTTTTTGGAAAAGAAACTGGAGGACATTGAGACTATTATTAGTACTACCAACCATCATAAACAAAGAGGAAGATTTGTTAATGAAATGAGTACTCATTCTCCTGATGTATCTCAAAAAATCATCCAACCAAAACCAAATTCTTAATCAACAGCGCATGAACAAAACAAGTATTCAATGGAGAATTATGATGATGGAGGAGATTAAAACCCTCCTAAGAGAAGTCTTGAAAGACCCCATAAACTTCCAGTAACCAATAAAAGAAAAAGGAAGATAAATCATGAAGGAACAAATGAGGTCAAACATGAAGATGAAATTTCTCTTGAAGACATGGACCTGGATACAAATATTAAGGACATAGAATTCCCTGATGAAGAACAAAGACTGCAGGAAAACAAAAAAGTTGCAGTGGAACTTACCACATAGGAAGAATCCATAACTATGCATAATGTTATGTATGATAAAGATTCAAATAGATTATTTTTTGAGAAAACTCATTCAAAAACAAATAATTTCAAGGAAATTCAAGCTCAGAACTTGAGCTAAATGGACTTCCACCATCGAAAATTGTACAAATTCACGAAGTCACAGGGGAAGCCCTTAAAATATAAATTGATTAAATGGAGAATGATTTTTTTTTTTAAATAAAGAGTTAAAGAATTGGAGAATGCTCTAATGCCACCTCTCATATTTTCCAGTCCAATTGCTACAATTAAACCCCAGAGAAGCTCTGATAGAACACTAGAATACAATTCAATATTGAGAGGGACATCAAGCTTACTTGTTGTAGTCGAAAGATATATTGGGGAAAATATTAAGAAAATAACGCCTTAAGTCCTTGATACTTGGGAATTGAAAAATGATTTCATTTATTTATGATCAAGGATGACGAAACCAAGACAATATCTATAGGCCGACCAAAAAAATGATGAAGAGTTTTATAAAGGATTTGTTACCACCTTTGTTATTAAAGTCTCAAATATGAGTGAATTAAAAATAAAATAAGAATACTTACCCTCCCTAGTCCGCATTAAACAACTAAATGCATACTGAATTAAAAATAATAATTTTTTAAAAGAAATATTGGTTGATCTTGACACTTTAAGTGTCAAAAAGGTAGATTCATATCTAAAATTAGTTGAGTTAGATCTAGTTGGAAAAACTGGAGAAGTTAATGATCCAAAGATAATTTTAAATTCTATATTTGTATCTAAGGAACAATTTGAAAATAAATTAGAATCATTGAAATCTACATTGGCTGAGAGATTCAATAGCTTAACATAGTATTCAAAGTTTGAAGTAGAAAGTTGGCTAGTCAATTATGTAAACAATAATGAAGACATAGAAGACACATTACATCAAATTTCAATTGACTACCGAGAGATACAAGATTCGTTGTTCTACATAAGAGTAAGGAAAGAGCTAAATGTCGCACCAATGAGGAATTACACTGAAAATTGGTTAAAACAAGCTTTAATCAAAATAACAGAAACATATCAAGAAATGGAAGTTATAAATGATCAAAGAATACCAACAAAGGAGAATACAAAAGACACCTCGGTAGGAATATAGAAGAGAGAGAAATCCATCACAATGAATAAATTTATCACATCTTTCATAATTTCTCTATTCTTTTTCTCTTCTCATTCATGAATCATCAAGTTGTGTCTTGTTGTTCTTGAGAAAACATAACTGATTTTTTATCGCTTCTTAATTTCTTATTTTCGGGTTTATCCTTGTTCCAATTTAATTTTGTGGTCCACGAGAGCCCAATCCTACTCCATTTTGAAAAATGCTATATTTTATTTTATTAACAAACTATTTAAAGACTATTATTTTTTAACTCCCACGAGAACTACTTTGGGGTGTAATTTCAATTACTTCTCGAACTCTAACTTATTGAGTATGGGAGGTTTGAAGTGAAACTATCATATTCTCTCTTATTTTGAATGAAATTCTCTTTTAAAGTTCTCTCAATTGTGGATTTTTGTCCTTCCTTCTTATGAATGTGATCAAAATTATGATATTGTGATGGATGTGATATTTATATTATTTTTCATATAATGGTTAATTTATTTTTGTATAATATTTTGTGTATATTTATTAGTATTTTGTATTTTTTTGAGAAATAAAGATTGGGTTTTCATTTGAGTATATCCTATTTTAATATTCCAAGTATCAAGATATATCTTTAGGAAAATACAGAGGATTACCACCTCTATAAAAAAACAAGGGGATATTTTATCCTCGTGAGGTTGTTTTTTGGATATTGACAAATCTAAACATCAACAAGAGGGATCATGTTGTGGTTTCTTGGTGTTGTTCATGGTGCTTGATCTTGACAAGGTTCAATAGGTCTTAATTCCATTGGGTCCCCCCTAATATGTTTATTCATTGAGACTTGTTCGAGTACTTATTCAAAACTCTTGATATTGAGAAGATTCAATCGGATCCTAATACAATAGTTTTAGTCTTTGATGATGGTCAAGGCCCCACAAACCATCCATGCTCTCATGTGGTGGTATGAGGACATGTGGGTGAGTGAAAGATAATGATGGTCTCTCATGATGCATTAGTGGCAATAAAAAAATGGAAAAACAACAATACATTAACTTTGAGGGATTATTTAAGGTACTTTTACAATGAATTTGAATATGGTGTAAAAATATGAAATGTAGGAAATTGAATTAGATTTCCAAATATATAATTTTTATTTATAGAATTTATAAATAACAATTGGAATTTTTTTTTGTAACAATGGTATGTTTTTTTCCAAACAAAATATAATGTATATGTCTCTGTTAGTGAAGGTGTTGAGTACCTTAATGACATAGTCTCCTCGAAGCTTTGTTCTCAATCTTGTACAAAGTCCTTAGTATTTATAAAATCCACTAGGCCTCTATTCCCTGCCATGTACAAGGATATATGTCTTCTTCTTATCATGTTGGTTGTGTATTGTACCCTTCGCCCAAATACCTAAAAAAATTGTGTTCTTGGGTGAATTTTGAATTTATGATACCATTGAAATAAATAAGAAACATGGTGCAAGTACATGCAAGAATCAAGATTCACATGAACATTTATAATCTCATGCATTAATCAAGGATACATTAAATATTAACAAGATCATGCAATATAAAACATTAAGGATTATATAACACAACAAAAATATAAAAATATGGAGAAATAAGGAACACTTATCTTGAAAAAACAGTTCACCAACTAGCTACAGATGTTAGACTCTCCACCCAACCTTAGGCTATGTTTCACATTAAGTATTTACAATAGGTCACCCCTGAGATGAGGCTATGAATTGACAAGGGTGGGTACCTAGGATGATTATAAGTACCAAACCAGTCTAGCTATCAAGTTGTTACAATTGTTTTGTCTTTCTTGCACTCGCAACAATCCCAACGTACTGACTCTCTTTCTCCCTCATCCTACACAACTCAAAGAAAGGAGTCTCATTCTTTGCAATGCATTCCATTAGGCTATTATATTTCTCTCTAGGGCTCTAGTTCTACTGGCCATAAAATATCAATGCTAGAAACTCCATATGATCTTAGGTGTGGATATTTTTACTCAACGAGCATCATTCTCTTGCACGTAGGCATTATTTTATTATTTGAATAAGCAAAAGACACCTACAACCAATCAGCTATGGATCTCTACCTCCAACATTTCTTTCCCATGTCAAAACCAAAAACAATAATGAGAAAGAATTAATGAGGAACTAATGAGGAATGACTAAAGAATGAAATGAGGAACACCCCCCCCC
>ML778328.1:573199-613487 GCA_009831015.1 Picea engelmannii | reverse complement strand
AAAAAAAAAAAAAAAAAATGACGGTTTATATACTTGCATGAAATAATGCACCACATGGCTTCCCTAAGAAGCTCATGTAACCCCCTTTCCCAACTAATTCCAAGATGGGTATAATACAATATAATAAATTGATGGGACGATGGTGAGGGCACTAGGGTTCTTGGTAGGTTTTACAGGTTGGGGGTGAATATTGGTTGCAACAGAGGCATGGGACGTGATCTGGTTTGGAGCAGGGTTTAAGGTAACTCCATGGCAGAGGATGGGGAAGAGGGTGACCACACAATTGTTTTATGCGAATGTTTAAAGAATTATTTTCGATCGTTCGACGTGGAGGCGACTAGAAGCTTGGAAAACATGATGTCAAATTGTGCGGATTGGGTGGAACATTCATATGGGAATCGAACGTATACTGTAAGAAAATATGGGATGGTGTTGACAGATGGTTTTGTGGGTTCAGTGGATCTATTGTTAGTTGAGCTAGGTTCGAGGTTTACTCCCACAAATGATTTGTTGCTTTATGATGTGTTGACGTTCTCTATGGGTCTGGATGTCATTTACACAAGGAGTGCATTTTAGAATGTGGGTCATGATTTGGAAATGCTCCCAGCCCAAGGGGCTACTAGTTCGAGTGGTAGTGGCCCCAGTATTAGGGATCTTGTTGAGGGGGGAAGCTGGGGGTTGTCCCCAAATGAATCATTGGGGCTTAGTAACAACAATGTTTTTTCACCGTCATATGTTCTTCTTGATGTGGATGGTAACCTTGGAGGAGTGGTGAAGGATGTGGATGATTTCAGAGGGATTGAAGTTAAAGAAAGAGAGGGAACAATGCATGAACCCTCTTTGGAAAAACCCTTTCTCTACAACTCGTACAAGGAAAGGATTACCAAGGGCTAGAAGGGTGTTGGGGGTAGGAAATCTTCTACATGCAAAGGAACTCAGTGTGCCTGTGACAAGAAAAGTATTGAACACTTGTTATTTGGGGATTATATAGATATGGACAAGGTGGTGTAATTTTATGAACATGAAATGGTCGGTAGTGTTAGCAGGAAAAAACTGGGTATGGCTTTCTTGAGGGAATGGGTTAATTCAAATTGGAATAGAAATATTTCAAAGATGCCACTCATCCGGATTTTGGCAAGAGGTCGGTTTGCTTTTATTTTTTCTTCCAGGGAGGATGTAAATTGGGTATTTTTGAAGGTTTGGAGTATGGTAGGGAAGCCTATTGTTCTCAAAAGGTGGACTCCAACCTTTGATTCCAAGAAGGAGTAGGTGGATGGGGAACCCATCTGGGTTCATTTGTCGGGTCTTCCTATGCAGTTCTAGAACTTTGTCAGGTTTGCAGTGATTGGGAATAAGATGGGCAGTTTCGTTGAAGCAGACATGTCCTTTCAAAAGTCAGGTCATATGTCAGTGGTTAGGATTATGGTGCAGAAAGATCTACGATCGGGTCCACTACAACAATTGGTCATTGAATCATCATGTGGGTCTTTCAGACAGACATTAGGATATGAAGGTATTCCCTTCAAATGTCACATATGTCATTTCTATGGTCACAGGGTTGTAGAATGCACTTTGCCCTTCAAAGGAAAATCATGTTTCAATAAGGCAGACAAGCTTCCAGTTGAACATGAGAGGTTTTCAACGGATGTGATATTGGAGGAAGGTGGTTTTGAGGTGGTGACAAAGGACCTTCTTACAGAAAAGGAAATCATGGGGACCCCCATTCTCTCGGTGGAAAAAGGATCAATCCCTTTATTTGGGGAATCGAAAAATATTTTACATCAAGCTGCAAAGACTAGCCAATGAGCGCTGGATTTGTCAGGTAAGTGGCCTCTCAGTGCCACTCCATCTATATTTTATTCCTTTTCTAATTCATTGGATGTGGATGGGGTTTTGGGTGTTGATGTTTCTTTTCCTCTCTGGGGTTTGAATGGGTATTCTCTTATGATACTAGCACCTATCCCTTGTCATATATCTTCTAATGGTGATTGTTATCCTCCTCCTTTAGTCTCTCCATTCACCTCTAACTTGGGATCGCCGGTATCGGGTGTTATTTTTCATGTTTGGTTTCTTCCCAAGATATTTTAGCCACTTATGTGGTGGCATGGGTTTCTAGTCCCACTTTACCTGGGGTTTCCATTGGTATTTTATCCCCCTCCTTTTGTTCTTAGGTCTCCTCTAGTAATAATCCTACTCTTTGTGTTACCCCATTGATCTCCAATAACTCATCCTCAGATGACAACAGGGTTTTATACACACTTTGGAATAGGTCCATTATCAAAGAGGATTTTTCCATGGGCGGGGAGGATACATAGGGGGGCACAAACTGGGGTCTTTTCCTCGTGCTTCTATGTCTGGCAGAGGTTGGGGTAGAAATTATCACCTTTTCTTGGCTCAATATCAGGCCAGGATTGATTTGGCCTCAGGTAGGAAATCATCCATCGAATGGGATCTTAGAGAAAAGAAAACCCAAGGGGAGATTACCTCACAAAAATCCTATCTTTCAGTTGTCGAGGATTGGAGAACCCGACAAAAAAATCTTCCTTAAGGAGATTGGTGGATTTAATATCACACGAGTTTATTTTTCTATAAGAAACTTTGGGGGTTAGTTAATCAGTGGTGTCGGTACTTGAATCCTTACTTCCTGGTTGGGAATTTGTAGTGGTGGATGCCAGGGGTCATCCTGGTGGTTTGGTTACTGGGTGGTTATTAAAGAAGTGTAATTGTGAGAGTGTTTGTGGATTTGAGTCGAGGATCAGTTTGAACTTTTTCTCAACATATTTGGGTCGATAAATGACTATTGTAAATGTCTATGGACCCTATTTAGATAAACAAATATATTAGAACTCCATAGCTAGGTTATGTTGGTATAGTGAGCGAGAGATTATTATTGGTGGTGACTTCAATTTCTCCTTAGGGGTTGCAGAGGTTTGGGGACCTCGAATTGTACCAGACCCTTTAACCAACTATTTTTTAAACTTGTTGGATTAGTATGGATTGATATATGTCAAGCCCTCAAAATTGAATCTGACTTGGAGAAATAGAAGTGTTGGTCTTGATGGGGTGGTAAAGAGACTGTATTGGTTCTTATTGGAGGATGGATTGATTGAGTCTTTGGCACTAGTCAGACAATGGGTTTTATGTGGTGGTAAATCTGATCATAGTTTGATTGTGCTGGAGTTATGTGGCAAGGGAAGGAGAGCCCTTAGTCCCTTTAAATTTTTTGAGGATTGGTTAATGGATCCAACATATCAATATTTAGTTAATGGCATGTGGACTCTGGTTTCCATTGATCATAAAATTCCAACGGTTGTAGATTTTGTGGGGAACTTAAAGAGGATCAAACAAGAAACTATTTCTTGGGAACATAAAAAAAAAAGATTAAAGAGATTAAAGAGGAATAGGAATTAAGACACATTGAACAATCTCTTCAGGAGATGTAGGAAGGTTTTGGGAAGTGGTTTCATATCCAAGATGATAAGGAGACTCTAGTTAATCTGGAAAAAATGAGAAGAACTTTATTGGAGGAAAAAGAATCTCTGTGGAGGTTAAAGAGCAGTGCTATTTGGATCACATGTGGGGATGAAAATACAAAATTATTTCAAGCTTACACCAAAGGCAGGAAAATTGATAATACTATTTTGGGATTAAATAAGAGGAATGGATAAGTTGTCAACACTTTTGAAGGTCTGGTTTCCATGGGTATTGAACATTTTTGTGACCTTTTCAAGGTTCAGGAGGGGTAATCTATTGCTGAAATTTTACAAGTTTCTAGGTTATTTCCTTGATTTGTGGAGGAGGAAGATAATCAAAGTTCAATTGCAGTTGTTATTGAGAAGGAACTACTGGAAGTTATCCACTCTTTTCAAAAATGGAAAATCCAAGGGCCTAATGGATGGCCTATAAAATCTTATCTGGGATTCTTTGATCTGTTAGGTCGAGATGTATTTAAGGTGGTAGAGGAATCACGGGTGAATGCCCATATTTATGACCCTTTAAAATCAACCTTCATTTCCCTAATACCAAAGTCAGATAATCCCTCCTCTTTTGATGATTTTTGTCCAATTTCTTTATGTAACTGCCTTTACAAGATTATTTAAAAGGTTATAAGTAGAAGATTAAAAATTGTACTCTCCAGGAATATTTAAAGTGAACAGTTACTTTTTTTTGTGGGAAGGGAAATTCATGAGGCAATTGGGGTAGCACAAGAAGGTCTGCAGAGTATGAAAACCAAGAATCTCAAAGGGGATTTTGTGAAAATAGACCTTTCAAAATCATATGAAAAACTAAATTGGCTTTATATTAGGATGTTATTGATTCACATTGGTTTTGGGGTGGAATTTACAAATTGGGTGATGGGGTGTTTGTCTTCGGTATCCTTCTCTATCATGCTTAATGGTTCAACTTCCACTTTTTTTCATTTTGATAGAGGTCTATGACAGAGGTGCCCCTTATCACCCTTAATTTTTCTCTTAGTGGCAGAAGGTCTTAGTCATTTTCTGATAGAGGAAAATAACTATGGTAGTTTCAAAGGGATCAAAATTACTCTTGGTTTGTACATCTGTCACTTTCTCTTTGTATATGATATATTATTTTTTTTGTGATGGGTCAAGGAGAGATACTGAAAAACTATTTGAAGGGATTAATCTATTTAAAAATTCCACTGGTATGTTGATCAATGATCAGAAGTCCAAAGCCACTTTTTATTCATTAGAAGCAGAGGATTTTCGATATATTTTATCTCAGCTCCCATTTCAAGTGCTTGAACTCGAGGCGAGACTGAAATATCTCAGTTTTCAGTTAAAACCAAATGACTACATAAAGAAGGATTGGATGTGGCTTATTGAAAAATTAGAAAAAAGGTTAAAGATTTGGAGTCACAAACGACTGTTAAGGGCTGGGAGACTAGTACTAATTAAGTTGGTTTTGGAGGAAATCTCGGTCTATTGGATTTCTTTGTCATGGATTCCAAAGGGAATCCTAGAAAAAGAAAGGAAAATTTGTTTCTCTTATCTATGGAGGGGAAATAAGGAAAACAAGGTGTTGTCGTGGGTTCGGTGGGAGAGAATTGTGGTTCCGAAGGATTTAGAGGGATGGGGATTAAGATTTTTTTTTTTATTCTCCAAATATCTTTCAAAAAAGTGTTTATGGAGATTGATCAACTCATTGAGCCTCTGGACTAGAGTTGTACAACATAAATATATTGTACCTCTTTAAATTCTTGAGTGGGTTAGGAACCGAATAAAAATAAATTCAAGCATCTCTATTATCTGGAAAGAAGTCATTAAGGCCTTCGAATTGATCAAGAATGACCTGGTTTGGAGGATTGGCTCAGGCAATTTGGTCTAGATTGGATTCGACCTGTGGGTTGGCTGCAATTGGGGACATCTACTAAATGTTGGAATAATCTCATAGTTGGAGAGTGGGGGTATTTATTACTTAGCACAAGTAGGGGACCCAACCAAATCCACTTTATGGCATCAAGGCTGGTTAAATGGGAAGATTATTTGTCTCACTGGGGATGATCTAATTCAATGGGATAGATATATTGGGGCACTGCAGAGAGCCAATATAATTTTAACTGATTGAGAGGATGATCTAGTCTGGGATGGTGACCTGGGAGGTGTATATACTCCAAAAGAAGGATATGTAAAACTTAGTGTGGATTTACATCAGAGAGAAACAATTTGGTGGTGGAAGAAACTCTGGAAACAACACTACCTTGCAAAAGGGAAAATTATGGTATGGTCAATCTTGGAGAATAAAATACCAACTTAGGATAATCTTCAAAAGAGGCAGTTCAATCATCCAAGTTGGTGTACACTTTGAAAAGAACAAGTTGAGACAATGGATCATCTCTTTATGCATTGTACTTTCACCAAGGGTGTTTGGGAAGATTCACTAAACTTGTCAAATACACTTGGGCGTTGGTAGGGTATTTCTTTTGATGAAGCTTTGAAAGATTAGTTATTTGCGAGGGGGAACTATGAGTCTAAGGGGTTTCCTTTCATAATTGCATGGGGGATTTGGATGGAACAGAACAATTCAATTTTTAGATATGAGGTCTTTTCAACATTTGGAGTGGCAACAAACTGTCTTGGTATTCTTGATTTTTATAAAAAATTGGGAGGAGAGGGGCTCGGCCTTACCCATATTATTAGGGAGGAAATTATTGACTTGGCCAAGTCATGGGATTATTTCGATGGGGTTGCTTCTAAGGATCAACTTATATGTGGGGGGGTGGCTATCTATACCTTTCCACTACTCGTTATTTTCTTCTCAAGTCAGGATCGGGGGCCGGGACAAATAATTATGCTGAGATCTTGGCTTTACAACTTTTGTTATTATTTTCTGTGGAAAAGGGATGCAAAAATTTACAGGTTTTTAGTGACTCAATTCTAATCATCAACTGGGAAAATGGAGTAAAAAGATGTCACATTTCTAGTCTTATGCCAATTTATGAGGAAGTTAAGAGAATCATCAATGTATTTGACTCTATCTCTTTTACTCATCTATACAGGGAGCAGAATCAGACGGTAGACATGCTTTCCAAAGGAGCCTCACAGTTAGAGTATGGTCATTGGTATATTGAAGAACAAACAACAATGGGCATCCACAATTACTATCACAGACTTTTTCATGAAGTCTAGAACTCATAAAAAATTATGATCATCAAAGCGATATTTTGGTGTTTTTTTTCGTCAAATTTTGTATGGTTTATAGACTAATTGATAGTCAATCTGTCATAATTTTCTACTTTGTAGACAAAAGAAAATCCTTTAGTTAGTTGGGGACACTGGATGTATAGTATTCAGTTATTTTTTGTAATGTTTCCATGCAATGATGCTTTACTGCATCGACAATCATGATTTCTTATCTTATTGCTTGATAATATATACAAGGCTATTAAATATGGCTTGTATATGTCTGTGAATGTAATTTTGTCTCCAAATAATGAAATTACAATTTTTTCCAAGCAAAAAAAGAATATAATAAATTGGCTTAGACAATTCAACCCCCTCACTCGTGGAATCATATCCCCTTATAACTTTGTTCATATTTGTCTTGCAACCAATCATACGTTTTTATTATTATTATTCAATGATATTGCATTGCTAGGCTCTCTGGCCTTTTAAATTTACAAGCACTCCAACCTTTCATCAAATAAACAAAAATGCATTTCTAATGGGGATCAAAATTGGGGTATTACATTCCCCTCCCCTTTATTTTTTCACTGTCCTTATTGCATATCATCATGCAAGTGTACTATATACAAAATTTTCATCAAAAATTCAAAAATAATTGTGGATATGCCTCCCACATTGCATCTTCCAGCTCCCATGTCACTTCTTCAGTGTTGTGGCATGTCCACTGGACCTTTACCTCCCCTATGTATTTATTACATACCACCATGACCTTCATATCCAATATACACACTGGATGTACTTGGAAGCCTTCTTCCGGATCGACCTGAATCAAAGTCCAATCAATGACATGGTTAGGATCATGCACATAATTTTTTAGCAAAGGTACATGAAACACATTATGCACATTCATGGAAGCAGTAAATTAAAGAATGTATGTAATTGGTCCTTTTCGTCCAATATTTTAAATGGACCACAAAATCTAGTTGCAAGCTTAGTATAACTGCCCAAATTCAATGATATTTTCTTGGGCTTCAGTTTCAAAAATACATGCTCTCCCACTTTAAATTTTTTTCATGTCCTGTTCTTATTTGCATAAATCGTTTTTCTTATCTTGTGCTGCTATTAGATTCTAATTAATTTTAACCATATAATCTTCCATCTCCTTGAGTAAGTATGGCCCAAGTACTACTCTTTCTATTGGATTTTCCCAACTCATTGGAGTATTTCATTTTCTTCCATACAGAGTTTCAAACGGGACTATCTTTGATAAATCTTGATACCCATTGTTGTAATCAAAGCCAACCAAATGAAAATTATATTACAACTTAGATGGCATGTCCATCACATATATTCTTAACATGTCTTTAATCATTTATTTGTATGTCTCTATTTTCCCATCTAATTTTGGATAGTATGTTGTACTAAAATTAATATTTATAATAAATCCATTAAATAATCCTCTCCAAAAGTTTGAAGTAAACTTTGGATCTATGTCTGAAACAATTTCTTTAAGTATCCCATCCAACCTAGCGATTTCCTTCATGTAAATATATGCAATATTATCTTCCTTATGAATTAGTTTCACTAGAATAAAATGAGAATCCTTTTTCAATTTATCCACTACTATTATTATTGAATCATGTTTCCTTTCTATATTGGGAAATTTAGTGATAAAATCAATGGTTAAGACTTTCCATTTCCACTCTGGGATTGGGAATGTGTTGGGTATGTGTTATATTCTTTGCATGTGTGTGTATGGGCACGTCAGATTCAAAAATTGCATCTAATGATCCCAACTTCCTTCGCTTCTTGTGTTGTGTGCGTCGATTGATTTCCTGGGGGGGTCCTAGGGTGGGCCAGGTTTAGCCCCCCTTGGTTACATGCAACAACCTGAAATTTTCTTTTGGGTGGTTTTTTCTATTTTAGTGGATTTTTCTATCTTTAGCATTTTTCTAAATTAATCTTGCATTAAGGGATTAGGGTTTTTGATTTGAAATGATCTTTTAAAAACTTTGGTTAAGCATTTTGCATGAGTTGATTTACCATTTAGAAATTAAAGAGCAGAAGAAAATTTAATGAAATAATGTTGCAACCATCATAAATAATGAAGAACATAAAATGAGCATTAAGAACAACAAACCATAGCTCCAAAAATTGTTAACGGAGTTCGACAAAGATGTCAACATCTCTGGGCCTTTGTCTTACTGGGGGATGATTTATTATTAATCTTCCATGTTTCAAAAGTACATCAAAATTATATCAATTTGTTCTCTGACTAACACAACAATGTTCTAATCTGTCTCAGGAACCCAACGCAATAGACACAACTAAAAAAGGTGGAGTAGAACTCCCATAAATGGCCTCCAAAGCTCTGGTACTCTCCTGGATTCCCTGTATAAAAATGACTTGGACTTCACCATTTCTTCATTATTCTCATGTTCTGAACTTGTTCATGGATGTAAACAAACCTTTTTTATATATAATTTGAGTTGGGGGTCACATCCCAACTTCCTCCCAAGATTTGGCCCCAATCTAGGCTCCGGATCCTAAAAAAAAGGCAAAAATCCATTAAAATTAGCCTAAAATCATTAAAAATATCCAATTTCCAAAGTTAAAAACCCACTTTGGAAAAATTCAGGCCCGAGTCCCCTATTCTCTTGGAGTCTTGTTCATATGCACCCATGTTTTGAGGTTCTAAAACCAAATGGCACCCAACCCCTGGTTCTAAGCCCTGCGCCTTGGTCATGTGGAACAATTCACTCTGGTCCAGCGTTGTAATATCCTAAGACTAATCCCCAATTGTAATTGTAAATGTAACATGTTTTATAGGCTGGTGAGCCAAGTGATTATAAGCTAGGAGGATTATTTGATTATTAGGATGGAGAGCCTAGATGCTAAATGCCAATGAGCCTATTTTTGTATATGTAAATACTCATATCATTAACATAAATACATTGTTGCATGTAGAATGACCATGATAAAAGAGAATGGGGGACTAAGATCTACCAAGTAGGGAAAGGGAAGAGGCTAAGAGGCTAGGAAAAAGGGCTAAGCTTGAGGTCTTATCTCTAAGGGAATATTATAATATATTTCTTAAAAGATTCAGGTTGGGTATAACTCATGTTATCCTAAGTTCCTTGGGGAAAGGAACGAAATCCAAGTGGAGAGGAATGAGATCCAAGAGAGCCATGTGTCAATCTTGGCACATGCAATTTTATGTGGGAAATTCCATTCATTCAAGGGGTTCTCTTCCATTATTTTTGATTCTTCTTCCTATGCACTCACGCATTCATGCAGGGAGCCATGACCTCCATTATCGATCTCTGAGCATGCATGCACCTCTAGAACCCACAGTTATACTTGATTTATCCTGTGTTTTTCCTATCAATCTCGACGCACTGTAATTTCCTGAACCTGTACAATACCTTGACGGTTGGTTGCTTCTTCCAACACAATTCCTTGGTTGAGCATGGCTTGATTCTATCTTCTATGTCCTTACCCATTTTCGGTTTCTATCTTCACCTGAGCCTGTTTCTAGTTGACTAGGAGCGGGAGTGAAGAGGCGGGTTGTTAGGCCTGTGGATTGAAGAAGCAACTTGCCAGGCCTGTGAGAATCTCTCTCCAGGTGAGAGAGATTGTTGGAATAGAAGAAGCTCGTTGTCAGGCCTATGAGAAACTCTCTCCAAGTGAGAGAGGTTGTTGGGGAATTGATTTCTCTTGGAGGGAGCCCAATAGAAGCTATAGTGCTATGTGAATTCTTGTCTGGCTTGTTGTTGAAGCCCTAGAAGCGAAGTGGGGTAGCCGAGGGACTTTTGAGCAAAGAAGGGGCACAATTCCTAGGGTGGGAAAGGCATGTGGGGAATGATATGTTGTAGGTTGTGTGTGTAAGTTGTCTCCTAGGGGGGAATCCTTCCCAATTGATTGTATAGAATCCCATTGTCTCAGCCTAGCCTAGGAATTCCTTTACCCAGGTGGAGTTTATTCCCAGCTTGGGGGTGACCCACTGCTGAGAGTGATGAGCAACATGGTCTATGGTTGGGAGGTTCGCGGAAGGTATGCACGTAGTTGGTGGTCTTCTACAAAAAGATAAGTACCATTTATATGTTCATTTACATGTTCTGTATTTGTACATGTTTTATATTTATGAGTTTTTCATGTATATGTTGTATGTATAGGCTTACTGTTATTTCCTCATTAATCTGTATATTAGCATAATGTAATTGTCTATTAAATTTTATTTGTATGGAATTCCACAAGAGTTTTTTTGTGCCATATCTCAACAGGTCTATGGTTGGGGGTGTTACAAAATGGTATCAGATCTTAGCAAGAATGTTTCAATGAGGTATCATGGCCCAACCTAGGTTGTCGGGGATGTTACAAAATCGTATCGGAGCCCATGGTTTCAAAACTAAACCTAGATGGACAGTGTTTGAGGAATTGAAGTAAAAATTCCACATGGATTTGATGTACAAAGTGCCATAGGGGTGCTGAGAGAGATCCTGGGGGGTAATGGAAAGCTCAAGAGAAGTGGTAGAGAATTTATCACAGCGATCGTGGTTTATAACCACAAGATTGAATTTGAGATGTAGGATATGCACGAGGGGAGGCAGATCCTTCCCATTCGTCAGATATGGAAAAGGTGCACGATAGTTAACCTCCAAGTCCTTCGTACTTCGTTACTTCGGCGAGTTTTAAGTTGTTATCAAAAAGGGGTTGAACCCCAAAGCTCCAAAGTCCCAGAGTGACTCTCAACCATAGATCATCCAGGAGGAGGAGATCCGTGGATTTTCCCCTAGTATTTCGGCAGTTCAGAGTTTGGGTAAATTGGTTGAAGTACGCGTAGAATGGACTTCCTCCTGAAGTCCTGAAGTCCAAAACTAATTCAGACCATTTGATTAACAGGGACACGTGTCCACATATTGACTGTGAAAAAATCGACAGTTTAGAGATTCAGAGTTCGAGAGAACCGAGAGGTAATGTTAACAAAATCTCCGAAGTCTCGTAGCCCTGGAGTCCTGAAGTTTAGGGAAGTAGTTGTTCGATGGTTCAGAGTTCGTGAAAAACATGGTGATAAGTAAAGAAATATGTCGAATCCTAGAGCTACGAAGTGCCAAAGAATGGGGTATGATGTGGCATGATGACATCACTATGGGTGACATGGACCTCCCTTAGTCATGCCACGTGTCAGTTAGAATTATACTTTTGATGATCTTTTTGGACCAATAATAGTCCAACACATGGGGGCCACATGTCACCATCCTATATGATGACATATGTACTACGTGGACCCCAGAAAAGTTAAGAGGTTTGGGAATTTAAATTTTGGAGGAAATAATGGATGGTGAAGGAAGAACTTATGGATCTCCAAAGTCCCAGAGCCCTGAAGTCCCGAAGCTCCGAGAAATAATTGTTCGACAGTTTGAAATTCGATAGTTAACAATTTTGTGGATGCAAAAACTTTTGAAGCACGAAGTGACAAAGTTCTGAAGCTCCAATGTGACGTGACATGATGAAATCAACTAGGGTGAAATGGACCTACCCTAGCCTACCACATGTCACTTACTTTGTACCTTTGACAAGCCTTTAGAACCAATTGTGACCTGGCACTTGTCACTCGTTGATGGGGCCAAATATTAAAGCAAGATTTGCCTCACCCCATGAAAATTTCTCAGAAGGCAATTCCCATTTCCCTATGCGGACTTGAAGTCCATTTTTTTAATTCCCAGAGATAAAAAACATATTTTCCACATATACGCACCCTAATAGCTATACAACATGCGTATACACAAGTTGCACCATTACAACCTGCGTACATCAGGTTTTGTACCAAAAATTAAAAATGGTGTCGGGTTTCCATGTCATGTCACAAAATCCATGATCCTTGACCTTCCATATACTAAAAATGTTCTAACTCATCCCTTCAGTTCCATTTGAAGGCTATAAATGGGCCATATCCAAGTTGTGGAAAAGAGGAGAAGAATTCAACTTTGAGAGCAAAGTTACTTTGGAGAAATTATTCACTTCATATTGAGTCTACATCCCTTTGTCCTTTTAAGTATGAACACATTGTTCAACCCCCAAGATCTTCCCTATTTTATGGAGAACCTCATCGTCTCTCTTATATGATCTTTCCTTCGGAGGAGGATTGAAGTGGTGGAGGCCCGACTGGAAGGCACTTAGTTTCTCGGTTTCGAACGTGCTGACACAAAAAAAATTATTCATACACTTTTGTTGATTACATTTTAATAGAAATACTATTTTCTCGTCCAATTAATGTCTTGAAAATATTTGAATTATTATTCCATGGGCATATTTGTTATGAATATTGATGGATTACGCTATTACATGTGCTAACTTTATATATTATCACCATATTCTTGCATATCTTGGTTGTTGAGGACAAGTTGCAGGTGTATAGCTTTGAGTGAAGTTCTCAATGGTGGACTTCATCGAACGTCTGGAAAAGATAGGATATTTATCTTGTCTTGTTAGCATGTTTGTTTATATAGAATAATTGATATTAGAGTTGATTTCTGCAGTCATTTTTTTTCTATTTTGATTTACCCCATGCCATAGAGTGATTTTCCTCGTAACAGAATTGACGACCATACTGGGGAGGGAATCTTATTTTTGGGGTTTGGATTTTTTTTCTCCTTTGATTTCTCTCAGTTATCTTTATTTTCTTGTCATCTGATTGCTTGAAAACCTATTTTCATTTTGAGTCTGAGTTTCTTAGCCTTATCCTTAACCTAACAATGTTTCAATACATATACACGAGTTTTCCCCTGAAAGACGCATACATACACGAGTTGTCGTTTTGTAGGGTTCGTATATACGCAGTTTTCTCCTGAACAGTCGCGTACATCATCCTTGTTTGCTTGATTGTTGAGTTTGGTGTTTGCTGGGTAAGTTTTGATGGTTGTTGAATCTTCTTGGGTCTTTTTCATAACCGTTAAGTTCCTGCAAAGTGATAGGAAAACTTTCTTTGGTTGAATTTTTGGGTAGTTTTTCTTTCTCATCATTTATGTTTCATTGGTTGTCCTTGCATCCTGGGCTGGGTGTTTTCTTCTTGATATCATGCTTGGTTTGTCTCTTTTTTATTACCGTAGGATTTATATATCAAGTTATTGTTCATTCCTTGCATTTTCATTCTTTTATATTAAAAATACAAAAAAAATATACATTTTGCATCATGGAAATTGATCTTTTGGGTTCTTATCATTGATACATGTATGGAAAGATTGCATGTTATTTGAAATCGCAGAGTTGAATTGAAAATTGCATTTTGAAAAATCTTATCAATTGTTGAGAATTGAAGTTAGGACTTTGAATTATATTCATATTCATTTATTTTACTTGTTGAGTCATAACATCATCAGTTTCACGACCAAATCTTTTGATTAAACAAAGCCACTAAAAGTAACGCTGATAAATTTAAAATTTATTAGAAACGATTTTATTTTTTAGGGTGCACAAACTAGCTTAATATTGAGAGCCTTGGAATAGGATTTTGAGAGTAAACTTCTCCAAGGATATTAAAATCAACATATGTTTCTGACTAAGGGAGTGGTGAAATCCATTATGTAATTGGTGACCTCAGGAGGATCCACTCACACCGGAGTTAAGAATGAGGTCATGCGAAATCGATTAAGGAGATATCCCTCCAATACCTTCTTAGCGTTAGAGATATTTCTGGGGATCTATCTGTATATGGGGGTATTGCTAGTACCTTTACCTATGTGAGAGGTGATGCTTTCGAGATTTAAGGCTTTGTTGCCCTGCACATATGGTGGACCTGAGTTACGAATGTTCATATGTGCATTGGTTATATCGTGGTGGCTTAGTTTCTTGACATAGGTAGCCACAGAGGTTACCTACAGGGGTTATTCTTCAGGTACCCTAAGTCAGATAAGGGTCGGAAAACACACAAAATTTACGGAGGATTACTTCTCTGGGGGGATCTGACCGACTGATTTTTAAGCCCACAAGGGCCCTTATAATTGATTCTGATACCTCCAATCATTTGAATGGATTCTCAGGCCCCTCTTGGGAGAGGCATACCTACTTTAGGGAGGGAGTCCCCTTTCAGCCACTTTATCATGTTTGTGTGGATATTGGCCTTTTTGTTTATTTTGTGGTGCTCTTTGATTTTTAGTTTGCCTTAGGATTTTTTTTTATATCTCAAGTCTTGAGTCATCGTGGAGCCAAACCCTCTTCCTTGCAGGTCTCGTCGTTTGTTGAAATTACCACTGCATATTGAGTCTTTTATTTCTAAAAGGCATAAAGTTATCAATCGTGGTACACACACCTCCACCTACCAGACTTGTGGTCATACAAGTATGAGTATTAAGTCGAGTCAGAAAGATATTGGGAGTCCTTCAACTCCCATACCTACTATAGTTAATGCTACTCCTTCGACGCCCTCAACCACCATGGTTGTAGTGTCAGAGGTTCTTGTCATCACTTCTATCTGGCCTATGGTTTCTACCCAACCCATAGTCACAAACCTTTTTGGGTCTCTTTTTCATTCGTTGGGATATAGTAATCAGTCCATCCCTATGGCCTCTAGCCCTTTCTCTTATGGTATGTCGAATCTCACATTGAAATTTTCATCATCCATTCCAATGACGAACAAAAATCCTAGTATTGGACTTGGGGGCATGGATCCTCCACTTATTCCACTCTCATTTGGCAGTGCTCATATTCCCCAGATGACTCCTACGGTTGGAAGCCAACCTCCTTTTCAACCTGGGTCTAATCCTGGTCTTAAATCTCCTGAATGGAGTGGTCAACCGGGAGGACAATCTCATGCTTATGTTCTGTCCTTCACACCTACCCCCTCCACACCGATTCTGACCAACATGTTTGGCATGACGAATCCACCTTTATCCTCTGGATTTCCAGCTGAGGGATGTTAGTTTCATGCTTTGGGAAACCCCCAACTCGAAGCTACTATGTTCGGGGGCAATATTTACAACCCTCATTATAACATTCGTACTGGAATGATGCCCAACCAACCCATTATGAATCATTTTGGAGAGGGGTTTTTCAATCCCGGACAGGGCCATGGTGCATACCAAAACCCTGGATGGGCTGTGATTCCCCAACATCAATATTTCCTGGGAGATTAGGACCATATGTCACAACCTCGTCTCCATTTTCTGTCCAGGATAAATTTTCCAGACTTGTCAATATTAATGAACAACCCAGTGTGTCATGAACCAACATGGCCCCCCATCCCTACCAACCTTCCTTTGGATATTCTGAAATTTGAGGGAAATACTAGTGAGGATCTTGGTCATCACGCCACTACTTTTCATGTTTCGTTCGCTTCCAATTCCCTTAAATACGATTCTATTATTTTAAGATTTTTTCAATGCACTCTCACGAGGGTCGTGGAAAAATGGTACATATAGCTACCTGGGGGGATATACGGTAACTTTAACCAGATGGTTTTAGTCTTTCTCAACCAGTTCCAATTGTCGGTTCGTTATGATGTCGACATAGAACTTTTGGTGGCCCTCTACCAGGACAAAGATACTCATATCTCGGATCATAGCCAAGAGTGGCATAGACGGAAGAGATTGATCAAAACCTACATTCCTCCAGAGTTCCTATTGGAATGGTTTATTAAGTATTTATTGCATTATATTTCTAAATATGTCTCTACATCCAGGGTAACATCTAAAGAGGAAGCGATTTTCAAAGCCCAACAGTTAGATTGCATATATGCTAAGTTTGGGATGTTATATGAAATTCTTCCTCATGCACCGAGGTTGAAATATGACCCTAGATAGAAGCTCGAGCCTCATGATGATGGGATTATAGGCTCCACAAATGTTAAATCTACAAAATTGGTGAGAATACAACTTAAAGAGTTTTCTATAATCCAGTATGTAGGAGGACACGATTTTTCTGTGTCTTCCACTCCCACTCAGTCGATGGATGTACATACTATGCAATTGTTGACAAACCTGAATGGTAACCAACAACCAGGAGGGAATAAAAGGAAAGGACATGATAACAATCGTAAGGGTGGGAGGAATGATAATAAACCCAAGGATAATGCTAATAATGATAGATTGAAGGTTAATGTTGGTGATGGAAAGAAAGAGAAGTGGAAGGTGAAATTCCCTTGTAATATTTGTACTGATGAGCACCTTACCCACTTGTTCCCCAAACTCGAGGAAGCTACGAGGATTTTATCTCTACCGTCTGTTGTGTTGATTAATCATTTTCTGCATAGTCAACACATGGCATCGAGCTCCTCTAATGATGAAAATGCGGCGAGTGGGAGTCAAAACCCACCAATGCAAGACAATGACCATCTATGCATCAATATGGTCAAGTCTCAGGTTAATGTAGCCACTCGGTCTTGTGAATATAGTTCTTCACATGATGTTCGAGGTCTAGATTCTCCCCCTCCTCTGGAGACACATTTACAGATTAAAAATACAGAACCTCTACCTTGTATTTCGAAAGGAGTACTCAAACTCTCTACCCATAACCCTAATTCTAGAGCTTCCCATAATTACTCTATTTTTGAGGATCTGTGTCAAACCGATTGTGCGATGTCTGATTTGGAGGTACTCCATACATTTCCTACACATAGGAATGTCTTTTTATCTGTGTTAGGAGCTCTAGACCTTTGTGGTTCTAAGGTTATCAAGTTTGACGTCACTTGCCTTACCATGTGGCCTTCCAAATCCATGTGGATTACTCAAAGTATACCATCAAACGTACTGTTATTGATGAAGGCGTTGAAACATGTGTGATGTCCTTAACCTGTTGGAAATCCATCGACTCTCCAACTCTCTCTCAATCTCCAACCATGTTGACCACATTTGATGGTCATTCTTTCCATCCCCATGATATTATTCCTACCTTTCTGGTCCAGTTAGGTGGGAAGATTGTGGAGGTGGATGTCGAGGTGGTTTATGCACCCCTTGACCATAACTTATTACTAGGGTGTAACTGGACTTATACTATGACTACAGTCATATCGTCCGGTTTCGTACTTTATGTTTTCCTCACGATGGGAAAATTGTGTTGATCGATTAATTGTCCTTTGTGTACACTATCCCTAATGCATTAGTTGGACCTTCGATCCCTGTGATCGACAATTCTCAGCCGACAAATGAGGTTATTGGTGTCAGAATGTATTCATCCCTTATGGGTACCTTTGATTTTGTGACATTAATTCATCATATTTGTTCCATGTCCAATAGGTCTGCTTCGTCAATGGGGTCTATTCCTTTCTACACTTTGTATATTAATGATCCTTGGACCCTACCTTCCTCGACCTCGTCTTGTGAACTTAAGTCACATATTGGAATGGCAATGCCACTATTGGCGATAGAGATAACGTATCAGGTTGTTCTTGACTCTTCTGCTAACCTGGATCCTATCTCCTCATAGAAATATGAGGAGGATCCTGTTCTTATGCCTGTATGGGCCACTTCATCATCTTTCTCACATGATTTCATCAATGATATTGTACCTTCGGATGAAGCAGTTGTAGAGTCCATGAATGATTCTAATAGGCCATGGGATGATATGCATAATCACTCTTACTTCCTCCGAGAGGTTGCTAGCATCGAACAAGACAATTTTAGATCTACCTTGAGCGAGATAGTCGGTCACGCCATAGTTCCACTCAATACACAGGAAATTTATGTTGAAGGAAACATGGCGAGTATTTATCCTACCGTCGCATTTATCTATCCTTGGGGTACTTTCGCATACCGAAAAATTCCTTTTGGCCTTAAAAACACTGGAGAAACCTTCCAATGAGCCATGACCTTCACCTTTCATGATCTCAAGCATATAGTCAAAGTTTATCTCGAAAATCTTGATGCTCACTCTCGCAAGAGAGTGGATCACTCTACCCACCTTCGGTTAGTTTTTGAGATATGTCGCTATTATCACATCCGTTTGAACCCTCATAAGTGCATCTTTTGTGTTAGCTTGAGTCATCTTTTAGGACTCTTATTTTCTAAGACTAGGATCATGGTGGATCCTTTAAAGGTTGAGGCAATACTTTGATTGCCTCCCCTACGCAACATTCATCAACTTCAAGGTTTACATGGGAAAGATAACTTTTTATGTCGGTTTATAGTAAAATATGCCAATATTACTAAGGGTTTCATGCATATTTTGAACAAGGACACTTCGTTTATATGGGATGATCGAGCCCAAGAATCCTTCTATGCTATGAAGAAAGCCTTGGTATCAACACCTCTATTGAAGCCTTCGAACTACAATAGAGATTATTTTCTTTATATCACTGTGTCTGAAGGGATGATTGGTATGGTTTTAGTTCAGGAGGATGATGAGCTCCGTGAGAATGTCATTTACTATCTTAGTCGAAACTAAGTTGACCCTGAACTCAAGTATTCTCATGTTGAGAAGCTAGCTTTGGATGTCGTACATGCGGTTCAAAGATTACAACACTATATATTTCTTTGAAAAACTATTGTAGTTGTTGACGCAAATCCATTTCAATACATCTTTACTAGGTGTATCATAGGGGGGAAATATAATAAATGGATTTTCATATTGCAAGAGATTGATCTCGATTTTTTCTTCGGCAAAATCCAAGAAATCGCTAGTTTTTTTCTGAGTTAATATCGGACTTCCCTTGGTTAGATTAGGATTTTATTCATGTCGATTCATTTGAGGATGAAGACATTTTCCTTGTCTCGTCTTCGGACCCCTGGCATGGAGACATTTTGATCTATCTTCAAACCTTGAAGTTCTCTCAGCATCTTTCAAGAGAAGAACGATGGCGCATACGATATCAAGATAAGAACTACCTTATCATCGACAACACTTTGTATGATTGAGGCATAGATAATATCTTGCGTCGTTGCTTGAGTCATGAGGAGGTTGATTCTGTTCTTAATGACTGTCACAGTGGGGCTTGTGGTGGTCATCTATCCGAGCTTGCGACATCCAAAAATATTTTACGAGCTGATTATTTGTGTCCATCTATTTTTAAATATTGTGTCGAAGCGGTCAAGAAGTGTCACCCTTTCCATGTGTTTTGTTGGAATATGCGCTCGCATCTAGCCCCTCTTTACTTGATCATTATCGACGGTTCCTTCACCAAGTGAGGGGTGTATTTTTTGGATTGAAACCCAACTTCAGTTGGGGGGAATCAACATATTATTGTGGTCGTATAATACTTTTCCAAGTGGGTGGAGGCCATGCCTACAATTAATTTTGATGGTAAGATTATTGTTTTTTCGTGTTCAATCAAATTATAGCTTGGTTTAGAAAAATGAGTGAGTTTTCCATTGATCATGGCAATCACTTTCATAATTAAATGATGAAAGAATTATCATCGAAACTGGGGTTTAAACATGGCCATTCTTCCCCTTACTACCCCCAGGAAAATGGACAAGTAGAGGCCGTGAACAAGTCTCTCAAGACCATTTTGCAAAAAAATGTTAGCCAGAGAAAGTCTGACTGACATCTCATGCTTTACCCAACACTTTTGGAATAACAAACTTCAGTTAAGACTTCCACCAGTTTTTCTCCTTTTCAGTTAGTACACGGTGTGGAGTCAATCCTACTTATTGAATGCGAAATCCCTTCTCTTAGATTGGTAGTTAATCTACTACCTAACAGTTTCGATCTCGAACAATGCCTTGTACACCTAGAGAGTCTAGATGAGAAATGTTGAGATGCATCTATGACTATCGAAGCAAATAAATGATGTGTCAAAGTCCAGTATGATAAGTTTGTCTATCCTTGGCAGTATGTTCAGGGTGACTTGGTCCTCTTGTATGACCAAGCCAAGGAACTATTGGGGGAAGGCAAGTTCAACCCCATGTGGAACGGTCCATATATCATATGACGTGTCTTAGAAAAAGGATCCTGCGAATTAGAAGATTATGAAGGGAAAATGTTGGCTGAGCCTAGAAATGGGCTCTACTAGAAAATATATTACGCTTGAGCCCCAAGCTTTGGCTTAAGTAATACTAGTGTATCTTAGTGTATATGTATTTTCCCTTTTGTCATCGACTTGCTTATCAAGTTTTCTCTTGGTTGGAAGATGTCAATGGAGTATTAAGTTTACTTAGGATTCGCAGATGGTGCCAGTCATCATAAATGGAACTTAGCTTTTTTCCACTTGGGTTGTTTACTCACTCGAGGGTCAACTGGTGTCTTCAGGTGGTGTTTGTCTAGGGCCATTGGTGAATAATGTGGTTGAATATAACATCGTTATAGATATTTTACGCAATTTTGTTTCACATGGTATTCATTCTTTAGAAGTTCCCTTGGAATCCCAGTTAGTAGTATGTTAGTTGAACAACAGTTACCATGTGTGAGACCCTAATTTACTCAGACGATTCCTATGGGTATTACTTTTAGAACAACATTTTGATTTTATTACTTATAATCACATACCTCGAAGTTTTAATTATGTATCTGATGCATATGATAATTATGTTTTAGATTGGAATTTGTCACATAACTAAAGTAAACAAAAACACATTCACCAATGTACACATTGTATAATAAGTAAATACAGAGACCAAAGTTATATATATATATATATATATATATATATATATATATATATATATCATTTCTCCAAAAATATGGTGTTATAGTACAAAATTGGGTCTCACACCCTCAAAATACATATACAGTCGATCAATACAATAACCATGGCATCTACACCTATGGAGTCATATGCGTGTCATGATAACATAGTATAGTGTTTGTGATATGTCAGAAGAGTCGCACCCAAGCACGGGGCACACCTACAACATGTCATTGTATTGCCTCCAGCAGATCCTCTACCTAAACCATGGGAATTCTTTGCATCAAATGAGACGGCCTACCATGCACGTTTTGAAGCACCCTCTTCGTGTCTCCTCCGCTAACTCATCCCCTCGGTGCCTTCATCGGTGTCGTGGGAGTCAATCTAGCCATCATGGACCCATATATGTGTAACAATACATGTTTTAATTAGTACTTAACATCATCCAAAAATATTTTTGTTTTTCTTTTACAAAAATACAAAAAAATGAAATATATACATATATATATATTTTTTCATACCTATATCTCCGTAGGTGGAACCTAGTGGTAACAGAATGTCTGGATCTCCTATGAAGTCGATCCCTACATATGGGTAGTCATCTAGATCTATCACCTACTAATGCCACCAGAAGAAAAAATCATCATTGTAGGGTGTTGGTACCCTACCACCCCCCAACAGTCTCATCACATTGGTCCACCATGTCGTGGTTGGATAGCAAGGTCCATGTGGAATAATCTCAACTCTAGGGCCCAAGCCTAGAACTCGCTCGAAGAAAACACTATGTAAGATAGACACAAACCTGCAGTTCCTTTTTCTACCTTGTGTGCAGTCTGCCACCTAGCTCTTCATGTTGGCCAATAGTGAGGTGCACCAATCATAAACCATGGGTCGCAATCACTCCACCTAGTATAACATAAGTGGCCTTGATGCCTGATGCAATGAGGTTGACCTTGTGATCCGTGCCAACACTATAATAATGATCTTGAGACTCAGGTTGTTGATCACTTTGATTGAGAGTTGGATCCCTACCTTCTCAATCCCTACAACATAGTGAGTGGCTATGTAGTCCTCTATATTCATGCCACTCCAAGCTCCCTAGGATTTGAGGTTCACCACCTCACCCCGATGTGACAATCTTGTCAGAAAGTATATGTCCTCGACTTATATCCTCAATGGTTTCCCATCGAGGTTGTTATAGGAGAATCCCCTTACGGACAAGTGGATCCCCTCTTGGGCTCTACACTCCTAAGACCAATACAGAAAGGGTGTTAACATTGGTCACTGACATCCTTTTAAATATAGTTAAACTAAAGTATAGAGAAGAGGAAGAAAGGAGTACCTTTTAAATGATGTTCATCCTCACATAGTACGAGCTGACATTTGATCCCTAAGATCCTCGATAAGTCTTGCAAACAAACAAAGACATAACAAATTTCCCATTCTACTAAGATTATCTTGAAACCAGATCTATCTAATAGAGACAAGTTTATGTAGAACAAACACAACCTTGAAAGAAACAAGACAAGAACACATGTATATTAATGAAAACAAAGAAAAGTGCTTACAACCATGATGCAGATGAAACATCTTCACCAAGATCTCTTTGTCTAGCCACTTGCTCAAATAATCCACCATCAAAATGAATTTGCTTTACTGGTTACCTCCCTTATGAGATCATAAGTTTGGTGCCTCTAAACTGCCATGTGATTTTACCATGAGAAGGCCTCCTTAATAATCTTGGAGAGACCCAACCACCTTAGATATTCTTGGGATAGATTGAGGATCTTTCTCCTTCAGTTGTGGATCCTCCCGAAGATCCAGCCTTGACCTCAGATTTGAATCCAACTGATTTCCAAGATGAAGGGGATTTTTCCCTGATTTTCCTCAAAACCCCAAAATATGCTCAAACAAGCCAACTCTCCCCCAAAAGTGTGCACAGAGAATTGCAACACTCCCCCAAAGGAGGGTACAGAGCACTAGCACTCCCTGACAGTGGGAAGGGGAGCGATGCCCAAAATTCCTTCAAAAAATCCCAACTCTCCCCTAGAATGGTGTCCTTAGTGTTACAACGCTCCCCCAAAGAGGGGTAGGGAGCGTTGGCACTCCCTAACAGTGGGTAGGGGAGCGTTGCCCTTCAAAATCCATTTTTAAGTGGTTTTTTCCATGGAAAATTCTTTGTACTCTTCATCAAATGATTTCTCTTCCTTAAACCAGTTTTTGAGGGTGTCTTAAGTGTCCCTGTGATGTCGTTAGAGACACGACATAGGCGATATGAAAGTATGATGTTTGTGACACTTGCGACCAAAATGAGACACTTGCATCACTTGAAATGACGACAATAGGACATCATTGAAGTGAGTGATTTTGATGTGTAACAGAGGTTGAAGGCCTTTGTATTTGGATCCCAGTAGTTCACCAGTATCTGGAGTAGTCTCACTTGAGCCCTCATTCCTTTGAGAGCCAAAACTTTATATATCCCACATATTCTTAATTCCATTTGAGCCTATGGATCTCTTTCTACTGCAGCATCAACCTCTTCATGATCTCTTTCTCTCTACTCTAGCACCATCCTGGAAGTTTAAAATCAAACTTTGAGTCAATATCATTTAAAATATTCAACTCACAGACTTTTATGCGAGATGCAATTTACACAGTCGCATATAGGGCTGCATATATGTGGTGTGTTTTGATCATAGTCATGCATAGGGCTGCATATACATGACCCGATGAATTACAACCCATTTACACCCTAGTTTCTAATTTACGCCTTAAAATACTTAAAAATTGAAGCTTAAATTAAAATTTTAAACCAATAGAAATAAAGAGAAAGGAAAGAAGACTTACTTTGCCCAGATGGTTGTCGATTCCTTCACTTGTAGATCCTGCAATCAACAGTTGAAGATTGGGGGAAATTTGGTACAAAATGCACTATTTGGGTAAAAAATACAAATGGTATAGTAAAATTGGTTATTTTCACTATTAATAGAAAAAATTTACCCGCTTTACATAGTTTTTGCTAATATTTTGGCCCAGTGGACTAATAGTGCAGTGGATGGAGTTGGTTTTGGTGGTTTTATCCAGGGATTCTTCCAATTTCTAGCGGCCTGTCACTCGTTCGTGAATTTGGCAGGTATTTTCATTGACTAGCATATAGGATAAGTCATCACTCCATTTTTCACACTTGCATTTTCTTATAACTGCAATTTGTATGCCTTAGGTACGGACCCATTTGTTAGTGGCACAAAACCTTCTTTATGCTACTAGAAGTGTCGTTATTGAATGGTAGAAACTTACCAAACATGGGTGCCCTAGTTAGAACCTTTGTGACATTCGATGCCCATGCAGATATTTTTTCATAGGACTAGGAGTCCCTTATAGCTAATATGACTTTTCATTCGAAACTCATTTCTTACTCATAAGCAGGATGACCTATACCTATGGGAATCCCATGAGTCTGGTTTAAGTTCTATTCTAACTCTCTCAAAAAGAGAAAATATTGTCGAGTGAACTTGTCTCTTTCACACTCGTAAATTGGATTTGAAAGGACGTCTATTTGGTGTAAGTTTAACCTTCTTTTTTCAGACCAGGTAGACTAAATTTATGAAAAAGGACATTCTTTGGAGTTAATTTGTAATTGCATAACATCCTCTTTCTTGCAGTATTGAGCCTATTGTTGGTTCCCACTTTTTCATTATAATCCTTTTATCTCAGCAGTTTGCATCATCAACCAAGAAGAGCCTTATTTATATCCTTTGCAGCTTGACACCCTGTAACCTATGAGGAAACATTCCCCCAAGTGTCCATATCCTTCATGAAACTCCTTGCATTGAGCATAGGTATGTTCCACTGCTGGAACCAGTTGCTTACTTGCAACACTCATTTCCTCCTCTGTATCATAGCATTCATTTGCATATGAAAAAAAATACGGGCAAGAAAAGAGTATTACCTCATGTTGGCAGCAGTCGTGTCGCCTTTGAACATAGCACAAACTTTTGATTCCATTCATCATCCAAATTTTGGGTTTAGCATGACCTTAGGAATATGAGCTCGTTACTTAGAGTTTACTCCTCTGACTAGTTAATCTTCTAGTCCCTATGGAGAGTTTGATTGGTGCCTCCTACATCGGAAAGTTTTATCATTGAGTCTATGCTGCCAGAGTCTTGCATATGTCTAGTCATGCTCTTGTTCAAAGTATGTCTATAAGCCTATGTCGACCATTTCTCAAAACTCTTGACTTTACATGTCAGCCATACCCTTAGTGTTTCTCAGATTTACATGAAGTTTTAGTCATATCGTGCACCGTGGTCCTACTTTCATTATGGGTAGGTAACCTTGAACCCAATAGTCAACATCTCCTCATTCGAAAGAAATAAATATATTCACACATTGGGATTTGTGCAGTGTATTGGATTATATTATCCTTATTGGTGGTTTCCTCACCTTAATTGAAAGTTTTCCTTATTGGATGTTATTCAGAGGGTCTTTTTCGTGCACATCTTGCATCTAGTGCATGCAAAAGATGCACACGGTCATTGGTTCATGAACATGTTCTCCATTCGAGTCCATCCAAATCATCAAGCTACTACTTTGTACCTCATGTTGACTGATGAGAGATGTCTGAATTCTCTCCTTTCAATGGGTCTCTTTCCATCGAATTCAGCCCATCTATTCTGGAAACAAGGCCTAGATTCATATGAGTACCTAGAGGATTTCAGTCATCAGTGGCAGGTTCTCTCGCCATCGACAGTTGGGAATACATCAATGTCTCCTAATCGATGGATTTTTCAAGTGTTTAGCCTCAACTCCTTTATTCACACTTGTAATAATATACTTGGTGCCTTGATAACTAATTTCATTATCTGTAGGTTGTATCATGTTTGTTAAAGGTATACCTTAATGACCGGTAATAAAACAAAGTCTCATTGTGTTCGGCTTCAACTCCTTTATTCACATGATGTAGACTTGCACCTTTGGAAAATCATGTAGAATACTTGAAGACATTAGGTCATAGTCACAACTTTCCTGAGTTGTTGCTATCATTCATTGGACCAATACCTCTATGACTTCAGTGATCGTGGGAGATCAGATTGTACTTCATTGTATACAGATATCTTCAGACTGATTTTGAGACTAGTTTTTGTTGGGCCTTGTTCATGACTATGACATCCTATGGCATGTATCTACCCTTGTATTGCCTATTCATGGCCATGAACAACTGTTTGGTATATTTCCACATGGATCTGTAGTGTAATTCAAATTGGAATCCATGCGTACAAAGTCATTATGGAGTGTAATATTATTATGAGAAATTAGTTCATCCAGCTAGGTCTCCATTACTCCACTTCTTGGAATTAAATAATGTATTTCAGCCATCACAGATACTCCTCTGAACTCACACATTAAGGGGCATATGTTATATAAATATTTTCCTCACCCCATGTAGCTTGCTCAGAAGGCCTTTTCCATTTCCCTATGTAGACTTGAAGTCCCTTTTTTCAATTCGTAGAGCTAAAAAGAATATTTTTCCACATATACGCACCCTAACAACTATATAGCATGCGTATACGCAGGTTGCACCATTACATCCCACGTACATCAGGTTTTGTGCCCAAAATTAAAAATGGTGTTAGGTTTCCATGTCACGTCATGAGATCCATGATCCTTGACCTTCAATATACTGGAAATGTTCTAAATCGACCCTTCAGTTCCATTTGAAGGATATAAATGGGTCATATCCAAGTTGTGGAAAAGAGGAGAAGAATTCAACTTTGAGAGAAAAGTTTCTCTGGAGAAATTATTCACTTCGTATTGAGTCTGCATCCCTTTGTTCTTTTGAGTCTGAACACATTGTTCATCCCCCAATCTCTTCCCTATTTTATGGAGAACCTCATTGTTTCTCTTATATGAGCTTGAATATGGTGGAGGATTGAAGTGGTGGAGGCCCAGTTGGAAGGGACTTAGTTTCTCGGTTCCGAACGTGTTGACATGGAAGTTTGTCATTCATACACTTCTATTGATTACATTTTAATAGAAATACTCTTTTTTCGTCCAATTAATGTCTTGAAAATATTTGAATTATTATTCCATGGGCGTATTTGTTATGAATATTTATGGATTATGTTATTATATATGCTAACTTTATATATTATCACCATATGCTTGCGTATATTGGTTGTTGAGGACAAGTTACAGTTGTATAGCTTTGAGTCAAGTGCTCAACGATGGACTTCATCGAACATCTGGACGAGGTAGGCTGATGCAAACCCCCCCCCCCCCTTCTCTCCTAAGGGTTGTACGACCTCCCGGTCTAGGATCATTCAAGATACTGATACTGATTGACTCTGGTTCTCTGCTAGACCCCAAACCCACTTACACAGGTCCTTTCTCCAAATGGGTAGGTCGTCTGAGACTCCCAGCTTCTCTCCCAAGCACTGTTCGAACCTCAATGTTAAGTAGGCACTAGATTCTCTCTGATAAGCCCTCTCTCCTTCTTGTGACCACTGGCAGTGACCACGTGCTTGAGTGAAAGGCGTGTCGCGGTTTCACGTTTCGTGACCCTAGGAGTGCCTCTACCTCCATTCACCAGATAGTCGAAATCGCGATGACCTGAGATCTACGGGCCAAATCTTCCCTTGGTCGACAACTGTGATCAAGTCGACGTTTTGCATTTCGCAAATTTGGAGTTCCCTTACTTCCGTACTCCCAATAGCTGAAATCGCGATGACACTAGGTTAATGGTCTAGGTCTCTCCTTCGATCTGACGGTCATGATGAATTCGGTACTTCGCGTTTCACAAAGTCGAAAGGCTTGTCACCTTTGATCCTCCTTTCCCCAAAATGATGATATTTCTCCCTAGACAATCAATGGTCCAGATCTCTCCTGGGTCCAATGACTCAGATCAAGTCGCGGATTCGGGCTTCGCGAATTCTTAGCATTTCGCCCTTTGACTTCTTCACAATGTGAATCAGCAAAATTTTGATCGTTCACCACGCATCCCTCCTGATGGATGGTTCTGATTCTATAGCATTTAGATCAAATGACTGATATCTTTCCTCCTTACACTTATGCTATCTTCATATTTAGAAGATCTTTTGGGTGTTCAAAGATATTGAACCTTTTCTCCTTTGTCGAGTTTGATTCTTGGATCTCTTTAACACTTACGAGAGTGTTGTTCCTCCTGATATTGGTCTCGTGAAGGCTTCGATTTCTCATGCACTCCTTGCATTTCAGGGATTTCGATAACTCAGATCCTTAGATTTCTCGAAGAGAAAATCCTCTCGCCTTCCTTGCATTCTCCTTTCCTGACTCTTCAACGCTTAACCGAATCTTGGATCTGTGCACTCCTTGCACAAGATCTTACACAAGGTTTTGGGTTCTTGCAGATGAACATGCACTCCTTGCACCAGTCTCTTTTCACTCCTTGCAAAGGGAAAATTTTGTGTTATATCTTCTAAGCTTCGAAATCGAAGCAGATCCCGTTAACGCACTCCTTGCATTCTGTGTGCCCACCTTGAACTACCTCAACAAAAGAGAAACAATTGAAACTTATCTTAACGTTCACAGTTCCATCTACTCAAACTGAGATTCATTCATTCATTCATTCATTCATGAAAAACAAAATACAGAGAATTGAAAGACAATGTCCACACCATGCATTGGGTCAATTTTTCTCTGTTATATTCATAAGTGAAAAATGGTTACAACTGAAATAAAAAACAACAACTGAAAACTGAAATCTCCTAACTTGCAACTAACATTTATCCTGCAGCCAGTCTCTGCAACAAGCCACATTTGGGCTTACAAAACATCTATTTAATTCATAGGGTTCTTAGGGTCCCCCCCTGACTACGTGTCTACTCTAATACTATCCTACAACTATCTTGGATCAGTCTCAGTATAGAGCCGGAGTGGAAACTCCCACTTCGGTCATAATCATTCACGCGTGCCTCCAGATTTTCGTGGACTGATTCCAAGCATGCATCAAGAGATTAATTCTAGTGCTAAGTTAAGGTGGTCTTCAAAATATATGTTGTAACTGCCAGCGTTGAGCTCCCGTACATATTCCTAGACATTGATGGGTCTTGCTACATGCGAGTGACAACGATGCTCCTGCATCATACTCCCCTTGACAAAAATTCATGTACTCTTTTCCATGAGATCCTATACTGACTTTCCATTCTTCTAGATAGCGGCTTCATTTTCCCAATTGGCATCCTCTATTGGGTGTCCCTTCCACTTGACCAGATATTCAAAGTAGATATCCATGATCTTCTCCATTTGTGGTTTTTTTGCTATAGGCATTTGTTTCTCCCACTGAATCTTCTCTTGATCTTCTGATCCCTCTGTGTCATATTTCCTATAAGGATACAGGTCTGAAACATTGAATATGGGCGATATGCCCACACCATCTGGCAGCTCAATCTCATAGGCATTTGCATCAAACTTCCTTAAGATCTTACATGGTCCTATTTTTTCATCTTTAACTTATTATATGTTCCCCTAAGGAACCTCTCTTTTCTGAGATGTGCCAAAACCTGATATCCTACTTCAAATTCAAGTTCTATGCGGTGTTGATCTGCTCTGCACTTGTACTCCTGGTTAGAACTCTGCAACTATCCTCTGATCTGACTACGAAACCTCTGCATTTCTGCAGCAAAATCTTTTGCTCCAGCGCTCCTGATCTCACTCCGTTCCAAGTATCTCAACTCAGATACTCCCCTGGGTTGCATTCCATACAATATTTGAAATAGGCTCTTTCCAGTTCTCTTTTTTGGTGAGTCATTATATGGAAATTCTGTTTGCAGCAGAATTTGATCCCACTGATTATGGTGTTCAGTGAATAGATTCCTCAATAAGTTTCCCAAACTTTTGTTTACCACCTCAGTCTGTCCATCTATCTGAGAATGATAAGTTGAGCTGAAGGAAAATTCTATCCCAAACTTCTTCCACAGTTTTCTCCAAAATTGACCAACAAATTTTTTGTCTTTGTCTGAGACAATGCTTCTGGGTAGGTCGTGAAGTCTTACAACTTCCTTGAAAAATGGATTTGCAACATGTGTTGCATCACTGGTCTTCTGGAATGGGATAAAATGTGTCATCTTTGAAAATCTATCCACCACCACAAATATGGAATCAAATCCTCTTTTCGTTTTTGGCAATCCCGATACAAAATCCATGCTTATTGCATCCCAAGGCCTCTCTGGTATTGGCGATGGTTGATACAATCCAGTGTTCTATCTTTTTCCTTTTGCATGTTGGCAGATTCTACATCTGTTCACAAACTTTATCATTTATGTTCTCATTCCTGGCCAATAGTATGAACTACTCAAATGTGAAAACATTTTATGATGGCTGAAATGTCCAACCAATCCTCCACTATGATTTTCCTCCAAAATATTATCCCTCGTTGAGAATTTTGGTATGCACAACTGATTTCATTTGAACAACAATCCTTCTTGAACCATGTACTCTATCCACTGGCTTTTGTCTCTCAGCACATGGTTCACACATGATTCATATGCATCCTTGAAATCTGTATCAACACAATACATGTCCTTAAGGTGTTCAAACCCCAAGGTCTTCACCTGGAATTCCTACAGAATCAAACATCTCCTGCTCAATGCATCAACAAATTTGTTAGCATTCCCAACAATATGTTTTATGACAAAAGTAAAATTCTGCATAAAATCAACCCATTTTGCATGCCTCTGATTCAATTTTTCATTCTTGGTTATGAATTGTAAAGCCCGATTATCGCTATACAAGACAAATTCCTGTGGGACAAGATAATGTCTCCATTTCTTCAAGGCTTGAATTATGGCATAAAACTCTTTGTCATATGTGGAGTATTTTCTCTTGGTCTCATTTAGCTTCTCACTGAAATACACAACATATCTATTGTCCTGACTCAAAACTGCTCCTATTGCAACTCCACTTGTGTCACATCTCACCTGAAATGTCTTCTCAAAATTCGGTAAGACCATAATTGGTCGCTCTGTTATTTTCTCCTTCAGTAATTGAAGCTCCTCTCGACTTCCTCTATCCATTTAAAATACTTGTTCTTCTTCTTCTTCGTTGTATCCATCATTGATGCACAAATTCCACTAATGTCTCTGATGAACTTTCTATAGAAACTTGCTAATACATGGAAGCTTCTTACTTCGAACATACTCCTTGGTGATGGCCATTCCTTGATTTCTTTCACCTTCTCTGGATCCATCTTCAGTCCATTTGAAGAGATCACAAAACCCAAGTAAATGATTTTTGTCTTCATAAAAGAGGACTTCTTCAGATTTATCAATAGCTTCTCCCGCTATAGCCTCCTCATCACTAGTGTCAGGTGCCTAAAATGCTCCTCTTTAGTCTTGCTAAAGATCAGTATATCATTCAGGTATAAAACCACAAACTTGCCAATGAAATATTTCAGTATTTCATTCATCAACCTCATAAAAGTACTCGGAGCATTTTTTAAGCCAAACGGAATAACAAGCCACTCATGCAAACCTTTGTTTGTCTTAAAGTTTGTTTTCCACTCATCACCTTCTCTCATCCCGATCTAGTAATATCCACTTTTCAAATCTATTTTAGAAAAGAAATTGTCTCCACTTAAATAGTCCATTAAATCATCCATTCTTGGTAAAGGAAATATATACCTGATGGTGATCTTGTTAATGGCCCTTGAGTCTGTACACTTTCTCCATCCTCCATATTTCTTTGAACTCAACATGGTTGGTACTGCACATGGACTCAAGCTTTCTCTGACCAAACCCTTGTCTAACAGTTACTCGACTTGGTTCTTCACTTCCTCATTCTCTCGAGGTGTCAATCTGTATGCTGCTTTTTTTGGTAGACTTGCTCTTGGTATCAAGTCAATATGGTGACTGATACTTCTAATGGGTGGTAATGAGTTAGGCATCTCATCCACCACTATGTCAGCAAAATTATCCAACAATTATTGAACCTCTTCAGGAAAATTATCCATTGAAGTACTTTTAAGGGTGACTTTGGGTTTTCTCACCATAGAAAACTGCATCTCTTGTTCTTCTTTGACTTGTTTCAAGAGTTCCTTCCCACTCATGAGAAGTATGCTTGTGTTGGGCTCCTCTTTCACTCGCTTCTCCTCTATTGGTAGCAACATGTGTGTCCTACCACTCTTCTCTAGTGTGTATGTATTTTTTCTCCCATCGTGAATGAAATTCCTGTCAAACTGCCATGGTATTCCTAAAAGAATATGACATACATCCATGGGAATTACATCACACAGAATTTCATCTCTATATCCTCCTATTTTAAATTCAACCAAGCATTGTTTAGTAACCATTACCTAGTGTCCTTTCTGCAACCATGAGACTTTGTATGGCTTCGAATGTGTAGTTTTCTCCAGCTCCAATTTCTTCACCATCTCCTTGGATACTAAGTTGTCGGTGCTCCTACTGTTAATTATCACCTTTCATACTTTGTCTTTAGTCTTGCAAGCTGTTCTAAAGAGACTATTCCTCTGCACTGGATTTTCAACTTCTGCCTCTGGTTTTAAGAGAACCTTTCTCAACATCAGGGATCTTCCATCCTCTACTCCTTCTGCTTCAAAATATCTTCTTTGTGCTTCTGAAATGTGAGCTTCTCCTCCTTCTTTCTTTTTCTTGGGGCATTCCCAAGACATTTGTATTGTCTTTCCACATGCATAACATGTTACGTCTCCTCCTCCTCTTCTTCCTCTCTCTCTAGAAGAATTTATTCCACCACCCTCTCTTTCTCGTGAACTTCCTCCTCTTTCCGAGTGTCTGTGTGGTTTCTCAGTCTCGTCCTTAGACTTATGTGCTCTGTCATGGGTAAATCCATTGCTTTTGATTGGGACCGATATTTTACCTCTCCCTCGCTGGCTTTGTTTTCTGGCCAATTTCTCCTCTTCCTTCATCACAAAGTGATAAGCATCCTCCACTTCCCTTACTGACATCATGCTGAGTTCATCCTGGATTTCATATCTCAAGCCATTTATATATCCTGAAACTTTTTATTCATCTCTCTCTCTTTGTCCAATTTTGATGTTCAGAGTATAGAACTCCTCTGTGTACTCCTTAACTGTCATCCCTTTCTGTCTCAGGTTCTACATCTTCTTGAACAAATTGATTTGGTAATCCTTGGGCATCAACTTAGCCTTCAACTTGGCTACCATTCTATCCCAACTCTTTATCTTATGTTTTCCTTTGCTTCTCCTTTCATCCTATCGTTCATCCCACCATAGTGTTGCATGTCCTTTTAGTCTGGTGACGACATGTCTCACCCTCCTTTCCTCATCGACGTCTTCGTAGTCAAAGTATTTGTTCATGGATCTTATCCAATCCAATAGCTCTTCGAAATATAAATTGCCTTCATACATTGGGACCTCTATCTTGACTCTACCTCCCAATTTGGAAACTTCTATTAGTAAGCGTTCCTCGGCAACATCCTCTCCTACAGCTTCTTCAGCAACATTCTCACCCACTGCTTCCTTTCTCTCTGCATCGCTGATGTCTCCCGTATCAGGTGCTCTTCTCTGCACTGCCTCCATCCCTCTAATATTGCACGGAGTTCTCACATCTTACTTTCTACAACTCGATTGGCTAAAGTTGCTTCTACTCGTCTCCTTGGTGGCATTGCATTGACTTTCTGTCACACACAAAGTACAACTTCAAGTTCTTTCATCTCCTCTCCTTTGACTGTTGTCTGCAAGAAAAACTTCAGCTCTGATACCACTTGACGCAGACCCACCCCTTCTCTCCTAAGGGATGCACGACCTCTCGATCTAGGATCATTCAAGATACTATTTCCGATTGAATCTTCGATTCTCTGCTAGACCAAAAACCCACTTACACAGGTCCTTTCTCCAAATGTGCAGGTCGTCTAAGACCCGTGGCTTCTCTCCCAAGCATTTTTTGAACCTCAACACCAAGCAAGTGCTAGCATCTCTCTGATAAGACCTCTCTCTGTCTTATGACCACTAGCGGTGACCACATGCTTGAGTGAAAGGCGCATCGTGATTTTTTGTTTCATGACCCTGGGAGTACTGTTACCTTCGTTCACCCGATAGCCATAATCGCAATGACCCAAGATCTACGGCCCATATCTTCCCTTGGTCGACGACTGCGATCAAGTCGTCGTTTCATATTTTGTGACTTCAGAGTTCCCTTGCCTCCATACTCCCAATAGAAAAAATCGTGATGACACTGGGTCAACAGTCCAGGTCTCTCCTTTGATCCAACGGTCGTGATGACTTCGAGACTTAGTGTTTCACGAAGTCTAAATACTTGTCACCTCTGATCCTCTAGTCCCTAAAATTCCGATATTTCACTGTGGACAATCAACGGTCCAGATCTCTCCTGGATCCAATGACTCATATCAAGTCACGGATTCAGGCTTCGCAAATTCTTAGCATTCCACCCTTTGACTTCTTCAAAATGTTGATCATTCGCCACACATCCCTAGCGTTCAAATCGAACGACTGAGATCTTTCCTCCTTACACTTACGCTATCTTCAGAGTTAGAAGATCTTCTAGGTGTTCAAAGGTCCTGAACCTTTGCTCGTTCATCGAGTTCGATTCTTGGATCTCTTTAACACTTATGAGATTGTTGTTCCTCCTGGTCTTAGTCTTGTGAAGGCTTCGATTTCCCACGCACTCCTTTCATTTCATGGATTTCAATAACTCAGATCCATAGGATTTCTCAAAGAGAAACTCCTCTCGCCTTCCTCGCATTCTCCTTTCCTGACTCTTCGAAGATTAACCAAATCTCGGATCCTTTCACTCCTTGCACTAGATCTTATGCAAGGTTTTGGGTTCTTGTGGATGATCGTGCACTCCTTGCACCAGTCTCTTTGCACTCCTTGCAAAGGGAAAGTTTTGTGTTATCTCTTTTGAGCTTCGGAATCGAAGTAGATCCCGTTATCACGCTCCTTGCATTCTATGTGCCCACCTTTCACTACCTCAACAAAAGAGAAACAATTGAAACTTATCTTAATGTTCACAGTTCCATCTACTCAAAATGAGATTCATTCATTCATTCACGAAAAATACAATACAGAGAATTGAAATACAATGTCCACACCATGCATTGGGTCAACTTTCCTCTGTTATATTCATAAGTGAAAAATGGTTACAACTGAAAACTTAAATCTCCTAACTTGCAGCTAACATTTATCCTACAGCCAGTCTCTGCAACCAACCACATTTGGGCTTACAAAACATCTATTTAACTTAGAGGGTTCTTAGGGTTCCCCCCTGACTATGTTTCTACTCTAAGACTATCCTACGGCTATCTTGGATCAGTCGCAGTCCAGATCCAGAGTGGAAACTCCCACTTCACTCGTAATCGTTCATGCGTGCCTCCAGATTTTCCCGTCCTGATTCCAGGTGTGCCTCAAGAGATTAATTCGGGAGATGAGTTAAGGCGATCTTCAAAATATCTATTGTAACTGCCAGTGTTGAGCTCCCATACATATTCCTAGACACTGATCGGTCTTGCTCTGCATGAGTGATAGTGATGCTAATGCATCATAGTCTCTTTATCTTGTCTTGTTAGCATGTTTGTTTATATAGCATACTTGAGATTATAGTTGACTTCTGAAGTCATTTCCATCTATTGTGTTTTACCCCATGCCATAGAGAGATTTTCCTCGTAACACCACACACCACCACCATAATGGAATGATAGCAAAGCTAAGGAAATCATCGAGTTCAAAAATTCGACATTCGAAGGAAATGTAAGAAGAATTTGTGAAATCATTTGAAGTCTGAAGCATTGGAGCATCGGAGCTCCGAAGAGACACTGCTTCAGTACTTCGTCGGTTTGACGTTCGAGGAATTCACAGAGTAATGAGGTAGAATCCTCCAAAGTCCAAAGTTTCGAAGTTAAGAAGCACGGTAATGACGTGGTCGTTGACATCACCTAGGGTGACATAGGAACACTAGATTCTTTCCACGTGTCATCATTTTTCAAGCATTTCAAAGAATGTTCGGGCCAATTGGAATGTAACATACCCACTACCTAAATCAAATTTTTTCGGTCCTCTGTCGGAATCGAGCTCCTAAATAACCATGGAGATCCAACGTAGACTGGCTCTTTCTCTTTTCTCCCCCATTAAAAGGTGATCGCGGGTCATGATCGCGGTTCAGTTTGAACGTAGTTCCTATTTGTATTTCGCACTCCGGCGCTGTAGTAATTTACAAACATTAGACTCTACAACCACCGAAGCCCGCTAGGGATAACGTGCGTCCCATAGGGATGAATTCCCATGGGGTCAGCAAATGGCCAATAGGAATAAACCTCAACAGGGGTAGAGAACAACAAATGAGAGACGCCCGTTGTGCGGTTAGGTGGTATACAGGTAGCAAGGGGAATGCGACACGGTGGACGTCATGACAGGGCGGGTCCCACTTCACACGCCACACTATTCCAGACCCCCCCCCTGTTAAAGGCAGAATGGAAAGGGGGGTCCGGAATCCACCGGGAAGCCGTTGATCACGATGAGTAAATCTCGACCGTTCGAGAGTTGATCGTCCAATTCCAGACCCCCCCCCTACCCCTAAAGGCAGAATAGTAAGGGGGCTCTGGAATGGAACCTCAGTCGTAGATATGGACGGGTGGACTCTGACCGTCCAGATCCGCTCGCCGCTTATCCTAAAGCTTATTCACGTCCTGGATTAAGTTGACGTCTCACCTCCACATCTAATGGTCATTACCGACTCGGAGATTCTACGGAAGAATCTCTTCCGTCCATCGGGGTTCTGACACTCGTGATGTCCCAACAATTTGGTTCACCGATCCCCGAATCTCGATATGCTCCTCTGCTGCCTTAGCCTCCCAAGCTAAGTCTTTAATCTACGTGACCTCTCTCTCATAAGACCGCAACCTTGTCCCCCATCGGGGTTTCAGGGTTTTTAATGCCAAAGTGAAAACGTCCCCAGGACTCGCAATTCCTCGAATCCCGACGCGCCCTTTACGCACTAGCTCTCCTAGCTAGGCTCCTAGCTCACATGACCATGATCCCCGTGACCGCCATCTTATCCCTCATCGGGACTACGGGGATTTCAATACCACAATACATACGTCCGACTCCTCGAATCCTTCCCTCAGCCCTGATGTGCTGACAGTTGTCCCCTACTGATCGGGGTTTCGCGTTTCGCGATTCCAAAGTGCACAGATAACTTGTCACCGGGATCTCTGATATCCCGATGAACCAAAATCTGATGGACGACCTCCTCGTCGGGACTTTCCCCGATGGCTTGGATCTCTGCCACGCGTCCCTACAAGCGGATGGTCCTGATCCAATCTCGCGCTTTCGCGACTTCTGGTGCTCTAGAAGTCTTGCCTTCCAAACCTCCGATATGCCGATGGGCTCTCGATCTCGCCACGTGTCTCACAAACGGGCGGCTCTGATCTCGTCAGGATTTCGAGACTTGTGATGTCCCAACTCCTTCGACCTCAGGAACTACGATTTCCCGATGACGAATATCCTGACTCTATGCGGATTTCTGACACGCGTCCCAAATGGATGAGCGGTCCAGATGAACTCTCGGGGTTCACGACTTCGGTTGTCCTGGATACCTTGTCCTCTGGACTCGCGAAACTCCGATCTCCGACTATCTTCGGATCTCCGCCACGTGCCAATCCTGATGAACAGTCCAGACCTGATCTCACTGTTTCGAGACTTATAGTGTCCCGATTCCCTCGACCTCAGGATCTTCGATATCCCGACGGCAAACCTCCCGACTCTCTCCGGATCTCTGACACCTGTCCGATCCGACGACTGACGGGTAATCGGACCAAGATCTAACGGTTTAGATCCATTCTTCCTACGCACACTCCAGAGACTAAACTCCGAGCATCTTAACCTGATCCAACGACCGACGGGATTTCTGATGAGATCCAATGGCTCAGATTGTCCCACCTTGTGCATTCGTCCACTACTTCGTGGATGTGGAAAGATCAATGGTCCAGATGTTCTCCTGGGTCTTGGAATCTACGATCTTGATTTCCTTGTTGTTCACGAAGATAGAGGGAAAAAGGGAAAGGCATGTAATGCCCTCGTTACTTCCATCAATCTAGCGGTCGTGAATGGCTATGGGTCACCCGACGAAATCTCATTCGTCGATTTGTTACATATCCCTACACTACTACCTTGGAATTATAAGAGGGTCATTCCTCCTTGTACAGGGTTAGTAAGACTTGTGCGTTCAATCCCTTTTTCTGGGTTCTTGGTGAACCTTTCTAAGGAGGGAAGGTCTCTGCGACGAGATCTACTCAGGGCATCCCTGGAGACGGGTAAGGGAAAGCAACTTCCCGAGAATGGGCTGGGAGCCTATCTTAACTCAACCTAGGCATAAATAAAATTTCTTTATCCACGTACGTCATGCGTGGTTTCCTCTGTTATGAGCATATATCTATTCATTCTTATCAAACACTGCACAGACATTCTTACATAGAAATCATTCACAATTTCACAGTTCTATGAGCATATACATATATATATCATTCTATGAATTTCAAGATGCAATATGTAAAACACTTATCCGAAAATAACACCAGAAATGGGTGTGACTATTGAGAGGGGTGCTCGTTTCCACCCAACCGTAGGCGTAGCGATTCCCGATGGATTTACCACTAGCCACCCCCGAGCTGAGACCACGATGTTGTTGAGACTGTGTCTCTCTGTCTGCCAGTGACCAGGAGCGAAGGTTGCAATCCTTCCTCTCGGCTATATCACTCACTCTGCGTAATGCTAGAGTTCCCCTCGCGTCTGCCCCCCCCTCTACAATCGCTTCTGCCATACGCCTTATCCTCTCGTGAGTTTGCGTGTGGTACGATTACCCTCGCGCCGATCAGGCCTGATGTCTCTACGGATGGGCAGTTCACCATCCCATCCCTCATCAAGCCACCCGCCTACCAGCCTGAGAGACATTAACTTTTGGGGCCAGCGAGCCGCTTTTGGTTCTTCGAGCCAGTGGAGTCCAAATACGGTATTAATTCTTGGTGGAAGTTAATGCCACCTTTTCAGGTGCCTTCCACCACCATCGTGGTCTCTTTTCTGCACATCCCCTCATCAGCAGTCCTACAATAAATTCAGAATGTTATTCACATTCATTGACCTCTTCCTCAAGGTCCATTTACATCACATATTCACATTTATGAGTTTGCCATAGTTCTTGGCCAGTCCAGTTATATTTACAAGTTGGGGGAAATAGGGTGTTACAATTCCCTCCCACTTAAAAGGAACATCGTCCTTGATGTTCTTATCTACTAACATGAATTGCATGTATAGAAGTAAACAAAATAGGATATGCCAGTTTCATGGCATCTTCCATCTCCCATGTAGCCTCATCTGGGCCAAAATGTTTCCACTGCACCGTGACCTGTGCAATGGTTCTGTTCCAGAGCCGAGTTTCCTTTCTGTCCAATATGCATTGGGGTTCTAGTATAAATTCTCCCTCTGGTTCCACCTGGATCACAGACCAGTTAATTATATGATTAGCATCATGTACATATTTCTTCAATAATGAAACATGGAAAACATTATGTTCTTTTACTGTGGGAGGGAGTGCTAGCCGATAGGCTACAGGTCCCACTCTGTCTAGAACATCAAAGGGTCCACAATACCAGGGTGCCAGTTTGGCACAAGCTCCCATTTTCAGGGAACTCCTTCTGGGATTAATTCTGAGATATACATGGTCTCCCATTTTGAACTCTCTTGGAGTCCTCTTTAGATCAGCATAACTTTTCTGTCGGCTCTGAGCGGCCTTCAGATTTTGTTTTATCTGAGTCACTTGTTGTTCCATTTATTTCAACATATCGGGTCCAATAGAAATCCTATTTACAGGATTACTCCAGCTGAATGGAGTACTACACTGTCTACCATAGAGGACCTCGAAGGGACTCATCTTTAAGGATGCTTGGTAGTCGTTGTTGTAGGAAAATTCTACCAATGGTAGGTAGTCTTCCCATTTCCTAGGTTGATGCATCACATGCATCCTTAACATATCTTCTAATATCTGATTTACTCTTTCTGTCTGTCCATCGGTTTGAGGGTGATAGGCGGTACTAAACAACAATTTGG
>ML778328.1:509377-570781 GCA_009831015.1 Picea engelmannii | reverse complement strand
TAAAACTCTTTAGCCTTCTCGTCGAAATACCTTTCCGACAAATACTTCTTCCGGAAGTACTTCTCAAACTGTTTCCAAGACAGGTCCTCTTCGTGGACCCCTTTCATATTCTTAAGGTCTTCCCACCAGATGGAAGCTTTTCCCTTCAGATTGAAAGTGGCCACTCGGGCCTTCAAGTTATCTGAGAAATCATGGACTCTGAAATATTTATTCAGTCCAAGTAGCCAAGCCTCAGCTTCCTCTCCCTTCTTTATCTCGCCGTCGAAGGAGGGAGGTTTGGCCTTTTTAAATTCCTCAAATTTATGACTCTTGGAACTCTTTTGGTTCTTTTGTTTCTTTTGAGAATAGGAACTGGTCCTGCTGCTGGAAGAGCCTTCTGAATCACCAGCTTCCTTCTCAGTGGAATCGTCTGGCACTGGTCCTTTACCTCTGGGGTGGACCTTTCTAGATTTGCTTCTCTCAGTGTGGCCACTGACACAACCACGATTTTTCATCTCAGGTTCATGCTGCATTTGTCGTTGTAGGTCGGATAAGCTCTACAGTAGAACTGCATTAATTTCGATTTTCTTTTCTTGTTCTTTCATCATCCTTTCATTATCGGCCTTGCATCTTTGCAACTCAACCATGAGACTCCTCACAGTCTCAGCTAGGTCTGGAGGGGTTCCTATTGCTCTTCTCTCATCAGACTCTTCGTCTCTGTTGTGGGAGCCTTCTCCCACCTCTTGGTGAGTCACCATACTCTGCGTTTGTAGATTCCCGCGGTTGATCGTCCGCTTGAGTGAAAAGACAAACGCTGGCTGTTAGTCAAGAGTTAAATTCATTTTTATAAATTACGCATAAACTCATAAATTTATTTCACTTGCATACACAGTCGGGTTCTCATTTTCCAAGTTTTTAATCCTGGACAAGAGAGTTAAGTCAGGGGATTACTCCTCATAGGAGTGTTTTGAACGAGGTTTATGCGCGACTCGTGCATGAGCCCAATCAGGCCGAGTGTTGTAACCATGCTCTGATACCACTTTGTAACATACCCACTACCTAAATCAAATTTTTTCGGTCCTCTGTTGGACTCGAGCTCCTAAATAACCATGGAGATCCAACGCAGACTGGTTCTTTCTCTTTTCTCCCCCATTAAAAGGTGATCGCGGGTCATGATCGCGGTTCAGTTTGAACGTAGTGCCTATTTGTATTTCGCACTTCGGCGCTGTAGTAATGTCCAAACATTAGACTCTGCAACCACCGAAGCCCGCCAGGGCTAACGTGCGTCCCATAGGGATGAATTCCCACGAGTTCAACGAATGGACAATAGGAATAAACCTCAACAGGGGTAGAGAAAAACAAATGAGAGACGCCCGTTGCACGGTTAGGTGGTATACAGGTAGCAAGGGGAACGTGACACGGTGGATGTCATGACAGGGAGGGTCCCACTTCACATGCCACACTATTCCGGACCCACCCCCGTTAAAGGAAGAATGGCAAGGGGGGTCTGGAATCCACCAGGAAGTCGTTGATCACGATGAGTAAATCTCGACCGTTCGAGAGTTGATCGTCCAATTCCGGACCCCCCCCCCTACCACTAAAGGAAGAACAGTAAGGGGGCTCCGGAATGGAACCTCGGTCATAGATCTGGATGGGTGGACTCTGGCCGTCAAGATCCGCTCGCTGCTTATCCTAAAGCATATTCACGTCCTGGCTTAATTTGACATCTCACCTCCACATCTAACGGTCATTACCGACCCAGAGATTCTCCAGAAGAATCTCTTCCGTCCATCGGGGTTCTGACACTCGTGATGTCCCAACAATTTGGTTCACCGATCCTCGAATCTCGATACGCTCCTCTGCTAACTTAGCCTCCTGGGCTAAGTCTTTAATCTATGTGACCTCTCTCTCACAAGACCGCAGCCTTGTCCCCCATCGGGGTTTCAGGGTTTTTAATGCCAAAGTGCAAACGTCCCCAGGACTCGCGATTCCTCGAATCCCGACGCGCCCTTTACGCGCTAGCTCTCCTAGCTAGGCTCCTAGCTCACATGACCACGATCCTCGTGACTGCAGTCTTATCCCTCGTCGGGACTACGGGGATTTCAATACCACAATAAATACGTCCACGGGATTCCCGACTCCTCGAATCCTGATTCTCTGCTGCACTGATAGCTGGCCTCCACTATGGTCCTTCCCTCATCCATGATGTGCTGACAGTTGTCCCCCACTGATCAGGGTTTCGCGTTTCGCGATTCCAAAGTGCACAGATAACTTGTCACCGGGATCTCCGATATCCCGATGAACCAAACTCCGATGGACGGCCTCCTCGTCGGGACTTTCCCCGATGGCATGGATCTCTGCCACGCGTCCCCACAAGCGGACGGTCCTGATCCAATCTCGCGCTTTCGCGACTTCTGGTGCTCCAAAAGTCTTGCCTTCCAAACCTATGATATGCCGATGGGATCTCAATCTCTCCACGTCTCTCACAAATGGGCGGCTCTGATCTCGTCAGGATTTCGAGACTCGTGATGTCCCAACTCCTTCGACCTCGGGAACTCTGATTTCCCAATGACGAATATCCCGACTCTCTGTAGATTTCTGACACGCGTCCCAAAAAGATGGGTGGCCCAGATGAACTCTTGGGGTTCGCGACTTCGGTTGTCCTGGATGCCTCATCCTCTGGACTCGCGAAACTTCGATCTCCGACTATCTTCGGATCTTCGCCACGTGCCAATCCTGATGAACGGTCCAGACCTGATCTCGTTGTTTCGAGACTCATAGTGTCCCGATTCCCTCGACCTCAGGATCTCTGATATCCCGATGGAAAACCTCTCGACTCTCTCTGGATCTCTGACACCTATCCGATCCGACGACTGATGGGTAATCGGACCAAGATCTAACGGTTTAGATCCGTTCTTCCTGCGCACACTCCAGAGACTAAACTCCGAGCATCTTAACCCGATCCAACGACCGACAGGATTTATGATGAGATCCAATGGCTCAGATTGTCCCACCTTGTGCATTTGTCCACTACTTCATGGATGTGGAAAGATCAATGGTCCAGATGTTCTCCTGGGTCTTGGAATCTACGATCCTGATTTCCTCGTTGTTCACGAAGATAGAGGGAAAAAGGGAAAGGCATGTAACGCCCTCGTTACTTCTGTCAATCTAGCGGTCGTGAATGGCTATGGGTCACCCGACGAAATCTAATTTGTCGATTTGTTACATATCCCTACACTGCTACCTTGAAATTCTAAGAGGGTCATTCCTCCTCGTACAGGGTTAATAAGACTTGTGCGTTCAAGCCCTTTTTCTGGGTTCTTGGTGAACCTTTCTAAGGAGGGAAGGTCTCTGCGACGAGATCTACTGAGGGCATCCCTGGAGATGGGTAAGGGAAAGCAACTTCCTGAGAACGAGCTGGGAGCCTATCTTAGCTCAACCTAAGCATAAATAAAATTGCTTTATCCACGTACATCATGCGTGGTTTCCTCTGTTATGAGCATATATCTATTCATTCTTATCAAACACTGCACAAACATTCTTACACAGAAATCATTCACAATTTCACAGTTCTATGGTTCTCCAGGCCAGTGGAGTCCAAATACGGTATTAATTCTTGGTGGAAGTTAACGCCACCTTTTCAGGTGCCTTCCACCGCCATCGTGGTCTCTTTTCTGCACATCCCCTCATCAGCAGTCCTACAATAAATTCAGAATGTTATTCACATTCATTGACCTCTTCCTCAAGGTCCATTTACATCACATATTCACATTTATGAGTTTTCCATAGTTCTTGGCCAGTCCAGTTATATTTACAAGTTGGGGGAAACAGGGTGTTACATGGAACATGACACGTGTTAGTCGTGGGATTGAGCCACATGCATGATCCTTATTTTCTGCCACATACCACCCTCCTGGTGCATGGTTGTTGATGAGATTCTGGAAGTTCAGATAATTTAGCATTCAGGGGTATGTGTGTATGTTGTTGCAATATCTTTCAGATCCCAAAGCACCAGAGCACGAAAGTAGTGATGCTTCGAAGTGTCACTCCAATAATTAGACAGTTCGGTGTTCAGAGAGAATTTTATGTAGAGTTTGTAGAACTTCCAAAGCCCGAAGTTTCGAAGTCTTGAAGCTTTGAGGTAGTGGAGCCCTGAAGCCCCGAAGAAAGGTCTATTCAAAACTTTGTCAGTTCAGCGTTCAGAGGAAATGAGATGAGGTGAAGGAGAAACCTATGAAGTCCAAATTTTTGGAGCCCTAAAGTCTGGAATCTCTAGATAAGAACCTATATGTTAGCGCTTGGTAACAACCCATGGTCACATGCAATTGGGGGCCAAATAAAAAGAGCTAGTGCTCGAAAATTATTTGTTTTTAAGGAAGAAAAGGGGCTTAGAAAAGGATCATGTGGGGTTTTGATTTGTTTTAACCTGCATCAAAAGTGGTAAAAAAGGTATATGAACCTTATGATAGGATCCAACAAGGGTCCAAGAGCCAATTTTTCTTTGAGAAAGGAGAAAATTTGTACAAAGATTACATCATAGAAAAGACAAATTTCAATTGTCCATAACTTTCTGCTCAAGACTCAGAATTGAGTAAGGAAGAAGTCATTGGAAAGGTCTTGGAAAGAGGATTCTAGGTATTCCATCATAATTGAGTATTGAGAAGGTTAGACAATAATAATTCAGAAATAAGTTTTTTGGTGAACATAAAAGGAAAATTGTGCATATATTACCAAAATGGTATATTATGGTTCTAGCTAACAAAATTTGTTGTATGCCTATTTTTGGATGTAATGATTACATTTAAAACATAAAAAGTGTTAGAGATGTCTAAATATCAAAGAAATAAGAACATAGACATTTCTTCATTTTACATTTGAGATCTTTAAGAAGTTATTGGATCATACGGTGGGTTCAATAAGCAACTTGGAAAACCCTAATGAAATTCTTGTTCGGGGAAGACATTCCAGGTGAAAAAAATTTCACATCAAATGTGTGATAGGTGGGGAAATCCATCTGAAATACATGATAACGAATGAACCATAGGTTCATATGGAGATGAAAAGCATGGAAATAAGGAAGGTTTTATGGAATACGAAAGATTTTGGACATGATATCATGAAGGAACAGAGGAACTTGAGGACATAATGTTACATCAAGAATATTCCAAAATAGGATCGAAGGTCAAGATTGAAGAATGTTAAGATAAATAAGTACATAGTGGGAATAATAATCTATATAGATTGATATATTATGATGTTATTTTTCTGATAAACAAAGACATAGTGTATTCATGGAGTGAGTGACGACATCTCCAAAGATCAGTCCCATAGTTTGGAGATAGCACCTCCATTATTGCTATCAGACTGTGCAGTGGAATCATGGTGTAAAGGTCATCAAATATGGCATGACAAAAGTTGAATATGCATGTCAGGTTGAAAAACCAGATGGGTAAAGATAGAATAAAGTAATAATTCATCAAGCTAATCCCAGTGATGATATGATCAGTCATGGAAAGGATAAAGCAATTGCTTCAAGAAATAAATTGGTGATAAACTATCCAAGGTTACTCAGAGAACATGACTAGAAATATAATTGGGTCATGTGGGAGTTGGATCAAAGGGATCCAAGTAATAGGGGAATGTTGAAAATTAATATCAGCATAATATATGGTTGGAAGTATGCAAAGTAGACAAGGAAATAATTATGGATGAATCCAAGTCCATGAACATCCTAAGATAATGGAAGAAGAAAACATGAGCTAGATATCAAGCTAATAGGAATGCATGACAACACTCTAGGAGGGACAACAAGAATAGTAGAGGATTGTTGATGCATTCCAAATTGTTGAAGGTATTTCCACAATAACATGGAGATATAAAGTCGAGAATACTTAAATGCGAAATGAATTTCTGAAGATAAATCAATAATGAACCATGAAGAAGAAAATGGTTCTATGCATGGTTTTGAATGCAAAAAGAGATGGTGCCTGACAAGAATCCATCTCAAGTGGCATAGAGCCATGAGTGACATTCCCAAGGGGTGGAAGTATCACTCAAAATTATGATGGTAAAGTAAAAGCAATGTTGAGTACCTTCAATTAATTCTATGTAGCTAGCGAAGGAGTTATATGTGCATCCTTACAATATGCTAGAGATTGGCTATGCAAGTCAAGTTTGAGGCTAGTTGGAAAGGAGAAGAGAAGAGTGCAAGAAAAAACAAATATTAAAGTATTCAGTCAAGAAAGGGCTGAAGAAGTTCAGTCTCGAAAAGTAAATGGACATTGAAGATCCAAAGTCTATAAGACAACATGATTGGAATTATAATTCATCCAAGTATGAGTTGGGATATATGGATCCAAGAAATAAATAAAATATGAAGGTTAATATCAACTTAGCATTTGGCTGGAAAATAAAAGGAATCCAAGAGGGATTTGGCTAGAAAGTGATTAGGTCATAAATAATCATGCATAGTGATTAGAGTGAGAGCACAAGAAGATTCAGGAATCCAAGAAGAGTTGAATACTTCTGGGATCAAGAAAGAAAAGTGATACAGGAAGAAAGAAGTTGCTGCAATTTATGTGGCAGCAAGTATGTTATGTCTTGTTGGGACAACCATAAAGAGAGAATGCTTGAATGTTTGCAAGTGTTGTTGATGATGTTGTTGGATATGGAACGAATCAACAAAAAACTGAAGTGTTGGTTACAAGACTGATAAAAGAGGCATGGAAGCTTCTATTGTCATCAACCAATCAGGTAGCATCAAATACATTTAATGGCAGCTATGCAAGTAAGTAATTCTCTTTTGAAATATGTTGCATAATTTCCAAAGGGAAATTCAGTTAAGAATTTCCCCAGATTGAATTCTTATAATACATGGTATGGTATTGTTTAAGTGCATTAACATGAATAAGATACCACTAGGTGTGGTAAAGGTGAGAAGCTTGTTATGGTTATCAAATATTCTTATCTTTTGAATGCACACACTGACATAGTAGCATGTCATGTTAATTTGGTTATGAGGTAATAACCAAATACATAAAAGATAATAACTTTTTATAAGAATGATGCCAGGAAATCTAGTCATGTATGATACTAGGACATGATTGGATGTGGCAAAGTATGGATATAGAAAAGTTAAGTACTGCACAAATACCCAATGAGATTCCTACTTTTAAATAATGCTTGGACTACTACCTTTTTTCTAACACTAATGAACACCACATAATTATATTCTTGGTGTAGTGTTCGATTTGAAAAGGAAGGCATCCAAATAATTGAGAAGACAATGAGAAGTGTGTGGAGAATGTGTGAAGACATTGGCCAGATTTCCAATTTATGGATGGTGAGATACATGACTTAGATAAAGATCATCTGAAAATCAATGCAAAGTTGCATTGAATAGATATGCATTGAGAGTTGCACTCATGCCTAGTAAGTGGCAAAGTTGCACTCATACATGATAGAATTGTATACTTAAATGCATTTATTGAATGTGTTTTGTGAGTGCATGGATATATATTATTGCATGGAAATAATTATACTAACAACTGAAATATTGCTAACTCATGGAGTTGAGAACATTTCAGGAGTTGTTAGACATTGCAACAGGAAAGTTGCAAGTCAAGTAGTCACATGAGCATTGACTATAGGAAAAAATTATGTTTAGAAAAAGAAGTAATGAACTTATTGATATTAATTATGAACTTTCATATTCATAGAATGATAATTCATTCTATCTAATAAATTGTTCTATACTTGTGATTGAATTGTTAGTTATAGACAATTCTAAGAACACTTCATAAGGTTTTATACATATTTCAATGAGAGTATGATGTACAAGAAATACTGACAATTTGTTGGTTGAATGCAAGATAAAAGTATTGCAGGAAAAATGGTATTTAGCATGGTGCTTGTTGAAATCCAGAAGGAAGACTACATCCTATTATTGCAACAACAATGAAAAATTGTGAAATAGAATTTCATAATTTGGGGAAAAGTTGAATTACTTATGAAATAAGTTGAGTTCTAAATGAATTATTTTATGTTCTCTCATGATAACTGCATGTGTGTGATGCAGATGAGATAATATTGATTAAAGTTGGAATGTTGGGAAATGACAAATAATGTTGAGGACACTAAATCCCTATAATTGTAGAACCTTGGTGAGGTTCTGGTAATGGGTTAGTGCTCTCCTTGTCTATGAAACCCTTGGAAAGATGGATCATTGAAGGATTACGTAGCAATGAAGGGATGCCTGAGCCTGGAAGGGTGAGTGCAACAAGGAGGAGGAAACTCAAGGATGCTTATGGCATGGTAGTTTCCATAAGGAGGGTGTGTCAAATGGAACAACGAGTTGAATTATTTTCAGAAGAAGATATATGGAATAGAGCAATTGACTTCCATATGCACTATGAATACCAAAATTGGTGTTAGAAAGTAGAGCACCAGATGGATAACAAGCTTCCAATAGCTAAATCTTGGAGATTTTTGAATATTTTTGAAAATCTTGATGGTAATATGTAAATAAGTTGCACTAAGGATAGTGAAAAAATAAGGGGAGGGGATTGTAATATCCCAAGACTGAGCCCCAGTTGTAATTGTAAATGTAACATGTTTTACAGGTTGGTGAGCCAAGTGATTATAAGCTAGGAGGCTTATGTGATGATTAGGTCGGAGAGCCTAGATGCTAAAGGCCAATGAGCCTATTTTTTTACATGTAAATACTCATATCATTAATATAAATACATCATTGCATGTAGACCAACCATGATAAAAGCGAATGGGGGACTAAGCTCCACCGGGTAGGGAAAGGGAAGGGGCTCAGAGGCTAGGAAAAAAGGATAAGCTTGAGGGCTTATCTCTAAGGGAATATTATAATATATTTCATAAAATACTAAGGTTGGGTATAACTCATGTTATCCTAAGTTCCTTTGGGGAAAGGAATGACCTCCAAGTGGAGAGGAAGTAGCTCCAAGAGAGCCATGTGTCAATGTTGGCACATGTAGTTTTATGTGGGAAAGTTTGTTCATTCAGGGGGTTCTCTTCCATTCTTTTCGATCCTTCTTCCTATGAACTCACATTCATGCAGGGATCCATGACCTCCATTATCGACCTTTGAGCATGCATGCACAATTCCTAGGGTGGGAAAGGCATGTGGGGAATGAGATGTTATAGGTTGTGTGTATAAGTTGGCTCTTGGGAGGGAATCCTTCATGATTGACTATGTAGCATACCATTGTCTCAGCCTAGCCTAGGAATCCCTTTACCTGGGTGGAGTTTAGTCCCAACTCGAGGGTGACCCACTGCTGAGAGTGATGAGCAGTGTGCTCTATGGTTGTCAGGTTCGTTGAAGGTATGCACGCAGTTGGTGGTATTCTAAAAAAAGATAAGTACCATTTCTATGTTCATTTACATGCAGTGTATTTGTACATGTTTTATATTTATGAGTTTTACTTGTATATGATGTATGTATAGGCTTACTGTTATTTCCGCATTAATCTATATATTATCAGAATGTTACTGTCTGCTAAGTTTTATTTGTATGATGTTCTTCAAGATTTTATGTGTTCCATAGCCGAACAGGTCTATGGATGGGGGTGTTACAAAATGGTATCAGATCTTAGAAAGAATGTTTCTATGAGGTAGCATGAACCAACCTGGGTGGTCAGGGATGTTACAAGTGCCTTGGTCGGTAGCCTAGGCCCATTGACCGAGCACTTATCCTTATCCACCGGCACATATAACTTAAATTTATTTTTTTTTCCAGATGGGTAAATAAGTAACAACTGTGACATTTTGGTTAGTGGGTATTCGGTAGCTCGTTGGGTAGTCGAGAGGTCATGTGTTCGAATCCTCTGGAGGTGAAACAAATTTTTTGACCCAGGCCTTATTGGCCTGATTCGGGATGCTGTGTGGTACCCTATGATTGGGCCATGTGTCACCTCATGATTGGACCGTACACCCATTCAATGCACAGCCACCCTGTCTAGTCAACAGTCATGTCATCTTGTCGAGTCAGTGTCATACGCCACCTGTCAAAACCAAATCCAATGACCTATCGGACAAATCACAATCATACTCCCATGTGTCACTACCGCATCATGCCATCTTATCATCCATACTTCCACATGTCGAACTTTCATTGGGCCACGTCATCGTATGGCCTTCCACATGTCTGCCACATTAGCCTCTGAAAATGAAAAATATGCATGACACATGTCATCCTATGGTGATTACACATCAACATGATGACATCATCTGCCTTGTCATGCTGACATACTACTAACGTCAATAGTACGAACTGTTGACTTTGAATTTTTTTGCCTGTTTGGGAAAAACTTCAGATCGTGATATATTTCGCATCCGAAGTCCATTTTTGAAAAAGAATATACTGTCGAAAAAAAATATACTATCCATTTTAGAAAACATTATCAATGATGACCATATCAAAAACATGATTGAAAATGAACCAACATGTTTGTTCTTCTTTATAGGTCTGCATGACAAAAACTCATCTTGAAACAAAGTATGGATAGATCTACATGCTACAACCATTTTACTTTCTTGTTTAAAATTAGCTACTTCATTTGGTACAATTATAGGTGTATTTATTGGATAAGTTGTCTTCTTTAATTGTTCCATTGTTAAACAAGATTGATTCCCTTTGATATGATGGGCATGCACGACATATTTTGTCCTTTCTTTAGTTAAGTGATATTGATTTTGTTCCCTGAAGAAGATTGCTTTGCGATCATATAAATAACATCTACCTAAGACAATTCCAAATGCTTCTAGTGGTACCACATAACATATTACTTCATCCACAAACTTAGATATAATTGCAAACTTTATGACACATTGCTTTGTTATGGGAAATTTGTGATTTTTCTTATCCAATTTAGTGAATAAGGTTTGTGATGCATCTTAGTTTTTAATACCAATTGCTTAACCACTTCTTCTGAAATTAAGTTAGCTTGAGATCTGTTATCTAACAAAGTGTTTATCTTGGTATGATTCATAATGACCCTTATATGAAACAATTTACTTCTTGAATCATAACCATCACCAATTTTACCTGACAAACCAACTGCTGCGATTTTAGTCTCATCACCTGAATCTGACCCCAAGTATGTTGGATGTGCTACGACTGCAAATGTTTTCCTCCCTTTCCTCTCTTTGAATCACTTTGGTTTCTTCTCTAGGTGCAATTGCCAACAATGTTCATCATCGTGGCATTCTTTCTTGTAATTCTTGCAAGAGAGATTCTCTTCCTTTACTGTCGTTGAGTTTTCTTTCTTCTCATTCCCTTTTCATTTTCCTTCTTTCTTTGAAGATGATTCCCCTGATACACCAAATCTAGTTTTCCAAACTCAAATATACGTCGCTTGAAGAGTTTCTTGTGAATGCAATGGAATATTTAACATCAAATCCATCTTATGAAATTCATCTGTGTATTCTTGCACTGACTGTTCTTTTCTTAATTTAAGACTTTTCCATTCAATTAAAGCCTTTTCCTTATACCCCAAAGGATATAACTATTTTCTAAGCGCAAAAATAAAATCTTTCCATGATGAAAATACATTACCAATTTGTTGAGTACCATGTTGCAACTTACTTTGCCAACATATGAGTGGTTTTCTTGCAAGACGAAGCGATGCCAATTTGATCTCGGTTGCCTCACCATTGATTTGTTGAAAACTACAATATACCTCCATATGTCTGACCCAGTTATCAAGCTTCTCAGCAATGACTTCTCCATTATACATGGACAACTCGAATTTCACATCAAGTTTAAGTAATGGCATGTCATGCTTATGTTTATGAGAATGTTTTCTTGCAGATGTAGTCTTTGAACTTGTACTTGAAGAAGAAGAAGATGGAGACGAAGGAGGTGAAGGAGGAGGTTTTGGAGGGTCCTCTACTTCTTCACTTTTTTCTTTCTTTGAATATTCTCCTTGAATAAGTCTCTTCCGTTCCAAGTAATCATCATACAACACTTTTACCATCTCTGAGATGGAAAAAAAAAATTGAAACTCTCTTTCGTTTTGAGAAATCCCTTCTTCTGATGCCATATTATCACTTTGCGATGTCCTCTTTCGTGATCCAATCTAAGGATATCCTTATACAATATCTCCTTCACCACTACTTAACTTTTCCCTAGTAATCATGCATACTCAAAAACAACCAAATGTCAACCTGCTCTGATACCACTTGATCCAAAATGATCTTTTAAAGACTTTGGTTAAGTATTTTGCATGAGTTGATTTACCATTTAGAAATTAAAGAGCATAAGAATATTTAATGAAATCATGTTGCAACCATAATAAAGAATTCATAACATAAAATTATCATTAAGAACAACAAACCATAACACCAAAACTTGTTAACAAAGTTCGACAAAGTTTCCTACGTCTCTGGGTCATTGTCTCAATGAGGGAGTCTTTCTTATTAATATTCAATGCTTCAAAAATACACAAGAATTATATCAATTTGTTCTCTATCCAAAACATCAATGTTCTTCTTTGTCTCAAGAAACCAACATAATAGATGAAACTGAGAAAGGTGGAGTACAACTCCCAGAAATGGCCTCCAAAGCTCCACTACTCTCTTGACTTCTTTGCATAAAAATGACTTGGACTTCACTAATTATTCATCATTCTCATGTTCTGAACTTGTTCATGGCTATAAACATATTTTTTTTTATATAGAATTTGAGTTGGGGGTCACATCCCAACTTCCTCCCAAGATATGGCCTCAATCTAGGCTCCAGGTCCTAAAAAAATGGAAAAAATCCATTAAATCAGCCTAAAATCATTTAAAAAGTCCAATTTCCAAAGTTAAAAACCCACTTTGGAAAAATTCGAGTCCAAGCCCCCTATTCTCCTTGAGTCATGGTCACATGTGCCCATGTGGTCAGGTGTCAAGGCCAAATGTCACCCAACCCCTGATTCTTGGCCTCGCACCTTGGTGATCCAAAAAGGATCCTGAGAAGGCTAAGACTAACTCAAAACTCACAGAGGCAACTCATAACCCTCAAAATGGCTCCAGCGGATAGAGAAAGGGAAAAAATTCAAAGTTCCCAAAACTCAGTGAAAATGGCATGACCGTGAAGAGTGTGTCACAAGATTTCTAATGGCACAAACAACTCGTCAAACAGAGTTACGTTTTGGAAGATATTCACGGTCAAAGTTGCGGTCAAATAGGGCAAGTCAACAGGGGGCCACATCATCATCCGTACTGTTGACGTCCACAGCTGACATGGCAGGGTGACATCAACATGATGGATATTGACGTCATCATGCCATGTGACAGCACTAGAGGCTGCCATGTGTCACCTGCCAATAGGCTTTTTAGGGGCCCATGTGGACCAGTAGAAAAGTGCCATGTGGCACCCCTAGCTGAAGCCACGTGGCACCACCCAGGAGCGACCATGTGTCTTGTACAAATCTGACGTGGAGGTGACATCAACATGACTAGGAAGCCAGGTGGTCTAATCAGCAGGTGCCATGTGGCACCCCCGAAATACCCAAGGAGGGCTTGTGATCGAAAAGTAAAAAAAATATAATAACAGGACCCCGCCAAATATGGCACATCTGCCAATTTAGTAGCGCCAGCCAAAACAAACCTCCACCAAATGTAACTTCCATTTGCCAAGTTAACACTCTACTGAGTTTTTGTAACCACATACTAAAGTGGAGAGGCACGCGGGTTTGAACACGGGACCTCCCCCATCCACAAAGATTTGAATTAATCCGCCAACCAATGCGCCAAGGGAACTACGTTGTATATTTCGCCTGAAATATTATTTAAATGTTGAGTCCGCCCAGCCCTGAGAGAGAGAGGAAATCGTACCATACAAATGTGGGCATATATTTTTAGATAGAAATTGTCATCATTGCAGGTGCAGAGGGCATGAAAACCGAGACATAATTCTTCTTGGGCCTAGGAGTGCCAGAGTCGGATCGGAGCATGGAGACAGTCAATTTTGTGTAATTCAACTCCAAGAATCTAGTGGTGATGTCTGTTTTCTAATCTAAGCATTATTTCTGCAGCTTGATTTCAGAATGGGGTATATTCATGTATTTACCAAATTCTTTTGTTGAGTTAATAAAAGAGCCTACCCATTTGAGAGCAGGACCCAGAGACGTAGTCCACCAGGGACGAACTCCATTATCAAGTTTTTGTGTTCAGATCTGATGATTATGTCTCTTCATTTTTAATTTTTCCCTTCTTTAATGGTGCACTTTAACTTAGGCTCATTTAATACAATTATTTATAAGTCACAATGAAAATATCTCGGATCATGTTGGTATCAGAGCAATCATCTTTGAATTGAATTGTTGAGTGTGAATGCTTACTAGGGCCAAGCATAAGCAGGGTGAAGGAACTCTTAAGACTTTCAATCCCGAAGTTGTCCATGTATCCAGAAGGAATAAAATGGCAGAAGAGGACAAGCGTGATGAACAAGAGAAAAACTTTCACATGGTCTTTTATCACATGTCAAAAATGGTCGAGCGAATGTATGGAGATTACGAGAAGAGGATGAAGATGAAAGTGAAGAAAAAGGAAGCACATGCAGATGATGATACTTCGTTAAACCAAGGGGCTGGAGGATATCCTCATGAGCCTCCATATTCACCTTCGAGTTCTAGTTCTTCTTCCTCTGAGCATTCTCATCATTCTCATCATTCTATCCGTAAAGCCTCTTTTAAGAAACCATTATTAAAGCTTGCTGTAAAATTTGCTTTACCTATGTTTAATGGAGATGTTAATCCTGAAAAGATAGATAATTGGATCTGATAGATTGAAGTATATTTTCGTGTCCATCATATTGATGAAGAGGAGGTTAAAGTGAAACTGGCTTCTCTTCGGTTGGAAGGCACCGCTCTCGTATGGTGGGAGACCAAGATTCAGGACATAATTAAGTGTGGTAATCTTCTTTCCTAATGGTCAGAATTTAAATCAACGATAAGGAATCAATTTTATCCATTAGGGTTGTTGTTCCAGAGTCTGTACTTAAGGCTTGGAAGTATAGTGTCTAGGCATATGAAAGTGAGTAAGGGGTGAAAAAGGAAGAAATGTCAACCTTCGGCAAGGGAAGCTAGGGATGATTTCTGGGTTGGCATTGTCTAGCTTCCAATTGTTCCTGGATGTTTATATCCCATTCAATCGCCGCCCATGAATGTTTGAGTTCAACCCGGGTAGTAGTTGTTTTAAGAATAGTGTCAAAAAGATTTAAGGCAATATGTGTTTGATCTGATAGTCCAGTTTCGATATTAGGCTGTCTTGTTACAGGGACAGTCATGGAGGAACAAAATGATAAGAAAATATCGGGGGAAATTTAGGTGTTGTCTCAATTTTGGTCGTATAAAGGAGAGTTTACAGTTCCAGGAGTGAAAATAGGGTGCAAACCAAAGGCCCTTTCCCGTAACTGAGTTATATTTTAATAAAGATGTATGAGGTGGGAGAAAACATTAAGTTGTCTATCATTTAAGGCTCCTATCAAGGGAGAATCTCACTTATAAACAGAAGTAGAAAAAGGTAAAGAAATAACACGATGAAGCATAATATATATATAGAATTCTAAAGTGTTGATTGGTATTACACCTGTTGATAGTTGGTACAGAGGAAAAACAGTAAACAATATAGAAAACCAGAATTCATTCACTATAGTAGAGGTTGTACTAAATTGTAGTGAAGCATTCATCAGATACAAATATGAAATGAAATGAAATATGAGATACAAGGAAACAAACTCAAAACATAGTCGTGACGGAATTGAGAATCTTCAGATTTGCTTTATATTGACTCTCAAGGTAGAAAACCTCTATTACAATCGACACAAAAAGGTCCAGTCATTGTTCCTTCCTTCTATTGTATATTTATACAGATTTACATATGATGGAATCTCAAACGTTCCAGGATTTTAAGTTACAACAAGAAGGAGATCAATCATTTCATTTCTTTATCTCTATATTTATTTGGTACCTGAAGCTTGCCCTCTCGCATGCTTGGTACAAGTGATGCATCTTTCCACCAGCTGAGATATCAACCTTGACGGTTCCGCTTAACAATTGGCCTCAAAAGAGTAACAATCTCGGGCTAATTGCGACAGCCTTTCTTCCATCTGTCGGTCCATGATATCAATAGCACATAATTGCACACTTGGTTTAATCATACATTTATCTATTTGAACTATGTCTTCCATGGTTACTTGTGAGATTTCGGCCGAATCTCTTTTTTCTTTTTCGTTTATATCCAGCGATATTTTCGCTATATTCATTTGACTCAATGTCTCAGCATTGCCTTCGCTATCAATACTTAACAAATTACCATCTATAGAACCAAAATCCTCTTCAAAGGATTTCATTACCTTCTTGGCTTGTAGTTTACCTTCTGCTATACTGTGCTCCCATTCTTTCAATAAAATATTTCCTCTGGTCTGCTCTGAAATGGAAAACCTAGGAGTACTTTCCGATTCCCTGTTGTTTGTAGCTATTACAACCTCTTGAAATGCGACCCGAGCTGCTCCAACTTCTCTTTCTCTGACAGATAAATTTTCCAGTACTTCATCAACGAGTAAGCAGTTGCCCCGAATTATCTCTACCTTGGCGAGTAAACTTCGCTGGGCTGCAAAAACCCTGCTCCGAATCTCCATTGCCTAGGACTGGAACATCCCGATATCTATAAATTTACTTTCGACAATTTCCACTCTAGCCTGTAGCTACTCAATCAAGTCTTTTTGCTGGTCCGCTTGTATCTGACCATTCTGAACTACTAGCTCTGCTTGTTCGAGCTTAGTTTTGAACAACTCTATCTCCCTTTTATCGGCTAGCCTTGCTTGTTCTATTCATGTCCTCGCCTGGTTCTTGGCAGCCTCCTCTGCTATGGCTAGTTTAGCTTCTAAGTTTTTGATGAGGTGATTTTATAGCTTTAGCTGATTTTTCAAATTCCCAACTGAAAATTGGTTTGTTGTGGCATATGCCCCTAATGTCCCAGCTATTTCTGTAGCAAACTCTTCTTTCTTCTTTTATTTTCCATCGGTCAACACCTTGAACTTCTTGGCTGATGATCTTTCTTCCTGATAGAATTCTCTTTTTACCACAACCTTTCTCTTCTTATCAAAAAAGAACTCATTTGGAGGGAGCTCTTCCACCCTTATAGGTCTCAATTCTTCATTTAAAATCCACCCTACATCTATGTTTCCCTGATTTGACTGCAAGGGAGTAATGGAGGCAATGGGATCTCTGATTTGCTTAGCTGGCTGTCCTGGAGTAGTGACTAGAGTCTATTTTTTCGGCGGCTCGGGATTCTTTATCTCTGTTTTCGGACACCGAGTTTGCTCTTCCCTGTCCTGGTGTTTTTCTTGGCTGGGTGCCGCATCTTTGGAGCCTTCGACTTCTTTTTGTTTCACCTTTGTTGTACTTGGATTCTCACCCCGCAATACTACGGGAAGACAACTGCGTCGATGTTCTTGGAATTTTAGAACATCAACCCTCTCTTCGGGTGCCAAGGCTTGTATCTGAGCCAAAATCTCGGCATAAGATCTTGCACCTCGGAAAAAATCATCCGAGGGTGAATTCTCGTGTTCAAACCTTTTGAGTCCGCAACTGGCCAAGTGATTACTTACGACCCTTTGCAGATCGTGCTTCTTGAATTCAATATGAACCAATTTTAGGTCTTCCAGGGCTGCTGCCTCAGCTTTAGCATGCCCAAAATCTAACAAAGAATATGAATTTAAATGAACAGGAAAAGGTGGCCATACCTTCTTTGAATATCCCTTAAGCTCCTTGCTTATGCCACCGATTACGGTTTTCCTAGAAACTTCACGACAAGCCAGCTTTTTTGGTATGAATAATGGTAATGCATGTGGGGGAACAAAAGCCCCGAAAACCCTGAGATATGAGAATTCTGCTTCTACATACTAGTCGGCTATATTGCTCAGATTCATCGCTATACTGTCCGATATCCTGGGTGGCGGGTGGCCGAAAATAGTGACATGCAGCGGTACCATTACCCAATTAAAGATTTCATACATGAAATATGCCACTTTTTTTTCCCATAGTTTTGAATGATAGACGTGGATGGGCTCCACCTCTGATGGAGTCCAACTCCATCTCATTAAGGGAAAGGGCATTAGAAAACACACAGCGTCCAAAATGTATGTGAACATAAAGAACGAAGCAATCTTTCCACTCTCCCTCTGCACCCGATACTTTGTCACTCGACTAGTCAAGCTATCAGACAGTATTTTAGCCCAATCGAAGGAACAACCTTCAGCAACTGAATGTATTAGAGGCACCCACTGAAGGAAAAAATGTGTGGTGTCCTCTCTCTCGTATAATCTGAAGGTCATCATAGCTACATATTTGAACTGTGGTTCCAGAGAAGCTATTGAATATATATCGTTACTGTCCGCCATGAACTTCGCAGGGTGTGAGACCCAATATTTGATTAAACTGGACATAGTCTTGTCATATTGCACACATTCCTTCTATTTGAAATTCTCCAAGAATTTGGCATTGTATGTAAAGTGTGACCCAGTTGGCAACTTGTACATAGCTTGAAGTTGTTCGAGTCTGAAAGTGCCAATAATGACCTTCTACTCATTGATGATGGTTCTGGTTGGTATATCCACATGGTCTAATGCCCACCGGACCATATCATAGTAAGGGAGCATCCGTGGCCTGGCCGCTACTTTATGCATTCCAGCTTGGACAACGATCTTATATTTGGTGGTCAGGTCGTCTTTTTCATTGTCACTGGAATCATCCAAATAATCTACCAATTCGAACTGTAGAACATTAGAAACAAATGACCAGGTCTTGACAGAGTCGACACTTCGAGGTGAAGTATCAGAGATGTTGTATGAACCTTGTCTCGAAAACTCAACGTTGGCTTTAGACGCTTTTCGTGGGGCCATGGTGGGGGATCCTGCTTTAGCTCTTCTGCAATAAAAATATGTATACATACAGAATTAGTTCGCGGAGAAATTTTTCTCTGTGTAAGGTAGAAATGAATTTGTGATAACAAATAATAGATCTATACATTCGACCATTTAAAACTCGGTACTTTTCAGGAACAGAACGGTCAAATTATTCTTAAATATAATTTTAGCAATAAAAACCCAATCCTTACTTGTCGATTCGCCTTGTTTCTAATTAATGACATAAATTATGACAGTTCGAAACGCAAGTTGGCGCAAGGAAAAATTAATATTGCCTCATGGACTGTACATGTATCAAATCACAAGAAATATTGGCTTAGTTCAATTAATCAGGTTTTATCAACGTTAATTAATCTTTCGGTCCTCGCTACATCTGGAGTTGTCACTCTAACCATTCCAGCCTCTAAAACCCGAGACTGCAATAATTAGCTTTGGTTAAATAAAAATGAAAACACGACTAAGTGTTTAATTAATCATGTTTAAAAAAGAACAAATATCGTGGTTATTTATATCGCGACTCAGAGCTTCGAAGGTATAGCTTCCGGGATGTTCGTATACCGAGTTGCGAAATCGCGAGATCGCGATGATCTAATTTAATTAAATTGGGGGATAAGACCGGATTAAGTGTTTAATTAATTGTGTTTCTATCTTTATCGCAACTCGGGGCTTTGCTAGTGTAGCTTTTAAAGGAAAATATGCTGAGTTGCGAATTTCCAACACAGCTTAACCGCGACTAAGTTTTTTACCTTTAACATTAACGCGGGTTACTAAAACAAGAATTTCATGGTTTCGGCTATCGGGGTTATGAAAATAAAACTTTTGGAGTTAGTAAATGCCGAGATGCGAAACCCCGATGATTCTTAACCGTAATTTAGAAAAAATTTACTCTCGTTATTGACCTGGGTAAAACTTTAAAGTGATTTCGCCATTTCTCTCTTCAGGACTTGTGAACTATGTGATCTATAACATCCGACATACAAAATCCTGAGGTAAAAAAAAAGGGTGGAAATCATTTGAACAAAAAGTAGAACTCGCCTTGAGAGTATGATAAATGTCATCGTTCGCGTGATGAGACTTCAGAGATTTTGGAACAAATGAAGGAAAATATGAAAACCATCTTTCAATTTCGAGCATTAAGGTATGAAAAATGGGCTAAAAAACAAAGGCGGCTCCAACAAGGGTATTTACATAAAGCAATGATGGAATGGAAAACTTTAAAGCAAGGTAAAGTTCCAACAGTCCAAAGTTTCACAGAGGAGTTTAGGAAGAAAGCACTTTCACTAAACATTCCTTTAGATTCCTATGAAACGTTAATGAAGTATATTGGTGCACTTCATAGTTATATTTACCATACTTTACTATTGTTTAACCCCACTAGTCTTAACGAAGTTTGTGTGTAAGCCACTCACCTTAAAAGCAAGGGTAAGAATGGACAGGAGGAAAATCCATTCAAGCACTCTAAAAACCATTTCAACGGGAAAGGAAATGGGAAGGACAAGAGGAAAACTACAACAAAGAAGGAAGAAGGAAAACCCTCTTGCATCCATTGCGATCAAATTGGTCATGATAGTGAACATTGTTGGAAACTACATCCAGAGTTATGGCCAAAGCAGTTTAGAGGCAAGGGGAAGCCAAATAGCATAGCTACAGTGCAACATGATCTTGGTTCTGATTCAGGTGACGAAGAAAGGATCATAACAGTCGAGATGCAAGGTAAAGATTCCTTTTATGCATGTTCAAGTTATTTAAATGAATCACATGATGCTAATAAAAGAAGAAGTGCACTATTCCACATAAGAGTTGTATCAAAACATACGATGATAGACACATTATTTTATCCGGGTTCCCAAGTCAACTTAATATCAGAGACACTTGTTAAGAATTTAGAACTAACCACAAGACCTCACCATAAACATTACCCTCTCCATTGGGTAGTTGATAAAGAAAAGTTAAATGTCACTAAGAATTGTAGGTTGAGGTTTGTTATTGCTTCTAAAATGGTAGATGAAGTAGATCTAGATGTGATTCCTTTGGATGTTTTTGGTATTATATTAGGGAGTCCCTATCTATATGATAGAAAGGATATATTCTTTCGAAAGGAAAAAAAATACCATCTTAAAAAATATGGAGTGGAATACATCATTAAAGATCACAACATAAAGGAAAAATCAACACTTGTTAGTTCAGGCCAAGTAAAAAGAGTTATAAACACTAACAAGAATCTTGTAATCACGATTGTAAAGGGGGAATGCCATGATAAGTCTGATGTTGTTAATGCTCTTGATCCTTTACATAAGAAGGAATTTCTTGAGATGAGACAGGTATTTCAGTGGGAAGGCATCTAGCAGAATACCGTCGACACTTTAAATATCGGCATTGTGCCAATGCTCACCTTACCTGACCTTTAGCAACCATGCAAGTTTGAGACCAGTGCCAATACCAATTTCATAAGGACAGACATGTTTTTTGATCTCCTATTGTTACATCTATTGTTTTGAATAATGTTTCCTTAGCTCATATCAATAATCATGGATGGTATACTAATGATGAAATCTTCAAATATGTATGTGGGATCTTCCAGGGTTTGCAGGTGAAGAATTTTTGTTTGTAAGACAACTTACTCCACCATTTGAGTAAACCCAATTTTCCTTCCTACAGGGAAGTGCATGTAACTGAAGAATATTTTGTTTTATTTGTACTTGGGCATTTGGGAATTGTAATGTATTTACAGGGATGGCATTTGACTTGAAGGAAAGTATTTGTAACCACTATTGTAAAGGAATATGCATTGTACTTTTGTAAGCCCGCTATTGAAAGGCCAGGGTTGTACACAACACTTCTTATTTCCTCTTATCATTGGGAAAAAATTTTAGTGGATTTTGTAAGGGGATTTCCCATGACTAGTATGAGTCATGTCTCCTTTGGTGTAGTAGTGGATGGGTTTTGTGACAAGTAGGTTTCTCTTTTTTTATCCCAGTATGTAAGGGTCCATTTTGGGATGTCCACGTTCATTATCTCCGGTCGAGAGTTTCAATTGCTAGGAGAATATTGGGAAAATTTGTGGCAGCTCATGGGCACCATGACGGGGAGGAGAATTTCTTTCCATCCATAGGCTGACAGACAAATAGAGTTGGTAAACAATATGGTGGTCCAATTGCTTCAAGGATATTGTAGCGAGCATCCTAAGTCACGGGATGATCAGTTATTATATGTCTAGCCTATGTATAATCAAGTCATGTATTCTTTCACTCAGGATTCGCCAGTTGAAACTTGTCTTGGGTATTCACCTAAGATCCCCTTGGATTTGATGTATGGGAAAGATGTACGGGAGAGAGATGAAGCCCGCAAGTTCATTCATAGGATTCAGTAGGTCATCCAAGCAGTCAAGGATCAAATGGAGGAGTATGAGACCGAATACTGAGAACTTCATGCAGGAATGACATTACTTATATTCGAGTACGCCTAAACGGTACACAGTCCAGCAAGGCATGGAATATCGAGAAGGAAAGAGTTAGGGAGAAATCCCCTCACTTACCAGTTGATTGATGAAATATTTTGGTGGTCCAAAAAGATCTCAATGGGAAGGCATGATCCAAAAAGGATCCATAGAAGGCTAAGAATAACTCATAACTCACAGAGTCAACTCAAAACGCTCAGAATGGCTCCAACAGATAGAGAAAGGGAAAAAATTCAAAGTTCCCAAAACTCAGTGAAAACGACATGATCATGAAGAGCGCATCACAAGATTTCTAACGGCACAAACAGATCGTCAAACAGAGTTACAATTTGGAAGATATTCATGGTCAAAGTTGCAGTCAAACAGGGCAAGTGAATAGGGGGGCACATCATCATCCGTACTACTGACTTCAGCATGACGTCAGCATCTAACATGGTAGGGGGATGTTAGCATGATGAATGTTGATGTCATCATGCCATATGAAAGAACCATAGGCTGCCACATGTCAACCACCAATAGGATTTTCAAGGGCCCATGTGGACCAGTAGAAAAGTGCCACGTGGCATCCCCAGGTGACGCAACGTGGCACCACCCAAAATTCGCCACATGTCCTGTATGGATCTGAAGTGGAGTTGACATAAGTGTGACAAGGTAGCCAGGTGGTTCAATCAACAGGCACCGCGTGACCCAATCAGCGAGTGCCACATGGCACCCCCAAAATGCCCAAGGAGGGCCTATGACTAAAAAATTAAAAAAATATATAATAACGGGACCTCGCCAAAAATGGCGAAGGTCCCGCCATATATGGCACATTCTCCAATTTAGTAGCTCTCGCCAAAACCAACCTCCGCCAAATGTAACCACCATCTACTAAGTTAGCACTCCATTGGGTTTTTGTAACCACATACTAAAGTGGGGAGGCCCGCGGGTTTAACCCCGGGACCTCCCCCATCCACAAATATTTGAACTAATTCGCCAGCCAATGCGCCAAGGGAACTACGTTGTATATTACGCCTGGAATATTATTTAAATACTAAGTCTGCCTAGACCTAGAAGAGAGAGGTGACCATATCGTATGACTGTGGGCACGGATTTCGAGACATAAACTGTCATCATTGTAGGTTGCAGAGGGCATGAAAATCGAGACAGTATTCTTCTTCGGCCTGGGAGTGACAAAGTCGGATCAAAGAATGGATACAGTCAATTTTAGGTAATTCGATGCCACAAATCCAGTGGTGATGTTTGTTTTCTGATCTGATCATTATTTCTGCAGCTTTATTTTAGAATGAGGTATATTCATGTATTTACCAAATTATTTTGCTGAGTTAATAAAAGATCCTACCCATTTGAGAGCAAGACCTGGAGATGTAGTCCACCAGGGAGGAACTCCTTTATCGAGTTTTTTTGTTCAAATCTGATGCTTATGTCTCTTCATTTTTAATTTTTCCCTTCTTTAATGGTGCACTTTAAGTTATCCTCATTTAATACAATTCTTTATAAGTCACAATGAAAAGATCTCAGATCACTTATTCATGTGGAACAATTCACATTGGTCTAGCACCTTGGTCAGTAGCCTAGGCCTGTCGACCATGGGCTCATCCTTATCCACCAACACATATAAACTTAAATAAAAAAAAATCCATGTGGGTAAATAAGTAACAACTATGACATTTTGGTTAGTAGGTATTCGATAGCTCGTTGGCTAGTCCAGAGGCCATGCGTTCGAATTCGCCGGAGGTGCAACAAAATTTTTGACCTAGGCCTTATTGGCCTGATCCAGGGTGCCACATGGTGCCCTATGATTGTGCCATGTGTCACCTCATGATTGGACCATACACCCAGTTAGCGCATAGTCACCCTGTCTAGTGAGTGGTCCAGTCAGTTTATCAAGTCAGTGCTGCATGCCACATATCAAGCCCAGATCCAACCACCTATCAGCCACATCACAACTATACTTCCATGTGTCATTACCGTGTCATGCCATCCTATCATCCATACTTACTTGTGTTGAACTATCATTAGGCCACATCATCGTACAGACTGCAACGTGTCAGTCCATACAGCCCACGTGTCTGCCACATCAGCCATTGAAAATGCCAAATATGCATGACACGTGTCACCCTCTAGTGCTTCTATGTCAACATGCTGACATCATGCTGACATCATCTTCCATGTCATGATGGTGTATTGCTGACGTCAGTAGTATAGATTGTTAACTTTGACTTTTTTTCATGTTTGGGAAAAACTTCAAATCACAATATCTTTCGCATCTGGAGTCCATTTTTGAAAAATAATATGTTGTCTAAATAGACACGACGAGTACTATGTGATGGCGCTGGTTTCATCTGAATCTAAGAACTTTGAATTTTTGGCCTTCTTATATCCATTTGGATCAGATTTGGTAGCTACGAAATACCTAAAATATTGTATATATTGTATTGTGAATGGTGAAATTAATACAATGAAGAGTTGAAAGGTGTGACACCAAGGAAGGCTAGTTTTCTCCCGGTTAAGGGTTTCCAGTGTAAATCTTTGTGTACTGTGTGTATGAGCCATTGATTAATTTGTGTTTTTCTTAAGAATCTATATGCATTGCTTTACTTCACAGGTTTAAAACTTACAAAATGGTTGTAACAAACGTACTCAGTGTCTATGATCAACCTTCACTTTTTGACATTCCATACACTTGGAAATGTAATCAAAAACATCCTTCTCCATTCCTAGCCAAAAGTATTGTCTTCTTATTGTCGCAATTATTTTCTAGTAATGGAGATGCCCAACATATGGAACATTATTCATTTCTCTTACAACTAGCTTCCCTAGTTCTCTAGAATTAGGAACATAAACTCTATTTTTGTGCATAAATATTCCATCATCTCTCATATTGTACTCTTTAAATTTGTTGTACATCTTCCTATTGTATTATTTATTTTGCCTATAGGTAATGTTGGTTCGTAACAACAACATATAAAATTCTACTCTTTAAATATTATTGATGCATACTAATGGTTGTATCATGCATGATATGTACCTTTCTATTGAGTGAATCAAAAACTTTATTTTATTTTCCTTGATATGTTTGATGTCAAAGTTATACTCACCTAAAAATTCCAACCATGTTGTTTGTTTGGCATTTAATGTTGGTTGTTCAAACAAATATTTCAGACCACTATGGTTTGTCCTCAATTCAAAATTATTCTCCACTAAGTAGTGCCTACACATATTTAATACATGTACTATGGTTGCAAGCTCCAAATCATGTGTGGCATAGTTCCTCTCATGTTATTTAATCTGTTTGGACTCATAACTAATGACATGTCCATTTTGAGTGAGGACTCTATCAAGTCCCTCTTTGCATGCATCTATGCATATCACAAAATTTTAATTTCGATCTACAATATTCAAAATAGGTGCACTGGTAAGTAACTCTTTCAATAAATCAAAACTTTCTTCACACTATGTTGTCCCTTCAAACTTAGTTCCCTTCTTTTGTAAATAAGTAACGGGATGAGAAATCTTAGAGAAACCCATTATAAACCTTCTGTAATATCTAGATAATCCCATAAAATATATGCCTTCTCAAACATTCTTTGGTGTTATAAATCCCCTAATGGCTTCAATATTCTCTAGATCCAAATGCCTTCCTCTAAAATGGTGTGCCCGAAATAGTGGATTTGCTCTGGGTAAAAAGAGAAATTTCTCAACTTGGCATACAGTTGATGCTCCCTTAGCACTTGTAGTACCAATACCAAGTGATGATATATATTATATTGAGAATGAAATGAAACACACATAAAAATATATCATAGAGTACAACAATATTGTGAAACCCAACTTATATTAATGAATCAAACAACAAAATATTGTAGAACACAAACTAGCTAGAATGGTGGTATCTTATCTTTGAAGAAAGAGACATTGGCTATGCTCATTAAAAAAAAGATAATACAATGGGCTGCAAGAATGATCCTTTAACAAAAATAAAAAATCCTAAAGGTACAAAACCATAACCCCAGGAGGTGAAGCACTAAAACGTTTGCGGGCCCCAAGGTGGTTAGTTGATGCGTCAACTTCCCAAGGGTGCAAATTTTGCATATAATATTTGTTTGGGGAATTTCATAGCTTGTTGGAAAGATATAATTGACAAGTATAATTATTTATAGTTCCTAGGCATGCCATGGAAACCCCAAGCCCTCGAATGGCCAATTTTTTTTTATGGCATAAAATTAATAGCCCCAGAATTTTAGGACCCGAAAATCATAACAAGAACAACCAAAATGGAGAACCATTATGAGGTAGTGGAAGAGGTGGGTGTCCACCAATATCCACCTAGATCAATACTCCTCTCTTATGAAATAATGGTCCCCATTGCATCAATTTCCCTCAAGAGATGGGGAAACTTTTGTTGAATATGAACCTTGGTGAGCCACTTGCCTTGATAAAGTAGTTGTCCTACTTTGACAACCTAATAGAGTTGTGTGTTTTGATGGAAGGTTCCCTTCATCTTGGTGTCCATGAATGAATCCACTAGAGCTTGTGAAATGCAGTTGGAATTGAGTTCTATAGGGGGGAATTTCTTAGCCACCTCTAAGGTGTCCAGTAGAGGTGGGAAATATGGTTGAAGCAGCTCAACATTAAATATTGGGTGCAAGCCAAAGAAATTTGCAATACTCAATTCAAAATCATTGTCACCCATGGCCTTTGTGATGGTGTAAGGACCATATCATATTGGTCTGAGCTTCCTGTGGAGGAATATTAGTTGCTCTTTCTGTAAATGCAACCACACCTTGTCACCAACTTGAAACTTGTGTGAAGAAATAAATGTTGGTCACGTCATTGCTTATACTTGGCATTGGCCTTCTCCAAGATATCACGAACTTTATCCAAATACCCAATATTATTAGCAATGAAATTTAGCCAAATATCCAATACTATTAGCCAAAACTAGTTGAACTAACTCCACATGAAAATATTATTATCATTGCAAATCTCCTACCCTGATAAAATGTACAAAGGCATACCTTTCTTTGGTCATTCATGTCACTCCTACAAGAACCCTGAAATAAATTTTCACTGAGCCTGTCAGCACAGACATGTTAAGACCGTTTTGATAATCAATACTATTGATCATGAATTGAGTTGTTACAATCTAAAAACATACAAATAATGATTATCCTTTGGAAAATAAAGGAATTCCATAGGGGTTTGTATCCAATTCATGGCTCATTAATGTCTCAACCCCAAACATAATGCTACTTGGGGTCTAACTTCCATCCATTGGCAAACGATTTTCCTTAAGGGCATCTGTGTTTGAGCATGTAGTATGAGCGAGTGCTTCTATAGAATTGAACGTCTAGGACCCCAAAGTACTGTATTAATCCTTGATGTTGGTCTTTCATGACACCTTTAAATAACACCAAAAATTATTTTTAAACTATTGGCATTCATCTATTTGTTGTAAAATAGAAGAGATATTAATATTGGTTGATTTTGAAGGATAAATGTAAACCATATCCATGAAATATGAGACCAATTTGCAAGATAGGGAATTTTATATCCAAACAATAGTGGGATATTAAGCAAGTACAATGGTCCCCTCAATTTTGTGGCCATTTAAAATAGAAGGAAGATGATATACATCAAATCCGATCCCTAAAAAATCTTTCTTAAAAAGGGCATAACTAATTCATGATGATCACAATCATCCTGAAGAATAACAATTAATTAGGATAAGGAATGAAAACATTTATGAAGAAGCCCAACAACATTAAGTGCTCGAATACTATTCTATTTGGGGGCTTGATAGATAATATGGATAACCAACTATTGATCACTCTGTGAAACGATTCCTACAATGATCATCATATGAATATCTATTTTTTTGTGCGACAAAAGTTCTTCCTTGTATAATCCTAACTCAGTTTTTTCATATTAAATCTACATGATTGATCTGTAAAAAGGGCGAGATCAAATTTTTGCATTGTCAGTTTGCGAATTGAGAAGATTTTATAGTACATAAATAATATCAAGATGTTCCTGAACTGAGAGAGCTTTGGGAAAATGAAGCATACTATCCTTGGACTATGATTTTCATAAAGACTGTGTGAAGATAGGAAGGTCTTTTAAGACTTTGTGAAGTTCAGAATGTCTTTTTTGGTTCAATTCCAGGTTTCATGTTTGCACTAGTAGGAATCAAACCTACAGTCTCCATGTAATGAACCTGGTACATACTTGAGATGACTAGTGCGGCCAAGTTGCCTCATGCATGCAAGAGAATTCTCATGTGATTTCCATAAGCATCTATATATAATCTTTTGACATGAATATTTCCACATGTTTTTATATATATATAAATTGGATAAAATCAATGTATATAGTTATAATATTTTCCTTATTGTTAATCATATAATTGAAAATACAGTTTACTATATAATTGACTAACTTGATATAAATTGATTGTATTTTATGAATATTTTGGCTCATTATAATTTATATGATTGAATTTGTACCTCACTTCCCTACATCCTCAAAGGTTCACTAAGAGTCTACATGAGTTATTTTAGCAAGATATTAATAACACATGATCTATATAAACATATGATCTATATGATTTATATTTAGTTAGTTATTTATATATGATTTAGTTATTTGAAGCCAAGTACACTCTTCAAACCTGTTACACTGGAAAAATTAAAACAAGTTCTTTTCAAATTCAAAAAAGCGAAGAGCCCTGAGCCGGATGGCTGGACATCTGAGTTTGTCACCTTCTTTTTTGATATAGTTGGTGAGAATCTTCTCAATATGGTGGAGGAAATGAGAAGGATAGGATCTATTGTGGGCAGCCTAAATTCGAATTTTTTGACTTCGATCCCGAAGGCTAATAAACCAACTACCTTCGACAATTTTTGTCTGATTTCCTTGTGCAATTTGTGTAATAAAGTGATCTCAAAAATAATTTCAAATCGTATCAAGCCAATCCTTTCCAATTCACTTTCTACTGAACATTTGGGTTTCCTTCAAGGTAGGAGGATCCAAGATGTTATCGGAACAACTCGCGAAAGCTTACATAGTATAAAGAAGAAAAAATTAAAATCCATGGTTTTAAAACTGGACCTAAGAAAGCGTATGATTGTATCGATTGGGAATTCTTAAGACTTATCCTTATAACTGTCGGTTTTGGGATCCAGATGACCAACTGGATCATGGCATGTGTGACATATTCTTCCTTTGTTGTTATGATTAATGATGAAGCCACATATTTTTTTAGAAGTGGCATAGGACTGCATCAAGGGTGTCCACTTTCGCCCCTGCTCTTTATCCTGGTTATGGAGGGCCTCATCCTTTTATTGAAAAATCCATTTGGTGAAGGTATCATTACAAGTATAAAAGTTTCTCGTATGTATAAGATTTTTCATTCACTGTTTGTTGATGATGTTCTTATTATGATGAGGGCGACATTACAAGAATGGTGGGAAATTGAAAAAATTATCTTTTTATTTTGTAAATCATATGGGCTAACGGTAGATCAATCCAAAACTACAGTTCATTATGCAGGCCTTTCAGACATTGAACTTGCTCCTTTCAATAGCTTTCTTCTGTTTTCCTTTAGTGACTTCTCTACGGGATTCAAATACTTGGGATACTTTCTAAAGACTAGCATGCATAGGGCAGAATATTGGGATTGGATGGTAGCCAAAATAACAAAGAGGATAGGCTTATGGTGCAACTGGTGGCTTACATTAGGTGGTAGATACATCTTTGTAAAAACTGTGCTGGAAGGTCAGTGGTTTATTGAATGTCGATGGAATCAATTCCTCGTTCTATACTAAATAAGATCGGGAAATTGATGTTTCACTTTATTTGGAATGGACAAAATGATACTCAACAATTCCACCTTTGCAGATGGGATTTACTCTCTATACCAAAAAAGAATGGTGGATGGGGATTTAGAAACCTTGTACTGTTCAACATGGCACTGAATGTGAACACACTCCAGCGGGTTCTAATGCAACAGGGAATTTGGAACAAGGTGTTAAGGGATAAATATTTTCCAAATACTACAGTTATCAACTGGTATAGGTTGGAAACTCATAAGGTCTGCTCTGCGTCCAGGATTTGGACTAGCCTAGTTCTCTCTGTTCATGTAATAACTCATTGGCTCAGTTGGTCCCCAGGTTTGAGACATCTCATAAATATTGGCAGAGATCGGATTCTTGGCTTAGGTGCAAATTCGTTCCTCTCAGAAGATATTATTGCTCATTTAACTCAAAGAAGAATCGTCATTTTGGCATTAGCATCAGTTTCTCAAGATCCAATTACTTTATTTGAGACATGGATTAGCAGCGCAAAATTGGGGTTGACGGGCTTCCAAGCATATGAATGGGATTTCTACTGCAACAATTTAAATGGCACTGCAGCATAGCTCCAACATTCAAAACATACTCTCCTCTGGACATGAGGTGAATCCAATGGGAAAATGATTGTTAGAAACATATACTCATCTCTCATATCTACCCAAGATTTTCTGATCTGGAGCGGTTGGAAAGTAAAATTATGGAAGTGGAACATTCAACTAAAGATAAAACTTTTTGTTTGGATGGCGGCCAAAAATATGATATTATCTTGGGAAGTTCTACAAAAAAAAGGATGGCAGGGTCCTGGTATTTTCCCTCTCTGTAAAATCAATATTGAAGATATTGACCATCTATTTGTACATTGTTCCTTCATTCAAACAATGTGGGACAGAATATCCATCTTTCTTAAATTAAAAAAATGGTGGACGGGAACCTCCTTTAATGTTTGTTTTGACTCATGGGTAAATGACAAGAATGTGTCCAATAATCTAGTTGCACTCTTGTGCTGATATATTTGGCTTGAGAGGAATCAAGTTATATTCGAGGAGAAATTGTCATCAGTTTGGGCAGTGACTTGTAAGACTTTAGAAGTGCACAATTCTTGTTCCCATTCTAAAAAATTGAGCACTATAAGGAGGAGTCCAATCACCCAGTTTGTAGATTACACTATTGCATATTTTGACGAGGCTTCTATTCGTGGTGGATCAATCTGTGGAGCGGGGGGTGTCATCAAAATCCCAGACTTGCATGTTTATAGATGGCATATCAATGGTGGGGTCGGTACAAACTCTAAAGCGGAGCTATTGGGGGCTTGGGTAACTCTAACACTTGCAAATCTATGGAAAACTCCAAAGATACAGTTGATGGGGGATTCTAAGGTGATTATAGATTGGTTGAACCAAAAGGGAAATTTAAGTGCTATTGATATTGAAGGTTGGAAGCACAGAACCAAGGTATTGACTACAATCTTCTAAGAAATCAACTTTCAAAATATATTAAGGTAATATAACAAGGAAGCAAACCTTCTTTCCAAACAAGCCTTGCTAGGTCCAAAAGGCATATTAACTTACTATACTTGGGAAAATGGGAAGGCAAGTCCACTATTCCATCTAAATCTCTTCTGAAGACCGGGGTTACTAGCTTTTTTGGATTTGGCTCAATTTTTGGTTCCTGGTTTCATAGTCTATAGTCTCCTTTGTGGAGTTGAACTATTATGTAGTTGGATTTCTTTGAGTGATTTTGTAATGGTTCATTTTGGATAACTCATGCTGATTCGTTAGGAAATTGATTTATATGCTCTTTAGTTGGCGATAGTATAGTACTGATGGATTAGTTGGGAAATATCATTTTTGAGCAGTACTTTGTTGATGTAAATGAGATTATACTCTAATATAATTTTGAGCGATTTTTCTATTCGAAAAAAAAGTTATTAGAAGTCGGACCATTAATAGAGAAGTCAATCTTCTTTATCAACTTTACTAGCTAAAAGTCATGGTAATTTTAAATTTTCATACGCTAAAACATAATATATTTTTTTAAATTGTCATCTTTTTTTTTTGTTTGTGTAGCCAAAATTTTGATTTCTCTATTTCTTTATTTTGTTTTTTTTTCTATGGATTTCTTTTATATTCTCCACCTATCACATGGTAAAAGAGTGATGATGGTATTGTATATCGAAGTAAATTTACTATAAAATCAATCATATAATTCTCTTCTAAACTTTAAAAAATTATACGCAATACTAAATAAATTAAAAATAGATCAAATAAGCTTACGTTTATTAATCAACGGATTAAAAAAATAATCAATTGGCTAGCTGGGGCCTTCAATATTTGCATGGCAACAGTGTTGCAATGATCTATTACACCCACCATATAAAATGTGATCGATATATGCCTACTAGCATGACTCTCCAGAGTTTGCATTGGGGTTTATAGGATTCAATATATTTTCCAAAGTTTCCTAAGTATTTGAAATGAGCTTCCACACAACTTGACTATCAAGGTAATCGAAAAATAACATTCCCTAGATATCTATTTGCCTGGTATGTACAAACATTCTGTCAAAGATGATATACATAGAAAGACCCTCATGTCTGAGTGGCATTGAAACCCATTTCATACCCAATTCTAGAAGTAGTTTAGAAGCAATTGTGGCATAAGAAAAGGAAGAGTCTCTTTGAAATGCAGTGCCCATTAGAGAGCCATAGCCCATTCCGGGTGTATATCTAGGTGAAATACATGTACGTTGCAAAGGGAATTGGATGTTTCCCTCGGTGGGTTCTGGTGATGTGTAAGAGATAGATGTTTTCCCGAAGGGTCAATGTAATATTATAGCATCCATTGAATGAAAAGTGGACCAACTATATTCAACATTACCAAAAGAAAATATAAGCTACTTCTTATCGTCAATTACTATGCTACCATAGTTGTATAAAGTTAAGATTTCCACTAAACATACTTGTTTATAATGTTGTAATTTGAGATGAGATACCATAGTTGTATAAAGTTAAGATTTCCACTAAACATACTTGTTTATAATGTTGTAATTTGAGATGAGATAATGGTGGATTAGTAAATATATCTTTTAGTTTAAAAAATATTAGAGGAAAAAAACATTTGAATATCAAAAAAGTTAATAATAATTAATTATTTAAAAAATTTCACATAGAAAAATATCTTTGTAATAATTAAATATTTATTATAACAAAAATTGGATTTCATGGCTTATACTTTTAATTGGTTGAGATTTCAATTTCTCTCTTATACAACATATTTTTATATGTTACAAAGGCAGAGACTATGTCACTGAGAAGTTCTTGTGAAATAATAAATTTAAAATTTATATGTTGCAAAGGCTAAGAATTTCTTGTGAAATAATAAATTTAAAATTTATATGTTGAAAAGGGATGATGTTACTCAGAAACTTTTGTGAAATAATGAATGCAAAATAAATTATAAAAAAAAATTGAATAACACTTTATTTATTATTAGGAAGCAAATAGATAGTAGGAGAATGTTGTTTTTGTTAACTAATCCTCCGGTGGTTATGTAATATGGTGGTTATGTAATGTTCGCTCAACTGCTCGACAGTTGAACTATCTACTTAATTGTTCGCCTATCCGCATAATTGTCCACATATACATATAAACATTGTATCCAAGTTTTTAATCAATAAAATAAAAACCTTCGATTTTATCTCTGTGTTAATTGTGGAGTTTACTATGTTAACTATGGAGTTTATTTGGTCTGTGTACAGTGGTATCAGAGCCACGTTTTTGTTTAAAACTCCATGCTATTTTTTGTGCCTGCGTGAGAGGGCATGGAGCAATGGCGAAGAAGCTCCATATTCGAGAGGATCCGCCTGTGTGCAACACTGTTAAAGCCGCCTGTGTACAACACTGTTAAAAATGTTGTTGCAGCGAAGGGACAACGAGTGCCCAAATTCCCTCCAGCATCCAGACACTGGGTGAAAACATCATTTCTAGAAAATAATCCTCTATCTTGGGCTTGTCTATGGGAGCCATTGTGAGCAGTCTACATAGTCGTTTTTCAGCAGCCAAGGTCATAGGTGTGGTTGTTGTGAGATTTTGTTTTTCTTTGCAAGTGGAATTTAATTTACACAGTTTACAATGCATTCCTTAATATCGATTATGGGAGTAATGCTCTTTGGACAAGAAAATTACCAACAATGGTTTCGAAAAATAAAAAATTCTCTTATTTTTAATGATTTATGGGAGGAAATTTGTGAAGGAAAGGATGAAAATGACCCAGAGCAACCTACAAATGCCAGACAACTTGCAATTTGGAAGAGTAAAGACAAAAAGGAACATGATTTAATTTCTTCCTTAGTCACTGAAGAGGTAAGTAGACATATTCTCTCCATCACCACAGCGTTTAAAGCATTCCAGAAATTAAAAGATCTTTATGACTCCCATTCAGAGATGGAAATTATACAATTGTTGGTGAAGTTGTTTAATCTGGAACTGAAAGATAATAATCCCATGAAGTTAGCTTCCAAAATTAAATCTCTTTTTCATGATATTGACTCAACTGGTATTAAAGTTGATTTACAACTCATTGCATTTATTAAATCCCTATATCCTACCTATTCACACTACTTAGAGTCTCTTCAATCTAGTGGACAAATGAAAGCCATGACTTTTGATACTCTTGTAGACAAAACTGTCGAAAGAGAGAAAGATTTTGGGAAGAAGGAATCTTTTTCCACTTCCATAGTTGAGACTTTGTGTCTTGCACAGAAAGTGTAGAAACCTAGAGGAGAGTCTGCTAGATTTGACAATAGTAACAGAGGTCATGGTAGGAGACCATTTAGAGGCAGAGAGGGTCATTATCATCAAGGAGACAGACAAAAAGATGATAGACAGAAAAAACATTTTCAGAATGATAAACAATCTCTCAAGTGTTATAGGTGTGGTAAACTGAGCCATACCTCTTCTCATTGTTGCACTCCTTGGGAAAGGATTAGTGAGAAGAAAGAGAAACAACCTCCGGACAAAGGAAAACCACCTGAATTTGCCCACTATATTGTTTCACATTGTAATCTTAGTATGAATGAAGTTTTTATCACGTATTTTGCTTCTTGGGAAGACACTTGGATTTTAGATATTGGGGCCACTTGCCACATGACCTTCAAAAGTGATTTTTTTGAGACATTCAATAATCACATTGATGGAATAGTTTATTTTGCTGATAAGTCCCAGTTAAAGCCTTCGGGAATTGGATCTATTTGACTTCGCTTACCAGGACTTGTTGATTATATTTTACATGATGTTCTTTACATTCCTCAATTAAAAATAAATCTGATGTCTCTCATACATATCAGGCAGCAAGGACATTCTATACATATGTTTGATGGTATAATTTAAATAAGAAAAGCATCTGATCAGGTCATTGTTATGACCGGTGTTGAAGAAGAAAAAGTTTTAAAACTTAAAGGGACATCCTCTTTTCAATCTAATTCATATCTTTTGTCTCATCATAGTGATACTTTGTCTTCCATCTTGTTGTGGCATGCTCGTTTTGGTCATATTAATTATGATAGTATATGGATTATGAAACAACAAGGTATTCAAGGGCTTCCTACTATTCCAATAAAGATTTCTCCATGTAATGTTTGTATTATAGACAAGAATTGTAAACAACCTTTTTATGGATCTACTTCCTGAGCTTCCAAGAAGTTAGGTCTCATACATTATGATTTATGTGGGCCCAAGCCTGTTCAATCTACAAATGGTAATAAATATCAGCTGACTTTTATTGTTGACTACACCAGGATGTGTTGGGTTTATTTGTTGAAAGATAAATCTCAGGTTTCTGCAACTTTTAAGAATTTTCATTTATGGATTACAAATGAAACTCAACTTAATATTGGCACTCTATGATCAGATAATGGTGGTGAATACACCTCTAATGCATTTGAAAAGTACTTACAGGATAATGGTATTAAACATCAGACCACCATCCATTATACTCCATAACAGAACGATGTAGCATAGCGCATGAACAAAACTTTGCTTAATATGGTAAGGTCAATAATGTATTTTCAGAATGTCAGGTTGATGTTTTAGGGAGAAGCGGTACTTTGTGTCATTTATATTCGCAATCGTTGTCCTTCTACTGTCATCAATAATAAGTCCCCTTATGAATTGTGGTATAATCATCTTCATATTGTTCAAAATTTTGGAGTTTTTGGTTCTCCATGTTATGCTTTAATTCCTAAAAAACAACATGACAAATTGGGTGCAAGAAGTCGCAAATGTCTTTTCTTGGGGTATTCTAATATCTCCAGAGCTTATCGATTGTATGATGAGGAAATGTAATGATCCTGAGCCAATTTTTTTCTTGGAACCACTAACTACCTCTATTGTGTGTGATGTGCAGGTGACTGATGAAGTTGTCCAGTTATTCAGTGGTGTTTATACAAGATTTGTCCAACACATGCAAGATCACAATACATTCAAGATATAGAAAACACAAGCATAGATCTGACGTTTTATTATAAGAAGCATGAATCAGATACAATAGATAGCCGATATGGAATAATCCTCAGATGGCCTGATAGATAATAAGTATGAGCTGCTACAAAATGCTCCCGCCAATACAAAATATGCCTCCAAAGGCTAGATGATAGATGAAGACCAATACAAGTAGATCTGGATGTCGATTCCTCAAGATGGAAGGTGCCATGCTCCAATAGAAGGATGAAACCCTCAATAACTTGGTCCAACTGTAAGAAGACTCCAAATGAGCCCAAAATCTACCAATTGATAGATCGGGGTGATAGGAACACCCTCCTGAAATCTCAAGCCAAAAGGCTAAGGAAAACTCCTCCAAATTATGAATCCTCTAATGAAGCTGCATCCTCCTGGATGCCTAAAACCCTAGGTAGCTCAGCCCTGATGAGAGAAGTCTCCAAATGCCCTGAAACTTCCTAGGAATGTATATCAGGCTATGAGAACCCCGTAGGAGAAGTTTCAGACGCAGATTCTAGGTGAAGCTCTCTAGATCTGATATTTACTGAATCATAGGACGTCCCTTTGCCTCTAAGTCGTCCCAATCTGAAGCTAAATATATGATGGTGATAAATCTCCAGAAAAACCCTCAAAATGATGGTTGGACACCTGCAAGTAAAACCCAAATGTCGGAATGGCCAAAGGCCCTCCTCATCAGCTAGATCGAACCCTTCTCTAGATGATGGTGCGCCCTTGCTGGAAACTCAAGAACAGTATGGCCCTGCTACTTTCTGAATCTCTAGGTGGAAATATGCTGAGTGTAGAATGGTGTGGAGGAGTCTTTCATCCCCGAGACCAAGCTGTGGAACAAGGTGAGTGGATCTTTCACCACTGAGTTTCTCACAAGGGTTTGTACAGCAAAACCCCCAAACTATATGCTCAAGAGAAATAACAAGAAATATACCAAATCCACAATGAATAATAGGTGCACCCCAGCCTTCTATTTATTATTTTTCCTTCTATTCCTCTATTGAGTTAGATTAACTCCCAGGGTTAACTTCTATTCTTCCATTGAGTTATCTTTTACTCCTTTTTCCCTTTCTCAGGTCAACTTAATAATATAACCTTAGTCTAGTTGACCTTTCCCCTTATTGTGAGACTATGGCCTAGTGGGGATGCCCAAGCCACTGAGTCTCCTCAACACCTATTCATCAAGAGGTGGGGGACATTACAGTCTCCCCTGCTAGAAATCTCTTATCCTCAAGCAATTCCAAACCTTCTTCTCTTACCACATGTTCCTTTTCCCAGGTGGCATCCTCAATGGGTAAATCCTGTCATCTGATCAGGTACTCCTTGACGCTTTAGTTTTTGAGACTCTTCTCTCGGACCTCTAGTATCTCTTATGGAATCAAGACAAGTTGTCCTTCCTCATCCATGGGAGGTAATACCTCAATGGGTGTGACATGTTGGCCGAGGGATTTCTTAAGGTAGGAGACATGGAAAACACTGTGTATTTTGCTACCCTGTGGAAGCTCTAGCTCATAAGCTACGGCCCCTATCTTCTTGTTGACTCTATAGGGCCCAAATAAATGTGGCCGCAGTTTCTCCGCTCCGCTTATTTTAATGGAAGACTGCTTGTATGGTTGGAGCCTCAGATAGACTAAGTCATCAGCCTCAAAAGTACGGTCAATTATGTGCTTGTCTGCTTGGACCTTCTGCTGGTTTTGTGCCCTCTATAGATGATCCTTCAGCTCCCTAAGAATGTCTTGGCTCTGTTGTATCCAATCCTGTACCATAGGTTCCCTGCTGTCACCAAACACAATCTCCACAAATGATAAAGGATCATAGCCATACAAGGCCCTGGATAGTGACATGCCAATGGACATATGTTGGGTGGTGTTGTAGCAATATTCTCCCAGATGCAACCATCTGGCCCACGCTTTTTGTTCCCCTGCCACATAATTTCTGAGGTAGCCTCCACCCACTTGTTGACTATCTCTGTCTATCCATTCGTCTGAGGGTGATAGCTAGTGCTAGGGGTCAAGGCCGTACCAACCAATCTGAATAACTCTTGCCAGAAAGTACTCATAAACCTGCTATCCCTGTCGCTGACAATGGTCTTGGGTAGGCCGTGCAACCTGAAAATATCCCTAAAGAACAGTTCATCCACCTGTGTTGCACTGAAGTCAGTAGTTATGGCAAAGAAGTGTGCAAACTTTGTTAACCTGTCCACTACTACAAAAATGCAGTCCTTCCCTTGCATCTTTGGCAGCCCAATGATGAAATCCATGGATATGCTTTCCCACTTGTGCTCTGGAATGGGCAAGGGTTGCAGTGGTCTTGTTGGGTGCGTGTGCTCATCCTTGTTCGCCTAACATGTAGTACACTCCTTGATGTGCTTAATCACGTCCTCCTTGAGGCCCTTCCAAGAGAACCTTTCTCTTACCTGCCTGTACGTCTTGTTGATCCCCTGATGTCCTGCCATTGGTGAGTTATGGCATGCCTACAATACCTTGTCCTTGAAGGCCGATCCAGGAACCAAGAAGATTCAGTCCTTGTAGTAGATGAGGTCATTTATAACCTTGAAATTATCATCTTGTACCTTCCCATCCAATAGCTGGCATGTGAACTGGTCCTCTGCATACTCCATCACCAAATGGTCTTTCCAATCAACTGATACACCTGTCATGGAAAGGATGGATGGCCTCCTAGATAAAGCATCAGCCACCACATTGTTCTTCCCTTTGACAAATTCAATGTAAAAGTCGTAAGCCTGTATTCTGCTTACCCATTTTTGTTGCCTCTCGTTCAAGTCCTTCTGCTCCAATAGATATTTGAGACTGTTATGATCTGACTTGACCACAAACTGAGCACCTACCAAGTATTGACGGAATTTGGCTAATGCATTCATGATAGCCAACATTTCTTTGTCATAAACATTGTAAAGTAGCTCGGGACCCTTGAGTTTCCGACTCTCATAGGCAAAAGGGTGCCTCTTCTGCATCAGTACGACCCCTATTCCTTCCCTGGAGGCATCACACTCCAGGGTAAAAGGGAGGCTGAAGTCTAGAAGGGCTAAGACTGGGCACGTACTCATCACCTTCTTCATCTTGTCCATTGTTATTTGAGCCTCCTCGTCCCACTTGAAGGCTCCTTTCTTAGTCAAATCGGTCAACGGTGCACACAGCTGAGAAAATCCTTTGACAAACTTCCTGTAATACGTGCACATGCCCAGAAATCCTCTCAATAATGTGAGTGTCTTGGGAGTAGGCCATTCCATGATGGCTTTTATTTTTTCCTGGTGTACATGTACCCCCTTTGCCCCAATGATGTGTCCTAAATAGAGGACCTATGTCATTCCAAACTCGCATTTGGACTCCTTAGCATACAGTGACTGTTCCTCCATGATAGACAAAATCCGATCCACATGCCTGAGATGCTCCTCCCACGTCTTGTTGTAGATAAGAAAGTCATCAAAAAATACCAACAGGTGCTTCCTCAGTTGTTTGTTGAACACGTGGTTCATACATGATTGGAATGTAGCAAGGGCATTGGTTAACCCAAAGGGCATCACCAAAAACTCATAATGGCCATAATGACATCTAAAAGTTGTTTTTGAGATGTCTTCCTCCCTCATATTGATCTGATGATATCCAGAACAAAGGTCAATCTTAGTGAAGTAGTTGGCCCCATGCAATTCGTCCAATAGTTCATCAATCCTTGGTATCGGGTACCTATTTTTTATGGTCTTTTTATTCAAGGCCCTGAAGTCAATGCACATTCTCATAGTGCCATCTTTCTTCTTTACCAGCACTACTGAAGAAGCAAAAGGGCTAGTGTTGGGCCTGATGTGCCCCATGTCCAGAAGTTCCTTGATGGCCTTCTCTATCTCATCTTTGTACTTCTTGGGATGTTTGTATGGTGTGGTAATGACTGGTTTGGCCCCTTCCTCTAGTTCAATAATGTGCTCAAACCCTCTATCTGGTGGTACCCCTGGAGGGATAGGTCCAAACACCTTGTGGTGTCTGTCAAGGATTTTTTTAATTTCTAGGGTGTAGTGAACCTTGCCCTCCTCATCCATACGTGTTACAATCCTGCACTCTGCTGCGTATACTATCTCATATCTCTGGAAGATGGCCTCCATCCTCTTGGCCATGACTACCTTTGCAGCATTCCCTGTCATGCCCCGGAGCACTACCTTTCGTCCACCCTCCTCTGTGAATGACATTTCCATGGTTTTGTAGTTGGTGGTGATAGGCCCCAATGTGCTAAGCCACTGAACTCCAAGGATGATGTTTGTATCCAGAAGGTTCATGACATAGACGTCCTGTATTAGCTCATGCCTACCCAAGGTAAGCTTCATGCCCAGAATGTATCTGTCGTAGGGAATAGTGCTTCCACCTGCTACCTCCACCTTGAACCCTTCAAATTCTACTGTGGGTATGTGCCTTCTTTTCAGTAATGTCGAATCAATGAAGTTGTGGGAAGCTCCTCCATCAATCAAAACCGAAACTCTATATCCCTGCAAGACCCCCCTCATTCGGAAGGTGTTATACTTGGGCACTCCACTGATAGATGCCAAGGTGGCCATATTGTCCTACCCTGTGATTTGTTCCTCTACTGCCTCAGTGGTTTCTGCCTCCATTTTTTGTATCTGGTCGATCTCTTCTTCCTCTTCATTGTCTGAAGTGACCTCAATGTAGTGCACTTGACCACGGCCCATGCATTTGTGTGGTGGGTTCCATGGTTCTTTGCAAGTGAAGCAAAGTTGCTTCCATCTCAACTCCCTCCTGGTGTTCTCATCCACTCTGTCATGGCCCCTGTCAAAACTCCTTGGGTCACATCCTCCTTGGTTCATTGGAGGTCATTGGTCTCTTCCTCCACTATTAAGAGGTGGTCTAGGTACAAATTTGGGCTTAGCCACTGGTCCTAGATCCCTTGTCTTCCAGATAGCCTCCTGTAGGTTGGTAGGCTTGAAAGCCTTGAACCAACCCTTCAAGGGCTCCATCAACCCCTCGGTGAAGAGCATCATAAGCCTGGTTGGAGACATATCCTGCACCATCACTACCAACCTTTGAAATTCATCAATATATACTTCGGTTGTACCAGTTTGCCTGAGTTGTGTGAGCTCCCGGAAATGTAGCTCAGGATCTCCCTGATCAAACCTATCAATGAGCCTCTGAGTGAATTCTGTGTAAGACATTATTTGATTGTGGCCAAGTGTGGTGAGTCCATGATACCACCAATCATGAGCCTTGCCATCCAAGTACATAGTAGCAAACTTGATGGCTTCCATCTCCCTCATAGGATTAAGTTGTAGATAGGTGTCCAACTTTTGCACCCAAGCATGTGTTGTCATCTTGGTCGTACCATCAAAATATGGGATCTCTATCTTCCCTGCTCTTCGTTCAAACTCAAAATTGTTCCTGTGGTTTGATCTAGGCTTATTTCTGAACTTGAGTTGGCAATATTGATCCAGGGACATCTGCCTTTGAATCACCATATCCAACCCGTAGTACTCCTTGGTGCATCGTGACATATGTTCAACAAAATCGTCCACCTCCTTCTATTGCCCTTTTTCATCAGTGAACGTAGGCATGTATGGCCTGGGGTTAGCCCTGCTACCCAAGTGCCCATAGGATGTTCCACCTCCAAGGCTTCCTTCAGATGTAGGCCCTTTCTCCAGATTATATCGGATCTCACCATGGGATCCACCAGATCTACTAGCTTCTTTGTTTCCGTACGTCTCAGGTTCCTTCCCTTTATGATTCATCTGCATCAGCAACTTGGTTATCAATGTTTGGTTCTCATCAATTTTTTTCAAATTTCCATCTACCTTATTCAGGGTCTCTGTAATCTTGGCCTGTTCCCTGCGGCTTGTCTCCTGGCTCTCTTGCAAATGATGGACTAAGTTGCTTTCTGTGAGATTCAGGGTCTTACGGAATTCAGTTGCCAAATAAGCCAAGCCTTGTGGCTCACGGTCATCTCCTGAGCCCTCCATTTCGGCCTCTGTTTCACTGGTTGGTTTCTTCCTTCAGCCCATAAAGATTCCACTATACCTCTGCATGCGCCAATCCCTCCACGGGTTGGAGGATCAGAGCTCTGATACCACTGTAATGATCCCAAGCCAATTTTTTGCTTGGAACCATTAACTGCCTTTGTTGTGTTTGATGTGCAGGTGACTAATGAAGTTGTCCAGTTATTCAGTGGTGTTTATACAAGATTTGTCCAACACATGCAGGATCACAATGCATTCAAGATATAGAAAACACAAGCATAGATCTGACCTTTTATTATAAGAAGCATGAATCAGATACAATAGATAGTCGATCTAGAATAATCCTCAGATGGCCTGATAGATAATAAGTATGAGCTGCTACAAAATGCTCTTGCCAATACAAAATATGCCTCCAAAGGCTGGATGATAGATGAAGACCAATACAAGTAGATCTGGATGTCGATTCCTCAAGCTGGAAGGTGCCACACTCCAATAGAAGGCTGAAACCCTCAATAACTCGGCCCAACTGTAAAAAGACTCCAAATGAGCCCAAACTCTGCCAACTGATAGATCGGGGTGATAGGAACACCCTCCTGAAATCTCAAGCCAAAAGGCTAAGGAAAACTCCTCCAAATTTTGAATCCTCTAATGAAGTTGTGCCCTCCTGGATGCCTGGAACCCTAGGTAGCTCGGCCCTCATGAGAGAAGTCTCCAAATGCCCTGAAACTTCCCAGGAATGTAGATCAGGCTATGAGAACCCCGTAGGAGAAGTTTTGGACTCAGATTCTAGGTGAAGCTCTCTAGATCTGAGATTTACTGAATCATAGGACGTCCCTTTGCCTCCAAGTCGTGCCAATCTGGAGCTAAATATCTGATGGTGATAACTCTCTAGAAAAACCCTCAAAATGATGGTTGGACCCCTACAAGTAAAACCCAAATGTCGGAATGGCCAAAGGCCCTCCTAATCAGCTGGATCGAACCCTTCTCTAGATGATGGTGCGCCCTTGCTGGAAACTCAAGAATAGTACGGCCCTGCTACTTTCTAAATCATTAGGTGGAAATACGCTGAGTGTAGAATGGTGTGGAGGAGTCTTTCATCCCAGAGACCAAGTTGTGGAACAAGGTGAGTGGATCTTTCACCACTGATTTACTCACAAGGGTTTGTACAGCAAAACCCCCAAACTGTATGCTCAAGAGAAATAACAAGCAATATACCAAATCCAGAATGAATAATAGGTGCGCCCCAGCCTTCTATTTATCCTTTTTCCTTCTATTCCTATGTTGAGTTAGATGAACTCCCAGGGTTAACTTCTATTCTTCCATTGAGTTATCTTTTACTCCTTTTTCCCTTTCTCAGGTCAACTTAAGAATATAACCTTAGTCTAGTTGACCTTTCCCTTTATTGTGAGACTATGGCCTAGTGGGGATGCCCAAGCCACTAAGTCTCCTCAACACCTCTTCATCAAGAGGTGGGGGACATTATAGGAAAACAAAAAAAATGTTGTTTCAAGAGATGTTGTTTTTCTTGAATTTGTTAAAAATGCTTCTACTATTGATAGGCAACTCAATCATTTGGATTGATTCCCTTCAAAGAAGTTTTATTATGAATGGGATAATGATCTTCCACATTCTGAAGGGGGGATTCATATTCTAGACCAGTCTGTGGATTTTCCTTCAACAACACCAGAGAATGAGACCACATCAAAAAATGAAGAAAAATTAGTTGATAGCAATGTTTTTTATGGTAATAATGTTTATGTAGAAGAACAATTGGTTGATAATAATGTTCCTACCGAGGAAAAATTGGAGGATAATACTGATCCTGAAGAACCTATTTCAAAGACTCTTGAAACCAAGAAAACATTGCAGCAATCAGAACACAGATCAACACAAACCAAGACAATGCCAAAAAGGTATGGTGAATTTGAGTTAAACATTTATGTTGTTAATGAACCTACTACTTTTGAAGAAGCCACTAGTTGTAATGAATGGAAATATTCAATGCAAAAAGAGTATGATGCTCTTATTAAAAATGGCACTTGGAGGTTGGTGGATCCTCCTATTGGCATCAAACCAATTGGTAGTAAGTGGGTTTATAAAACTAAATATAAATTTGATGGTTCTCTTAATAAGCACAAAGCAAGACTTGTAGCAAAGGGGTATGCACAAAAATAAGGTATTTATTATATAGAAACATTTGCTCCTACAACGAAATGGGGCACTATTAGAACTTTATTTTCTCTTGCAGCTCAAAAAGGATGGAAAATACATCACATGGATGTAAAAAATGCCTTATTAAATGGAGATTTAAAAGAAGATGTCTATATGTTGTAGCCAGAGTGTTTTTCTATTAAAGGAAAAGAGCATAAAGTATGCAAATTGATAAAATCATTGTATGGTTTAAAACAAGCACCTCGTGCTTGGTATGGAAAGTTAACTGAACATATTCTCAAGTTGAATTATAAGCATTTCAATCTAGATGATGCAACTTTATTTGTTAAAAAAGTTGGAAGATCAGTTGTATATCTAGTTGTTTATGTAGATGATTTGCTTATCACAAGAAATAATGATGATTATATAGCATCTATTAAAAAGGAGTTGAAAAATGTTTTTGATATGACAGATTTGGGTTTACTACATTATTATCTAGGGATCGAAGTAGATGAAAAACCGAAGCACATTTTTATTTTTCAGAAGAAATATATTGGAGAACAATTGAGCAAATTTGAGATAAAGGATTGTAATCTTGTTTCTACTCCAATGGAGCAGAATCTAAAACTTACTTCAAATGAAGGTAGTGCATTTGAATATCCAACAAAGTATAAACAACTTGTTGGAAGTTTAATTTATCTTACTACTACTCATCCTGACATAACTTTTGTTGTAGGAATACTTTCCAAGTTTATTCATTAGCCCTGTGAAGGTCATTGGACAACAACAAAACAAGTGCTCAAATATTTAAAAGGCACTCAATCATATGGCATCAAATATTCTAAAGTTTCATACTTCCATCTCATTGGTTATTCAGATTCTGACTTTGACAGAGATAAAGAGCATGGGGTGTCTACTTCAAGTTATTTGATGAATCTTGGATCAACAACCATCACTTGGAGATCAGGAAAGCAATCAATTCTTGATGATTCTACAACTGAATTCGAATACGTTGTAGCAGCTCAAGCCACAAAAGAAATCATTTGACTTAGGAAAATTCTTGAATACTTACAAGAGAAACAAATGACTTCGACTCCTTTCTTTGTTGACAATACTTATGCAATACAATTGGCCAAAAATCCTAAATTCCATGATCGAACCAAACATATCAACACCAAATATCATTTGATTCGACATCATGTTGAGGCCAAAACCATTCAACTCAATCATTGTTCCACTTCAAAGCAAATTGCCGACATCTTTACAAAAGCTTTGGGTCGAGAGAAATTTGAAATTTTTTTAATGATGCTTGGGATGACAAGTGTTCCTTCGAATTAACGGGGGAATGTTAACTAATCCTCTGAAGGTTATGTAATATGGCAGTTGTGTAATGTTTGTTCAACTACTTGACAGTTGAACTATCCGCTTAATTGTTCGCCTATCCGCCTAACTGTCCGCATATGCATATAAACAATGTATCCAAGTTTTTAATCAATACGATAAAAAACTTTGATTTGATCTCTGTGTTAACTCACCATGTCTTACTAAGAACTTTCTATACAGTTAAAGAAAAACTTAATGATCATATATTAAATTACAAAAACTTAGATAACAATATGTCAAACTAAAACTCAATCATCATATATTAAATTACAAAAACTCAGATAACAATATGTCAAAATGCAAAGTAAAAGTTTGAAAGTTTTTTAATTTAAACATGGTTAAATATGAAATTAAGTAGGCCTTGACTCTTGTTTATGATATATGTCATGCTAATGGCTTATCATAGGTTGTTTGAGCAAATGTTGTTATGAACGTGTCACAACAACAATTTAAGCAAATCTGAAGCAATTTAAGAATTGGAGTATTATATATCATTATGGTGTTATCCTCAATAATAAAAGTCATTTCCTACTCCAGATTCATATTTCTAAACCTGCTTGGTAGAGACTAAATTGGCCTACAATAATTGTGTTATAATCATAGATTTTCCTCCATGAGCTTAGAATGTTTATTATTTTCCTCATTGTATTAACAATTTATGTCAACAATGTTTAAAAATTTCAAGAGTCACCTAGATTTTGATCTCTTTTAAATTACAATATATGTTGTCAAAGCATTAAGTGATTCTTAATTGACACACTTATTCATTTTCATTTACTTCTAGTGTAATATCTTTTTTAAGATTACTATGCAAATAAGTAGGGATTTCAATCACACAACAAACCATTTATTTACCACAACTATTTTTAAATATTTATTTTTTTCAAAATAAATTTAATTTTTAATATAAATGAAAATATTAATGTAAAGGTTTAAAAAAAAAACATTTTAAAGATTTTATACATTCATACAAGAAACCATGTTTGTAGTTTTCTCTCTTAAGCTAAAGAACCTCCTATTTAATTAAAAAGCTCTTGACTACAAACCGTGTATGGACTCTTAAGATGAGCTTGGATCCTTAATAGACAAATACCACTGACTAACAATGGGAAGATTGGATTTCAAAGATGAGTCAAATACCACTGACTAACAATGGGAAGATTGGATTTCAAAGATGAGTCAAAGAGTAATGAGTAAACTTAAATCTATAGTCATATTTATAATCTTTATATGTGAGATGTATTAAGTAATAATAAATCTATTATCTTTATGTGAGATGTATTAAGTAATAATAAATCTATTATCTTTATGTAAGATTGGATTTAAAAGTGAGTTAAAAATAATGAGTAACAATAAAATGTATGCTTCATAATGATAAATTAAAATAATAATAAATAACAATAAGATTTATTTTTCTAAATTATAAATAAAAAATATCCCGTGCACCCATTTCCAAATCAAGTCTTCCTCGTAACAAACTTGTGACAAAAACTGCTAAATTGCCAAAACAGGCAATTCTTATACTGCTAAGATTAAGTGAACCGGTTACCGTTTCACTAAGCTCCAGCTGTGCTAAAGCAATATTAGATAGCCATCCGAACCAGACAACCAATTGAACAATTAACAAGTGGATGAGGCGTTGGCTTCCCTGCCGATTCTTGAATAAGCCCATTTCAAAATACAATCCAACGGGAACAGAGAGTCTGTCCAGGCGGTGATAAAAAACTATTCAAAATCCCCAATCTGCCCACAAACCATGATTTGCCCGTGCTGTACTGTGGAGAGTGTAATATAGATGGAGAAGAGATCATCTAGACATGGAATATATCTTTTTCAACCCAAGCAACTTTTACTTTGGTATATTTTAGCATGATCAAAACGTCACAATCTTTTTATTCTTAAATTAAAAATAATTAATTAAGGAAGATCTGTGTATGTGTCAGATTTAAAGTTAAAAGATCTGTGTATGATTTATTCCTTTTTCTTTTCAACTTTTATTGATTACATGTCAGATTTAAAGTTAAAAGATCTGTATATGATTTAAGAACAAAATTGACTAACAAGGACTTTTTCATTTCATTCCTATTTATTTATTACGTTTAAGATTTAAAATTAAATTTCAACTTTCAATATGTTAACCTTAACCTGTGATTTAATAGATATAAATTTAGTCAGATAAGAGTTTGGAAACTTTTTACTTTATATTTAAAACTTTTAAATATATATTTAAAATAATTCAAAATTAAAATGATTAATTATTTATTATTTATTTTTATCAAATTTATAATATAATTAAATATATTAAAAAATTAAAACCATTAAACATAAAAATAAGATTATTCAAAATTTAATAATAGTTCTAAAATAATGTATCCAATTAACTGATATATAATTTATAACTTTTGTTTAATATTATATAAAAAATAATATTAACATAGATAAAGAAAGTTTCTTTTTGAAATAAGATGTAAAATTATTTTTGGTGTGGTATAATCAATATTTTTACTGTACATGTACATGATTAACATTAGGTTAAGACTAAATCAATATAGATTTCGAACTTTTTCTAATAAATTATCCATATTTAACATTGAACATGTTTATGCTATGTTAAATTATGTGTCATTTTACTAATATATAATTTTAATTAAAAAATTAGACATACAATTTGGAATTCTCATGATGTTGATATTTCTTATTTTCATATAATATATATGGTTTTGGATATATATAAGTACACTATAAATATTATGTTCACTCCTTTTTATGAGTAAATCATAAATGTTTTATTCACTTATCTTTATGAACATCCATCTTAAGCAAAAACTAATAAAGTCTAGTTATTTTATGTTCACTCCTTTTTATGAGTAAATCATAAATGTTTTATTCACTTATCTTTATGAACATCCATCTTAAGCAAAAACTAATAAAGTCTAGTTATTTTTTGGCAACCTCTCATACATTAAACAAAGAATAAGGTAAAGAGAATGAAGTGATCAGCTTTTTAAACCAATGTTTATCTTAGGCAAAGAAAATAAACCACCACATTTTTCTTTATGCCGAATTTAAATTGTTTAGGCACAAAGTTCAAAACTAGATTTCAAAGTATGAAGAATTTTAAATATCATTTAATAAAGAATTTTCAGCAAAGAGAATAAAGCTATCACCTTTTTACACTGAATTTACATTGTTTAGAAACAAAGTTCAAAACTAAATTTCAAAGCATGAAGCATTTTAAATATCATTTAATAAACATTTTTCAGTAGGTAAAGAGAATAAAACTACCACCTTTTTCTTTATGCTGAATTTACATTATTTAGGCACAAACTTCAAAACTAGATTTCAAAAAGCATTTTAAATATCATTTAATAAAGAATTTTCAGTTTGTAAGAATATAATAAAGTAATTGATATTTAATAGTAATAAGAAATGGTTTTTTTCTTTTGTTTTAATTTATGTTTTTTCATTTTTTTTTTTGGAATAATAGACATTTTAGTATTTTAAAATACTTTTGAGTTGGTGCAAATTAATGTTTCGAGTTGGTGCAAATTAATGTTTCTCTACCAAGAGAGGGTAGTATGCAAGTATGAAAAATTAACATTTTGTTGAGTAGGAAAAATTAAGAGAAGTATATGTACAACTTGTTAGAATATGGTGTATAAAGATGAAAAAGTAGGAAATTTAATAATGTTCCATAATATATAATTTTTATTTATGAAAAAATTGTATAACTAAAAAAATCATGCTCTTCTAACATTGGCTTGTTACTTTTTCTCTAAAATATACTACATATATTCCCATTAATGTGTAGTTGTGGTAGATATAAGTGGTTCTTGTCTATATATATATATATATATATATATATATATATATATATATATATATATATCCAATGAAGTCTTGAAATAAATAGGTTTGATGTTAATACCATGTTTGAGGGTCTTAACATAATTGAGATAATTTTTTGTTTTTATTTTTTTGTGTGCAAGTCTTCCTATGTACTTGTGCACCATACAATTAATTATGATATATGTACAAATAAAAATCAATAAAAAATAGAAAGCAATATTTTTTTCCGTAGAAAAAATATCTTTAAAATATGTATACAAATATCTCTAAGTGTGTACGGTTTCATCAACTATTATTATGTGGATCATATTTAAAATCATGGTTGAAAATGGAGATAAGAACAAGTGGTTAGGAAAATTGATATGTTTTTGTTTATGCATCCCTAACCACCATGTTTGTCATTCCAAAGCTAAAACCAAAGCTTCCAACTCATCCAACATGTAGAGGAAAAGAGGCAGCCCCACCATTTTTTTTATTTACAAGAACATGCACACGTACTTATGACATATATTCATCACTTTGCAAGATTTCCATCAACATTCACATTATGAACTATTTTATGACCTATATTTCATAAGAAAATGTTTAACATTAAAACCTATTTTTTTCTCTTGGGCATAGTCCTATCAGACCCATCCTCTTTATGCAAAAACACCTAATGGTGCCCGAAATACAACTTGGGGGTCAAAGACCCCATAGAGAGGGCATGTATTCTGGTTGGAGGGCTTGTTCACAATGATTGATGCCTAGAATGTTATTTTTCTAGTGTAAGGCCCTTGTTTTCCTTTTCAACCATGGTCTAGACCTCTAGACCCATCATTAATGCCAAAAAACAATTAATGGAAGTCGTATCCCATATCCCACTTAGAGGACTCATATTTTGGTATGAAGACTCGTTTAAGGTTCTTAAGTCTGAGAAGATTCAATAATATCCTAAGGCACTTTTTTTTTCTTTGAAAATGATGTTCAAGAAATACGACCCATCCTCAGTTTACAAAATCTCCTAATAGAATACATATCCAACCTTGATTCCAAACACCCCTTAGAGAGGGTTTATGTTGTAGTTTTGTAGGTGTTGTTAATGGCGATTGAGCCCAAGAAGCGATGTCTAGGGCCTAAGGCCTGTTGACAATTAAAATCACAACGATTAATTCCACCCACAAAGGATTTCTAAAAACAATATTATTTAATTATGACAATAATATAATACTAGTAGGCGGAACCCCCTTGTAGACTAGAGGTGCAAGAATAGACATATTACACATGTGTTGTTGTTGTTGTGATGTTGCCTACACAGTCCTACATTTTTTACGATGCAGTCTTAGTTTCATTTGGCGTGATAATAAGTGGATAATGCATTATAGTGGAATGATTTTGGTAACCACTTACGACATTGAACTGGTTCTATGGGTATGAGGATGATCTTGTTTACAGTTGCTATGTTATGGCTTTGTTACTAATTCTTATAATGATTACTTAGCCACATATATGCAAGGGATACTTAATGGTAGCATGATCAAAACAAAGGGAAATTATGGAAAGGATCTATAGTTCAAACAAAAGGGAAGAAACTATGTATTTGAGCTATAATAAATGACTATATGCAAATTTCAAATGAAAGAGTTAATGGATACTAGTGTTAGTCCTAGCTATTGTGTTATTTGTTTGGTTAATGGACTATGCAAATTTCATTAATGTCGAATGGAGGCACATATAGAAATGTGGATATGATTTGATTTATTGTAAGGAGTTATGGCAAGGGTTAACGTATGAAATAGTTTGGGTGGCGCACTATGCAATAGATATGGTCTCAGATTCTATGATGGTTTGGCATTGATTATACATTGGTTATATGGTTTGATTTTTGGTGGATGTTATGCTTATTGGGTTGTCTCGTACTTCGAATTGAATGGGTCCAGGTGATGGAAGTGACATGCATTTACTGCACGTCACTCCAAACCTTCCCTATCGCTTGTCACCCTAGCATTGTTCCATTGTTGCAATTTTTCTTTGTTGGTTGTGAAGCTCCACATTTTCAGGTTTTTTGGAAAGGAAAGCTCAACCAACTCGTTATTTAAGTGTTTTTCCCACATGTATGATTGTTTTCTCTCCATCCATGATGTATTCTCTATTGTATGAACGAAATGGTGGCTTAGTGATGCTTGGATTCTGTGTGTTCTTGAGATTTTTTATTGTGTGTAAATATGGTGTTATGGCTCTCTGTGATGACTGTAAAATGTTGGAAATTGCAAGCAAAGGAATGGGTTATTAAAGTTGTGTGTTGGTTGTTTGCTCGGTCAGTGTAGTTTTATGATGGGTCTCTTTGGAATAATAAATAACATTGGTGCAATAAGGATCTAGGTTGATGATTGAGGGTTTTGGTTTTGTGTATCACTGTCTGTTAACTCGTTTCCTCTTAGTCATTTTGGTTATCCTTACCCAGTTGCAGAGAAATTGCCAACAATGGTGTGTTCTTTTATCGAACCCCGAATTGTTGTTAATAGATCGTTCTCGACTATCTTTTTGCTGAAATCTTGCCAAATTTTCAATCTTGGTCACCCGAGTATTAATACAGGCCTATGTGTTTAATGGATATCAGATGCAAAGGGTTCCCGCTGTAATGATGTATGTGATCTCACTGTCAATGGTTGTCAAAATTTATTAACCTCTTGGGTGATTGGAAAGAGACATTGTCTCGTTGTGTTTGAATACCCACCACTGTTAAGTTAACCCTTGTCTCTTCTCTGCAAGTGATAGATGCACCTATGTGCACTGGGTTATTTTCTCTTACTGTCTTTTCTCTCCTCGGGTGTTAACTATTGGTTCCATCAGGGGCTTGGAGTAATAAGTAAGGGTTGTATGGCTCACTGTTGTGTCTTTTCAAAAATGTATTTTGGCCTGTGGTTGTTAATCGATGGAAAGGTGGATATAAGTCTTGGAAGACCGTCAACTCTCTGGTTTTTTTTTTTAAATATAAACAGGCTCTTGTTGCCTCCCTACATTTGATTTTGACAGAGCCCGATTTAGACTCTGATTTGTCTTTGCTCTCCTCGGGCACCTTCTGGGGTTGTCAGGTATTGGTTATTAGTTAAATGGTTATGGAAGTCTTGAAAGACACATGATCTCTCATCAAGTCTTTATCTGGTCCTTCTATGATAAAATTGTTTGAACAAATAAGAATGAAACAAGTGGTCGCATACAGTCGAGGACTTTCTTCCTATTCGTTATGGTTTCTCTCACTGTTTTTAATCCAGCGTGGTCTTGATTGCATAAGAAGACACCAGTGTGAATTTTACTAAGTCCGATTAGGGTTCTGGAAAGTTAAAAAGGTGCATGTGTGTCAGTTTACTTCTGTTCGCTTCGTATATGGTATGGTTATATTGAAATCATCATGTAGACTACCAATTGTTAAAAAATAAGTTATATGTGTTGAGATCAAACCCAAGGTTTATTTTTGGATTGACTGTTGTTTCAATTCAAGATTTTGTCGATTGACTGATTAAAGTATTGTGTATGATCGGGCATCCTTTTAAGTCTGTCGACATTTTTAAAAATACACCTGTGTACATTTAAATTGGGCCTGATTGTTGATTGGTGAACATTTATTGTTGATTTCTTATCGTGGCGCACTATTGATTATCAGGTATAGATGTTGAGCACATTGTTGTCCATGTTTTGATTATTTTTGAAAAAAGAAGAAGGGATTAGCGTTATAATAAACAAATATTGTTGAATGAATTTTTTTTTATAAGTTATGAATGCACAAACTGTTAAAATCAAGGATTTCTAGAAATTTGAATTGCTATTGAGACAGCCAGAAGTTTTTTATACAATTGAGGAACAATGAATGTTGGTCATGGAAGTGGATGCTTTTTGGATTAATTTTGAACAGAGTTATGATTGTATGATTTATTTAATTTTTTGTATGAACAATATCCATCAAATTCCCTGCCATTTTCTCACTTTTTCGCTCAATACAAATCCCCTCACAATCCCAGATTCATTTTGCACTCCATGTTCTTAAAATTAAATTAAAACTCTGTATTACAGTGATTAAGAAATAAAACAAAGATGGATCACAGCTGATATGATTTGGTTATTGTTTCATAGTCGATTGCTCAATGAATTGTTGAGAAGTAATTGTATTCTTATTCCCTTTCATTTTCTCACTTTTTCGCTCAATACAATCCCCTCAGATATCCCAAAACCCTAATTCACCTCCTGCTCATTGACAATTATTGAATGAATTTTATGAATTGGATTGCATGGGTTTGATGTGTTTGTTGAGCCAAACTTTGTTTCATATTAAGAGATGTCATGTATGGTTTGTTTAAGAAGTTAGTTGCTAATAAATGTTGTATACATGATGAGATTCTTTAGTAGAGGAAGTCATGTCCAAAATAACAGGGGCAGAGGGAATTGGAATAGAGGGCCTAGAAGGCCAAGATTCTCAAAACATTTTGATGTAGATCCTCAAGAGTTAAACCAACTCTTCCAAGCTGGATTTTTCAATTGGATTGGACAAGGGGTAGTCCAACCTAGACCAGAGAGGCCTTCCTTCCAACCCCAACATGTCTCGGGTATCCCTGTTCCCCCTCATGTTTCATTGCAACCTGAAGTCCCTAAGAATGACGGATGGTAGGATATTGTTCACCCAACAGTATCCCAACATCCTGCCTGGCCAAATTTGTCTCTACCTGCTCCTCCTCCACCTGCTAACCCAAATGTCCAAATTTCCCATGCACACTCACCTGTACAATGCTCCCACACAAGAAAAAGAATTAAAACTGAATCCCACCATATGCATGATAAAGGAAAATATGATGCTTCCCCCACCTCCCCCTCAAGCGATTCATCCAAATCTGTTTCATCCTGCATGCACTTGAGAGATGATTGTTCTCATGTCATCTATAAGATCAAGCCTAAAGGATCTACACAACCTAAGGATAATTCAGAGAAGTCAAAGGGAGATAGCAACAACAAAGGGAAAATTTCCTCTCAAAGTGGCAAATATGGTTTTTGACTTTATTTTATTATTGTTTTATTGAGGACAATGAACTGCTAAAGGTTTTGGACAACATACATTTTTTGTATATTCTGGATATTATATATTTGGATATGATTTGAAATATCATTGATTTTTAGTTTTCAAATTATGAAAATGCTTGTGGGAGCCACAAGGAGGGATGTGTTTGATTTATTGTCTAGTTATGTTTATTTTTTTTAAAGGAATTAAAGGGAATTACAAGGGGTCCCACCTACTAGTTATTATTTATTAAAAGACCCTTATTATTATTACTATTATTATTAATTCTTCCCCTAAGATAAAAGTTAGTTGAGTTTTTGTTAACTTAACTAAATGAAGTGGTTGAACTACTTCAACTAATTTAGAATGCATAAAAGCCAAAGAAAGAGGAAGAAAAAGAGGAGAATAGAAGGAGAAAACATACTAAGGTTTGCTCTTGAGTTTTATTGAGATAGTTCAGTTTTCATTCATTCTTCAATTCATGAAAATCCTAATTCTCTTTTATGACAACAGGGTCCTATTGTAGACAACAAGATTCAAAGCCGAATTACAACATTCAAACACTTGTTTTCAGATGTGTTGATCTATCTTTGATAGTCTGCGTAGACTTGTATGTTTATGAATTAAATTTCATGACTGATAAAGGATATTTTGCAGAGTCGAGTGGGCAGAAATCTGTGGCAAGTTGATCCGGATTTTAAATTCAGTTTTTGCTTCCTGTCAGGGTCCTTTTGTATGGTTTTCATCACGGATATCTAAGTTTGACTTTGGTCCAAAATCCCTCAGGGAGTTTTGTAAAGAGAACGACTCTTTTGATTTCTTGGAATGAAATCTGTGATTGATTTTATGTCTCAACTGTGTTGATATGTGACTTGATATTTTTTCTTTTGTCTCCACATTTACCTTTTGCATGTGTATTATTTAGAAAATGGTATAAAAATGTTATACCTTTTTGCAATAATCTTATATTTAAAAAATCATCCTAACCACTTGCAATTAATACTTGTGGATTGGGAAACACGTTTTGAGGCTATAAACATAGGGTAACATTCTCGACTATCTTGCATTATCTAAGCAAGATCTGAAAATGCTTGAGTAAGATAATTTAATATATTTTCCTCAACAAGGCCCATGTGTTTTCCTCCCCTAACCATAACTATAGAGATCTAAAAGACTTTCATTTATGGATTGAGCCTCTTGTTTCCCCCCTTGGCCATGTTTATACCTTAAAGACCATTTCTAGTGCACAAAACCTACTCATGGCTTCCATATCCCACTCGAATGATAAGGAACCTCGACCATGGCCTAGGAATTATTCATGGTGAGGGATCGAGACAAATTTTCATTCATATCATGTGTTGTAGTTTAATCATGGCACAAGTGTCCCTCATGTAGGCCAAAGGTACCATACAAGGGTCTCATGTGGTCATTAAATGAGGATGTGCTTAGAACTATAACCATAGAATATTTGTGGTTAGTAGGTGTTATTCATGGTGATTGAGCTTGAAAAACATTGTTTAGGGAACAAGCCCCATCATTCTCATCCTATGACCTTAGATAGACCTCTATACACATTCCTTGTGCACAATGATCCTAGTGTTGGTGTCGATAGTACCCTTGGAGGTGATATTTTACCAAGAGAGGTTAGATGTGGAGGTTCAAGGAATCGTCCATGGTGCTTGAGAATGAGTAGTAAGTTTTAGGGATAAAGGATCTTGTTTCCCTCCCTTGACTATGGTCACATATATAACAGCCATCCATGATTCATAAGATCTGATAGAAATTCCCATATTCAAGTCAAATGTCAAGGAGTCCCTAGAGAGGGCTCATGTCATGGTTTATGGGTTTTTTTCACAGTGCTTGATCTTAAGAAGGTTCAATAGGCATTAATTATTCCATTGTGTCATCCTTGACCCTATTTATGCCTTGACACTTTTTTGAGTACGTGTTCAAGTGTCTTGATCTTAAGAAGCTTCGATAACATCCTAATACACTAGTTTTTAGTATTTGATGATGGTCAATGCCATACAAACCATCCATGCTCTTGTTTGGTGGTCAAAGGACATGTTCATTGTGCTTGAGCCAAAGAAGTTATGTTTAGGGACCGACGATGTTGTTTCCATACAACGACTATGATCAAGGCCTCAAGACCCATTCACTATGCATGAAACATATTAGTGACTCTCATATTCGACTCCTAGGGCATAGACCCCCTAGTGAGGTCTTGTGTCACTATATCTAGGCTTTGTTCATGGAATTTGTGCTCAAGAAGTTTCATTTAGAGCCTAAAGCCCTTCTTTATCCCCTTGAACATGTGACATAGTCCATACCCATTTCTAGTGCACAAAACCTAACCACAACACCCATATCCTACTCAAAGTCCTGTAAAGAACCCTTAGAAGGGATTCATGTTTTGGTACAAGGAATCGTTCAAGGATCTTAACCTTGAGAAGATTTAACTATACATCAAGGCACCTAGTTTCCCTTGTCAATGATGTTCAAGGCCCTACAACCCATCCTTGGCGTGAAAAAAATCCTAATGGAATCCATATCCAACCTTGATGCCAAATGCCCCATATAAAGGGTTCATGTTGTGGTTTTGTAGGTGTTATTCATGGTGATTAATCCTAAGAATTGGAATCTAGAGCCTAAGGAACAATTTTTTTCCACCACTAATCATATTGCTAGATCTCTAGAAGAACTTAATTTAGGGATTAAGCTCCTTCTTTCCCCCTTTGACCATGTTTATACCTTGAAGACCATTTCCAATGCACAAAAACTACTCATGGATTATATATCCCACTCAAATGCTAAAGAACCATGACCATGTCCCAAGAAATGATTCATGGTGTGGGGTCAAGATAGATTCTCATTCAGGGCATGTTTTTTTATTTAATCATAGCACCCATGTCCCTCAGGTAAGCTAGAGATACCATATAAGGGCCTCATGTGATCATTCCAGGATCTTCTTAACAATATAGTTGTAGAAGATTTATGGTTAGTATGCATTGTCCATGGAAATTGAGACCAAAATGCATCATTTGGGGCACAAGGGCCATTATTCTTCTCATGTTGTTGGAATCTTCACAGGTATGCTTGTTGGCATATTCATAAATTAATTGTGCTTGTCATTGATGGCAAGATCAGAGTATGCTTCGATGGAACAAGAACAATAGCGATGTTGGCAGAGCGATGTTGACAGGGTTACAGGAAGAGTGTGCATGGAAAACACAATAGTGAAGACACATAAGAGATTTCTCAGAAGAGATAGTGATTTGCGCTTTACAGAAGAATAGATGACGTCCAAATCATCAAGACTCGTAGACGGATCAAAGGTCGGGAGGAATGAAGCTTAGGAGGATGAGCGACATGGGTCGTCGATCGTGGATCGATGAGTTCTGTGAGTTGTTAGATCAGATTCCAGTGACCAAAGGAAGTGTAGATGAGGAGATCAGATCTCAGTTGTTGATCTGAGTGCATAGACCAACAGTTGTTAGATCCTAAGGAAAGTGCACGAGACAAGTTTTGAAGTCATCGGAACCGTCCATCGTCCAGAGGACACGTGGTGAAAGATCATCATTTCGCTGACTAAAAGGTCAAAGGAAGGAGGTTCTCTAACCCCTCGAAATCGCGATATGCGAAGTCGTGAAATGACTTGAGCCATAGGATCCAGAGGACACATGGCGAAAGATCATCATTTTGCTGAATGAAAGGTCAAAGGAAGGAGGTGCTCTAACCCCTCGAACTCGTGATATGCGAAGTCCTGAAATGAATTGAGCCATAGGATCTAGAGGACACGTGGTGAAAGATCATCATTTCACTGACTGAAAGGTCAAAAGAAGGAGGTGCTCTAACACCTTGAACTTGCGATATGCGAAGTCGCAAAATGACCTGAGTCGTTCAATCCAGAGGACACGTGGAAGCAGATGAGCAGTTTCGTGGAATTTTGAATCGGGAGAACTACGTCGAGAAGCTCGTAGACATCGTGAAATGCAAAATTCTGAAATGCAGAAAGTGATCACAGTCATTGCTCGAGGAAGCATTCTGGACCATTGATGTGGCACAATGAAGAATGAAGTCAGAATTCACTAAACTGAGATCTGGACCGTTGGATCACTAAGGAGCGTGAGTCATCGATTTGGTACCTCTGGATATCAGGAGTTCGGGAATATGGAGCATAGAGGAATCTTTTTTCCAAAGTCACGAAGTTGATCTGAGTTGTTGATTGCAAGGGAATCAAGGACCGTCGATCTGGTCTCAAGAAATTTTTCGATTCAGGGATCGGGAATTTGGAGATGATAGGTGAGTGAATTCAAAAATTTCACAATGTCTGAAAGTGAGAAATCACGAAGCGCTTATTGGTGTAGGCCTGTGGTCACAGCCAGTGGTCACATCAGCGGAAGAGAAGGGAAGTAGCTAGCAATGGTAGGCTCCATTTCAGAGTTTCACGAATCGGGAAAACCAAGGTGACTCACAGTTGATCACCTGAAATGTGAAATCTAGAAATGACTATTGGTTAGGTGCTTGGTCACCACCAGTGGTCACGTGAAAGGAAGGGTCTTAGCCAGAAGAGCTAGCGCCCACTATGCAGTTTTTCGCCGAAAGGGAAAAAGGCGCCAAGAGCATGAGTGCGCAGAAGATCTTTGGGGAATTGCTAGAAACCACTGATTGTTTCTACATAGAAAATTCAAAGAGGCTTTAGGGTGATCGACATAGAAAACGAAGAGTCTCGAATTCCAGAGAGGCTAAGGAATCTCAGCATAACGGGCATTGATGATGATCTCACAAGCAACAGAACTGCCAGAGAAGCTGAAGAGTCTTGAGGTATTTGTCAATGGTATGAAGACTCATCATAGAGACGATTGACATATGGAAAAGCGTCGAAGACTGTAGCTGCCAGAGAAGCCAAAGAGTCTCAGCATAACGGCCATGAATGAAGAATAGACTCAGTGTAATAGCTAGAGGGTACGAAGAGTTAGTTGTATGATCTGGCAGAGGACTTTGGATTATAAATATATGAAAAACAAAGAAGAGGAGGTTGTTGATGTGCAGAGTGATTCATGTAGGTAAAAGAAGATTGTGTGCAGCAGCTGAAGGATAGAGAAGAGGCATAGTGCATAGAATAGAAATGGATATCTAAGAAAGAAAGAGAAGTTCGAGGTGTGCGTGCAGAGATAGAGAAGAAGAACAAAAATCTCAAAGAAGAATGCGAGCACGAAGACACTGATGCATGCAGAGAATATCAGTGCAGCAGTACAGTGATGAGACTGGTAAGCTATAGATAAACACTGTATAGCTGTAATAAGTTTCAGTAACGAATTTTTTATATTTCAAGGTGCTTGGGAGGTGCTTGGGAGGATTGGTGTCCTCAGAGTTTCAAGTGGGTGCTTGAAGAACAGGGAGTTTTAGCTTCCATCTGGTTACAGCCAGAAAAACTAGGGTGGTAGCACTACTGCATTTGGGTCAAATTCCGACGGCACGTTCGATGAAATTGCCACTTTTGATTGTCGAAATACTGACAAACCTTAGACCCCCTCAAATTTCATTTCACATGACGTCGTTTTTTCGACGACCTAATTTTCGTCTATATTGCGACGTTTCAAACGTGGCAAGAAAGACGTTGCAAACGTGGCAAGACCGACGTTTCAAACATCGCAAGAGAGACGTTGAAAACGTGGCAAGACCGACGTTTCAAACGTCGCAAGAGAGACGTTGCAAACGTGGCAAGAGAGACGTTGCAAACATGGCAAGAGAGACGTTTCAAACGTGGCAAGACCGACGTTTCAAACGTGGCAAGTGAGATGTTGCAAACGTGGCAAGTGAGACGTTGAAAACGTGGCAAGAGAGATGTTGCAAACGTGGCAAGAGAGACATTGCAAACGTGGCAAGACCGACGTTTCAAACATGACAAGTGAGACGTTGCAAACGTGGCAAGTGAGACATTTCAGACGTGGCAAGAGAGACGTTCTGAAGGTGGCAAGACTGACGAGAGGAGGTATTAGCTCCGACGTGGTTGCTATGGGAGCGACACTCTTAAACGTCGCAAGAACGACGTCCATCAGGTGGCAACAGCGACGTGGTTTCTATGGGAGCGACAATCTTGGAGGTGGAAAGAGAGACATCTCGGACGTGGCAATAGCGACAGGAAGAGAGTGAAAGACGTCACAATTGCCACCTTTGTGTAGGTATTTAAAAAAAAAAATACAATATCAATATCAAGACCTAATAGTCATTCCAAGCCCAAAGGAGGAGTAAGTCATATAGGTGTCAGCTAGTGACAACATACA